>JBBBDQ010029104.1:222500-360000 GCA_037127315.1 Ascarosepion bandense
TGAGAGTAGACATTTGTAACAGTAATTCACGACAACTATTCTTCGCTCTTAAAAATAAAAAAAGTAAAAAAGCCCAAAGAGAGAAAAAAAAGAAAAAATATAGACAATTGATAAAGGAAAGAATAGAAAAAAAAAAAAAGAAAGAAATAGAAAAAATTATCAATTGTCTATATTTTTTCTTTTTTCTCTTTTTGGGTTTTTTTTTTTTTTGAATGAGCGAGGAATTGTTTTTTGTAAATTACCGTTACAAATATCTACTCTCAATACGGACACGTGAGCGTCTGTGTGTAAAGATGAACTGTTGTAGCATTTGGGTCTGACGAGCCGAAAGGTCAGCAGCGGCGGCAAAATACGTATTACCCATGAAATTGCAGTATATCTAAGACTATTTCTAAATTATATTACTCTGTTAAATTAAATAAATGAATTTAACATTGAGTTCTTTTGAGTTCGTCTCTATCGGAATTTACCTGATTAATATACCAAGTATTCTAATATATATATATATATATATATATATATATATATATATATATATATATCAAAGTAATTTGTATTTATATACAGGAGTAACGTGGAGAAAAAATATCGTTACATTTTCGAATTTTGACTTTGGGAACCGTCTAAAATATCCAGAAAGCTTGCTGTGTAAGAAAAGGCAAACCATGGAGGACGCTGTGTGATGTAATTTATTGCTTCTACTTTCGTTTATTAAGTAATAAATTATCTTATATATCTTTCCTCAACGTTACTCAGGCTTATAGCCATATCACGTTGAATACACAGGTTCTCGCTCGATCACCGAAGTTAAGCAACATTGAATACCCTGCATTCACTTAAACACTGGTACCCCTGGGAAAGATATTAATCCGTCCTTTCCCTCCAGTTATGGGTTAAATAACAGGGTAGAATTTGGGGACCCTGCCCTTAAAAAAAAACAAACAAATCCCAATGAATCTTGGTACTCGAAAAGAAAAAAGTATTACTAGACACAAAACTTACATAAAAATAACAATAAATTGTTGAAAGAAAAAGGTATTACCAGCAATAAATAGATAAAATTTAGTTGGCAATAAATGACCCGCCGAGGTTGATATGCCATAAAACAAAAACAACCAGCCAAAAATCAACGTTACTTCTGTCTGTAAATACAAGTTACAAAAATTTCCGTATTTACATTGATAAAGTTCCCTAAGGGACGAAACGCGTTGGTACAGAAAATCTTTCCTATTTTTTCTTTTTTTTTTTTTATATTGTCTTTTCAGATTTATTTTATTTATATCTGTATTTTCTTTCTTCCTTTTTTCTTTCTTCCTTTTTTTCTTTCTTCCTTTTTTCTTTCTTTATTTCCTTTCTTTCTTTCCTTTCTTTCACACACACTTTATTTTTAGTAGATACTTATATTTGTGTAGAAGTTCCGTTTTACTCACAGGGCGGATAGAAGGAATGAGAGACATACTTGATGGGCTTGATCAAATGGATAGCGGAACGGGGTCTGGGAGAGATATCAAGAGGAGAAATGTTAAGAACAACAAAGAATAGAAGCGAGTGGTACTTCATGAACGCCTACGTCCTGAAGGGACAAGGCACATAAAGAAGAAGATTTATTTCGTTTACCAGCCAGAACTTTCGAGAAATCTTATTAAAGAAGAATTGAAACCTTCATCCTTCTTTGTAAGAAAAATCGCAATTAGATGCAATATGCTTTAAGATCTCAGCCACGGGAAACGACCTGGTCAATCAAGGATTTTGCCTTTAATGCACATTTGAATCGTTCAATATAAATTTTCTTGAATATAATACGTTTAAATGTAAGTAGAGCTTCTATCACGAAAGTATTTAATAGAGAACCTACGCTAACAGGCAACAGGTTTTTTTTTTTATTAAAATATATTTTATAATGGTGAAATACAAACGAACATTATGATTTGAATATCGTCATTATATAAATTCTGGATATGTGAATATCTTCATATTCTTAAATGGTGAGTCTGAATTTGAATGGCATATCAACCTCTGTGGGTTATTTAATGCCAAAAATGTGAGTATTATTAAGGTATTTTTTTAATGTTTGGTTATAGTGAGAAGGTTGTTTTAGTCAGATTTTGAGTTTGAATTTGAGTTTTGTTTAACGGCATATTCACCTCTGTGGCTTATTTAATGCCAAAAAGGTGAGGTATTTTTTTAAATGTTCAGTTATAGTGAGAAAGTTGATTTAGTCAGATTTTAATGAATTTTTTTTGTTTTTATTCTTTTTATTTTCGAAAACTGAAAATGTCTTTTAATTTTGTATTCAAAATGTTTGCTGAGAATAGTTTTTTTCCTTCAAAAACGTATATTTTTCTATGAAAGTGTATTTTTATAATTTCATAGTGTTTCAACCCCAGTTTTTTTTGTTGGGGGAATTATTTGCCCATAGCTGGGACCCTAACAGGTGCTACCACTCTGGGTCAGCGTGGATCTGGGAACAACAGCAATAAAGAGGTGGTTCCATGCTCCTCACAACCTTCCAATCAGAGGTCTTGCTGCTCAGGACCCTTAAATGGTGAGAACATCTATCTATAAAAATCTGTGACTTCCGTTAGTACGTCCGTTACACTCTCTGAAATAGCCAGACATTGACCGATCGAACAAATTTTGTGGAGAAGTGAAAACAGGTAAGGGAGTACAAAGATTTGATTTTATTAGAATGCATAGCTTAGTACAATAAATTTTCATTAATTTTTTTTTACAAGAAATCTATTATTTAACATAGAAAATACTCCTACTATTAAAAAAAAATTAATGATTAAAGTAACAAATATTTGTTTAATAAAGATGCAATCTTGTTTTTGTATACTTTTTCTTTAAATTTTTATATATACAAGAATCCAGCTCGCTCTGCGTTTGCAAGAAATACAAACAAATCACAAGAACAAACTCTTCAAACAGTTGGAATATGGCTCCAGAAATAAATATTTTTACAAGTTGTATGTTGCATGCCCAAGAGTAAGAAATCCTAAAAATTTATTCTTCGCTGTTAAAAAGGAAAACATTTCTTAAAAATATTGTTTACCACGAAGTCATATAAGAATTGAATAAAAAAAATTACTAAATCTAGAATTAGGGTTTCTGTCAAAGTATATTTCCAAACAAATCAATTTATCCAAATTTCATCGATTTATTTACGAAATTGAACGAAATGTAGAGTTTGTACATCTCGAAATATATGTCACACACACACACACACAATATATATATATATATATATATATATATATATATATATATATATATATATATAGGGTGTCACAAAAAACGGGAATTTTTGAAGTGTGTATTGGCAGACATGAGCAAGTGGCAGCACTGCGTAACAGTGGCTTAACGAAGTAAACACTCTGCCATTTTAATAACCATGGATCAGTGGAACGGGCAACAATGACAATAAATTTCTAAACAAGTTATGGATGTCAGATGAGGCCCATTTTCATCTCATAGGTTACATGAATAAGCAGAACTACCGTTACTGGGCAGACACAAATCCTAATGAAGTTCACGAGCGCTCTTTACACGCTAGTAAGGTGAGAGTATGGTGTGCTGTTTCATTACATGGGATTATCGGACCTTGAACAGGGGATTTCCATCATTTCAAGAATGCATTCGTACAGGAGGACGCTATCTACAGGACGTAATTTTAAAAAAATGAAAATTCCATCATTGTTTCTTAAATGGTATATTTTAAGATTTCGATTACTTTGAATAAAATATTTTTCTTCCATCACTTTTATTAGATTGTTAAAAAGTTCCTGTCGTTTTTGGTCACCCTGTATATATATATATATATATATATATATATATAGAGAGAGAGAGAGAGAGAGACATTACTTGAGACGTTACTTGACATCATTTCTGACAATATTGACAAAACCATTTCTTCCCATCCCTCTGCCCATGTATTCGTGTTTGGTGACTTTAACGCCCACCACACCAATGGCTGAAGAACGCTGTCACTGACCCTGCTGGTGTCCACACCATGAACTTTTCTATCACCTAATCCCTTACGCAAGTGGTGGATTTCCCCACGCGTTTCTCCGACAACCCTAACGGAAGGGACTCACTTCTAGACCTCTGCTTCACTTCCATCCCAGACTCTTGCACTACCAGACAACTCTGCCGATTCGGAAACTCTGACCACACTGTAGTGTCCGTCAATATTTCACTCCACTCCCGCCCGACCCATGAAACCCAGACAAGTAGAATATCCTACTGCTATCAAAGAGCAGACTGGGATTCGTTCCGAGACTTCCTCTGTGACATCCCTTGGAACAACGTCTTTAGTCTTCCCATCGAAGAATGTGCATCCGAGGTCTCCTCCTGAGTTAAGGCTGGCATCGATGCCTTCATCCCTGCTAGGAAATTCCAGCTTAAATCTCATTCGTCTCCATGGTTCTCACCCGCTTGCTCGGCTGCCATTGCCCACCGGAATCATTTCTTCCGACTCTATCGTAACTACGCGTCGGACCAAAACAGGTGCCTTTTCACTTCAGCTCGTAATAAGTGTAAAAGGATACTTAACGAAGCTAAGATGTTGTTTTCTGCCAGAATGAAGCAACGCATAGAATGCTCTAAATTCGGCTCTAAAGACTACTGGCGACTCTGTAAAAGAGTACTTAACAAGAGCAAGTCCACAATACCCCCGCTAATCAACAAATTTGAGGTCCTCACCTCCCCAGCAGATAAGGCTGAATGCTTTGCCCGCAGATTCTCGAACAATTCGAGTCTGGACTCATCTGGAGTTTTGACACCCGACTTCTCACCTAGAACCGAGGCACAACTGAATGATATCCACATTACACCTTCGCTTATCTCTAAGATAATCTTAAAACTTGACCCTCACAAAGCGAGCTGTGGTGACGGAATCCCAACCATAGTCTTAAAGAAATGTGCCCCTGAACTCTCCTCTGTCCTTTCTAAGCTCTACAACCTCTGCCTATCTGCTTCCTGCTTTCCTGTCTGTTGGAAATCTCCCTCTGTAGTTCCTATATTTAAAAACACTGGAGAACCCTCTGACCCGGCAAATTACCGCCCTATCAGCCTTCTTCCGATCTTTGGCAAAGTGTTCGAAGCCATTATCAACACCGAGGTGGTTCAGCATCTCACAGCACACAGGCTCCTCTCGGACAAGCAATATGGTTTCCGCTTCACCAGGTCTACTGCTGATATGCTAACGACCATCACCGAGTACATATACCAGGCACTCGACAGGAATGGCGAAGCCCGAACCGTTGCATTGGATATATCTAAGGCATTCGACAGAGTTTGGCATGCTGGCCTTCTATGTAAACTGCGGAGCTATGGTATAACTGGACATTTGTTTGAACTAATCCAGTCATTCCTCTCTAACCGCACAATGAAAGTGGTATTAAACGGACATGCCTCTCAGAACTACCATACAAACGCAGGTGTCCCCCAAGGTTCCATCTTAGGTCCTACACTCTTCCTGATATACATTAATGATCTCCCTGATTCCATAAGAGCCCAAATACGCCGATGACACCACAGTTTATTCTCGCCTCCTACAAAAATCTGGTGTAGGCGTCAAAGCTAACCTCGCAGCCGAGATTGAAACAGACCTCCAATCCATATTGGGACTGGGGTAAGAAATGGCTAGTAAATTTTAATGCTTCTAAAACGAAGCTACTCTCAATTAACCATCATCGACAATCTCACCTACCTCCCATTAGCATGGACCAGGCTTGTCTCCCGGAGAGTAAAACACTACGCCTCCTTGGTCTCACACTTTCAGCGGACCTCAAATGGAATGACTATATCGAATCCATTGCTAAATCCGCTGCTATGAAAGTCGGTTCTCTGTGTAGGGCCCGGAAGTTTTTTCTGTCTGAATCTATCCTGCACATTTATAAATCTACCATCCGCCCGTGCATTGAATACTGCTGCCATATCTGGTCGGGTGCCCCTGCTGTTCTCCTCGGGCTTCTCGATAAGGTTCAGAGGAGGGTCTGTAATGTGATAGATACTGACTTGGCAGATCGCCTGCAGTCTCTCTTCCACCGGCGCGACGTGGCTTCCCTGTGTCTCTTCTATAAATACTTTCACGGCTTCTGCTCCGATGAACTTAGATCACTAGTGCCCCCTAAATACGTATTTGCACGAGATACTAGATTAGCAACTAGATCCCACCCTTTTACAGTGAAACCGATAAAATGCACCCGTAACTTCTACTCCAACAGTTTCTTTCCTCGCACTTCCCGACTGTGGAATTCTCTTCCACACGATTGCTTCCCCGACGGCTACAATCTCCAGGAGTTTAAATGTAAGGTCAATAGACACCTCCTAACACACTAACCTGCTCCAATTCTATCAAACACTCTTCCCATCTGCCCAACCCTCATCCTCGGTATCCTTACTCATCTGTCACCTTAATCCTGACATTCCCTATGTCTATCCACTCCTTCTCTTTACCTTCCCCTATGTAGCCCCATGCGCAATAGTGGCAGTGGAATGCCTTGCTTGGGGTGAGATGATTAAAAAAAAAAAAAAAAAAAAAGGACAGATTGGGTTCTATAGCCTTGGTTGGCAGCCAACCTATCGCAGAAAATACTGACAACCTACTGCGGGAAAAATTTCTGTCCAAGCGTATCGCACTTAACTAACTGAATAGCTCATAAAGTGAATTGATGATCGACTTCTAAGAATAATTTCCGAACATGGAACACACGTATCCCAATAT
Organism: Ascarosepion bandense; assembly: GCA_037127315.1. Lineage (NCBI taxonomy): Eukaryota > Metazoa > Mollusca > Cephalopoda > Sepiida > Sepiidae > Ascarosepion > Ascarosepion bandense. Next base: position 229,231 of record JBBBDQ010029104.1, read on the forward strand.
TTTTGTCTTCATAAATCTATTGTCATCCAACAACATTGTTTCTAACATTGTTTTTTACAGTAAGGTTCATCCTGTACAAGGAGGGACACTCGAAGTCGAGGACGACATTAGAAGGCAGTTTGTACGGATAGGAGGGGAAGATTATGGTCAACTCTAGACTTGAACAGGTTAAGATTGTAGTGATTGGGGAAGCATCTTCTTGGGAGTCGGTTCTACAAAGTAAGTAGAGGGTTAGAGAGTAAGAGGCTATTTATGTAGATAGGAAGGAAAGATAACAGTTAACCCTAGACTTGAATAGGTTAAGATTGTAGTGATTGGGGAAGCATCCTCTTGGGAGTCGGTTCTACAAAGTAAGTAGAGGGTTAGAGAGTAAGCGGCTATTTATGTAGATAGGAAGGAAAGATAACAGTTAACCCTAGACTTGAATAGGTTAAGATTGTAGTGATTGGGGAAGCATCCTCTTGGGAGTCGGTTCTACAAAGTATGTAGAGGGTTAGAGAGTAAGAGGCTATTTATGTAGATAGGAAGGAAAGATAACAGTTAACCCTAGACTTGAACAGGTTAAGATTGTAGTGATCAGGAAAACATCTTGTTAGGAGTCGGTTCTACAGAGCAATGGTTCACGGGATGACGTTGTTCGAGTGGAACATACTTCTCACCAAAGGAATATGGAGAGAACGTGGGTAGTTGCTATAATTTAAGCGGAATAGTGTGCGTTGTGGTGCAGTGGATATCGAGAAATCGGCGAGCTGAGTTCGAATTCCAGTTAAATTCCTTGCATTCGCTTACGCGCAAATACTTTTGGGAAAGGATCTTAATTCCTCACTTCCTTCCAGTTATGGGTGAAATAACAGGATAGATTTAGTTCTATAGCCTTGGCTGGCAACCAGTCTACCGCAGAAAGTAATGGCATCTTACTGAGGGATAATTGTCTGCCCAGTCAGTCATGTCTATTTTGAGACATGATCGCCCGAGCGTGTATCACGTATGGCATTTAAATGAGTGGTTTACTAGCCGTGAAGGTTGGAATTGGTGGAATCAAGGAATGTAGTTCGTCCGAGCACTTTCTGTGGAACCAATGATTGGGCAGTGAGAGGTTTTGCCATCCTGTCTGTGAGAGAGATGTTAGAGGGTGGAAAGTAATTCGTCTCCCACAAGGAATCAGAGACGCTTTTGTATTCTATCGCGATTGGAAAGCGAAGACTGGGTGGCTCCCTCCCGAATAGTGTTTCATTTTCGGCTTGATCTGACTCTTGTAAAAGTAGAAGATAGCACGTGGAATCATGTACCCATTAGAACGGTACATGGAGCCGACCATTTTACCTAATTTTTAGCAATGGATCATATGTACAAGTTCCACGAAGTCAAGTGTGAGTGTAAGGCCCAAGAGTCTCTCAACAAGGCCTAATAGTTTCTCTCACTCTCTCACTCACTCTCTCTCTCTCTCTCTCTCTAAATATGAAAATCAATAAATATATGCACTCATATATATAAATATTTTTCTGGTGTTAATAAAACGGTGCTCGATGTAATATAGCAAAGCTATCAGTCAGTTGAGTGCCATATGTGATACACGCTTGGGCGATCATGTCTCGAGAGAGACATGACTGACTGGGCAGAAGATTATCCCACAGTAGGTTGCCATTGCTTTCTGCAGTAGACTGGTTGCCAGCCAAGGCTATAGAACCCAATCTGTCCTGTCATTTAACCCATAACTGGAAGGAATAGGTGGATTCATACCTTTCCCAAGGATATTTGCGCGTAAGTGAATGCAATGAATTCAGCTGGAGTTCGAACTCGGCCCCCCGATTTCTCGTTCCGAGTCGATATCCAATGCATCACAACGCACATCCTATAGCTATAGAGTATATATTAATACATATGCATATTATCGTACGTCCGACTAGAAGTTTAATGCACTCTGGATATCATCGCAAAAAACAAATCTTATAATGGGACAGGAAACGGATGTAACTTATGACTTTTAGAAAACTTATCTTAAATCAGTTGAATAATCCTAGTTTACTAAACAAAAGAATTGCATTAATGACCACACGCAAACATAGAAATAACTATTTGCTCAAATATGTTAACCCGGATTAAAATAGATTCTTTTTAAAAGACTTTTTAAAACATTATTTTTATTATTAATGCATTGTCTTTCCCTAAAATAAAAACAAGTAATCCCTGTTAACCCAGAGGCACAAAACATATAACTTATGCAGTAAAAATATTCTACATCAAAGTTAAAATTTAAATTAATAAGATTTGGTTTTCAACTTCATGTTTAAGTTTTAGCCCAAATCAAATTAAATTTTATGATTAAAAATTGAAAAATAGCATCCCAGTATCTAAACTTATTTATAAATGGAACTTTGTCTGTGTGTGTGTGTGTGTGTGTGTGTGTGTGTGTGTGTGTGTGTGCCTGTGTGTGTGTGTGTGTGTCCGTTACCTATAGACTCCAAAACGGCTGAACCGATTTTCTTGAAAATTTACACAGTTGTACTATAAGCGTCTGCGAATGTTCTTAGCTAGGTTTTGTGTCGAGGTACCCCCGATAAATATCGAAAATCGATAATCGAAAAAATCGGGTTAAAGAAAGAGTCGTCCGATTTTAATCAAATTTGATATACTCATAGACAAAGACATAAGAAACGATATTCAGAAGTTTCAAGGTTGCAGTTCTTAAAATAATGCAGAAAATCGATAATATATATATATAAAAGGCAAGATGTTTGTGTGTGTGTCTGTTTATCTGTCTGTATGTCTGTATTTTTTTCAGCCCTTTTATTTTAGTTTTTGCTTCCGGTTTTGCTCTAAGTAGGTATAATTGTAGTTCTTAATCTCAACCATGATACCATTTACTCGGCGGACTTATTTAGCCTTCAAAATTCAGTTTACGACGAAAAAAAATTATTTGATATCGATACGAGGAAATCAAAATTTGACTTACATCCATTCATTTTTCTTTCAGTCTATGGTTTCGCTTTGACTGGAAACAACTATTGCTTTTTAGTCTTTCGTGCCAACGTCCAAAGAGTCTGAGCTCCAGGACCATGGATTAGTTTTAAAGATTTCATTAGACCCGAGCAACGCCGGGCTATACTGCTAGTTATAGTATATAACTAACAGAAACAACGCGAAAATAAAAAAAATTCAAATCCCGGAACTATTATTAAATAGTTGATGAGTTCAGATTGCATGAAACTCCGTGTCGTGCTATTGACGGAGGATAACATATATATATATATATATATATATATGTTATTGTATATATATATATATATATATATATATATATATCCAAAAAGAAATGGTCTTGATGGTAAAATCCCAAAGGAAATCATATTAATTATGAAAAATTAAATATTAAAACTGATCCAGCCAGACGGCTCAATGTAATGAAAAATATTTTTTTACATAGCCAATATAGATATTGCATATAAAAAATTAAAATTTTACGTGGTCGTTTGGCCATTTCAGCGACTGAAATTAGCTTCGTCGGTAATCTTAGATATTTTGGAAAGTACAATTGTTTGAGCGTGTGCGTGAGGAAACACAACAGAAGTAAGCGTAGCGAAAAGAAAAGAAAAAGGAAGAAAGAAAGAAAGAAAGAAAGAAAGGAAGAAGAGAAAGAAAGAAGAAGAAGAAGAAAAAAGGGGAAGGGTAAAGGAAAAAGAAGGAAAAGTGTGTCAGATTGGCAGACAGGAGAAAATGCTGGCAAAGAGGGTGGGGAATCGAAATACACACATTATAAAAGATAAAAAGTATATAGAAAAGAAAGATAATGATCTTCACCAGGGTTTGTCGAATTTTTTCAAATTTGTTTTTATTATTATGTCATTTTTCATCATATTTCGATTTCTGCTATGGTCGCACTACCAACCAAGTCTGCGGGAAGACCTAAGGCGTGTTGTTATGGCTCACTTAAATGTTTTTTCTATCTTCCCCATCATCCCGAGCGTTACATAGATGAAGTTTTCCTTAGTGTGTGGGCTGTACTTAATAAGACAATTTCTTTGTATATCTCTTAAGCTGGGGTTTCCAGGGATTCTTTCAATGTGTTGTTTTGTTCCATTTTTTATCATTCCAAGTTATTATTATTATTATTATTATTATATAGCTGGTCACTCTTATCCAAGCATATCTGTCTATTAGGGCGGCTAGCTAATCCTGCTGAGGCATATTTGTGTTTCTTCAACACCCACAGAGCCCACCTGTGATTTATACTGCAACTACACTGAGCAGATATTAGTTACAGTTTCTAGGAGAGAGCGCGTTATCTAGCGTGATCAACATTTCAGTCTAAACAAGGCCAAGACGCTCAAACCCTCGGTCATAATGACATGACTTCGTGCAAGCACATCCATCGACGGCTCCCATATATATCATGTACTTTGCAAATCATCAGATGCATATTACGAACTGACCGTTATATGCGCCCGATGATTGCGTAACGCATGAAACTCCGAGTTGTGCCATCAACGTAGGATAATATGTATAAGCACTATTTTATTAATACTGTATAATAATTTTATACATGTGTGTATTCCCATATGTATATTTATTAAATCACACACACACACACACACACACAACACTTGGGCAGCAATCTCTCTTTTATGTAGGTTTCATGAAAAACAACAGGCAAGGTGTGATAATGAAGTTCTTTATGTAGTTTTTCAAGTGATCTATGTTTTTGTTCTTTTGAGAACACAAATTATATAAAAATTGTCTAAATGTTTTGTTTATCCTTTCACTTTCGGCTATAATTTTAGCCATTTTCGAGGACGAATGTTATTTTACGTGTACCAAAATGTCTGTGGTGTTAAGTATAATGTGTAGTAGTAGTATGTGTTATGTACCGAACACGGTCAGCGTGTTGTTACCGTGTTCGTAGTTGATGTTATTGAGTGTTGTTTTTTTATATAGTTTATGTCCTCAAAAATTGTTCTCACAATTGATTCATAGTCCTTTCTTCGGTCTTTCCTTTAATACTTTGCCTAGGAGTTTCTGCAGTTTTTCTTCTGTGCCTGTCATCAACACAGTTTTATTTGCGTATCTGATGCCATTAGGATCGTGTCAGTTGATAATAAATCCTGGTAGGAGCCCTAGTTCTCTTCAGAACGTCTCGTTGTAAATGTTAAATCAGTCTGGTGAGCTGGCGTCGTCATTTAATATTAAAACAGCTCATGTCATTTTCCCAAGCCAAACTGAAAAGAATCAGATTTGCTTTGGACAATTGTTCTCTTATCAGAAAGAGCCAAATACAATGCGGCCATAACAACCAAGTGAAACAAAATTTATTTATTTATTTTTAAAGAATGGAGCTAATTAAAATGAAAAAAAAAAAAAAAAGCAAATAAAACAAATAAAAAAAACAAAAAAAAAACAATCGCCACACAAAATAATGGAAAATGACAGAGTAGGAAATTCAAGCCAGAACATGTTGTATAGTGTTTCCAAGTGTAGACGTAAATAATCAGGTATTTTAATCATGGGCGGACCTGAAGGAGACTACCACCACCTTTAAATTTGTTGTTTTCATCTTTTTTTTTTTTTTTTACTTTTTCAGCGCAGTTTTATTGGTTATTACATAAAATTTCCAATTATCAAAAAAGATTTGAAAAAAAAAACAATATTTAAACAATTTTAGGGAGGGCTCACTTTCTCATACAAAGTTATAGCAAATCGATCTTCCATTTTGGAATCACTCGCGTTGGGGTCGCTTTGTTTTGTTTTTTTTTTTTGCTCTTTTTGTCTTTTTCAAGTTTTCTTTATTTATCTTCCTCAGAAACTCCAAGAATGGTTTTATTCAAAAATTTCGCAAAGGATTGAGTAGTTGAATATGCGCAAGCAAAAAAGTTAATTGCATAGGATCGATTTCCCATAAGGTTGTATGAAAAACTGAGACCCCCACTAAAGTTGTTTAAATGTTGAAATTTTTACAATTTTTTACAAAGAAAAAACCCCGATACGAGTCATCATCTAACAGAAAGCGCTCGATATAGAGAGGGCGAAATAAATAGATAACACCTAATGAGCCAGACGAACCTAAACGGATCGTCAGCGAAAGCAGGCTAACTAGGAGACGGAAAAAACGACATGTAAGAAGGAAATTAAGACAACCCATGTGACCATGAAAGGAGATACCAAACACAAGGAGAGGGAATTAACAACTTTATTACAATTTTTTTTAAAATTTTTATATAGAGGAGTGAAAGGCAAAGACAAAAACAAAAAAAGTACTATCCGACGATAAAGGAACCTAATCCAACATGCCTACATTTATTCAATATTTTCGTCTTGAAATTCAATAAATTATTCGGTTGTTTATACAAATCTATAGCTAGTTTTTCCTCTGTATATAGGCTACAAAATTACTGGCCAGCTTTATATTTAGCGCGTCTCTTCAGTATTTCCCATTTCAAGATAAGGTCTCTATTAAGTTCTTGTTTACTGGTCCATACGTAAGTGGATAAAGTAGTGCTATGCTTAGACTTTTCGTTATTGAAGTTACTAGTATGATTATAATCTCTTTTTTTAAATTTATCCTGTGTAGTTCCTATGTATATTTTGGGGTCAGTGTCCTCCGTGTTCTTATAAATTTTAACTTGATAAGCTACGCATTCCTGTTGACACCCTGTAAGGGACAACTATTCTTAATCCTACAATTACAACCTCGTGTGTCAATGCGTGGATTATCGCTAATTTTTTTCTTATTAAGTCCACTAATTATTTTTCCAAATTTGACATACAACAGTAGCTAAGTTTAATATTGTTTTTGTTAAATATTTTATACAACTCATTATCTTTGCCAAAATTCTGTTCTAATCGATTAAAATACATTTTACCGATTTTAGTTTTGACTGCTAAATTAAACGGGGGATTAAATCATAAAATGTTTCTGCCTCTATTTTTGCGTTTATTTTTCTTAGTGTCAGTAGATACTAATTTAACATTGTGTCCGCTATTAGTTAAGGCATCTTGGTAGATTTTTTTTTATTATCATCGAAAATATTTTTACTAGATGAATTGTTTGACAGTCTATGAGAAATACTTTTTGCAATACCCCGCACAACGTGTGCAGAGTGATTAGATTTAGTGTAAACATATTGGGGTCTTGATCTTCTATGGGGATATGGTTCCATTCAGTAAATTAAGCGTAATGTTTAAATAATTAACCACTTTTAAATGAATTTCAACATCCAAATTAAATCGATACTAAAAACCAATACAGTTTTTTGTGTGTAGTGTCACACTTTTGGGGATTAATGTTGTCAACTATGATTAATCCATCATCACTGTATAAACCGTGCTTGTTAAAGTCCATGTATTCATTTAGCTTATCTAAACTTATTTATAAATGGAACTTTGTGTGTGTGTGTGTGTGTGTGTGTGTGTGTGTATCTGTATCTATGTGTGTGTCCGTTACCTACAGACTCCGAAACGGCTGAACCGATTTTCTTGAAAATTTACAAAGTTGTACTATAAGCGTCTGCGAGAGTTCTTAGCTAGGTTTTGTGTTGAGGTACCCCCGATAAATATCGAAAATCGATATTCGAAAAAATCGGGTTATAGAAGCAGTGGTCCGATTTTAATCAGACTTGATACACTCATAGAGAAAGACATAAGAAACGATATACAGAAGTTTCAAGGTTGCAGTTCTTACAATAGTGCAGAAAATCGATAATATATATATATAAAAGGCAAGTGTGTGTGTCTGTTTATCTGCTTCTATGTCTGTATTTTTTTTTCAGCCCTTTTATTTTAGTTTTGCTTCGGGTTTGGCTTTAAGTTGATATAATTGTTGTTCTTAGTCTCAGCCATGATACCACTTACTCAAAGGACTTATTTAGCCTTCAAAATTCAGTTTACGACGAACAAAACTTATTTGATATCGATACGAGGAAATCAAAATTTGACTTACATCCATTCATTTTTCTTTCGGTCTGGAAACAACTATTGATTTTTAGTCTTTCGTGCCAACGTCCAAAGAGTCTGAGCTCCAGGACCATGGATTAGTCTTAAAGCTTTCATTACATCCGAGCAACGCCAGGCTATACTGCTAGTAAAGCAATAGGCACCCTATTAGTTCAGACACCTCAGCACCGTCACACACACACACACACACACACACACACACACACACACACACATATATATATATATATATATATATAATATTCACAATATAAAAAATAATGATCTATAACACAACTATTCTACAGCAAGAAAACAACAAAAGCAAACTTCAGATCCTCGAGGCACTATTCATAAAAAACTTAAGTCGTCAATTAACAGAATCAGCTATGAATACTGTAGTAATGTTCTAAAATGTTTATAGAAAGAAGAGTTTTTTCATGTTTTCACACGTGCATGACCATGACATTACAACATTGAAAAAATTTCACGTTCTAATGAACGCTAAATTTAAATTTAACACAAGAAGAAAATTTACGGTAAATTTTAGCAACACAATTTTGCGGTTATTTTTTGTTACTACAACTCACAACCCTGAAAACGATCTCGGATGGAGATTGAAAGTACTTGGGAACATCGAGAAATGGATAATAAAATCATCTGTCAACGTTACAGCTCATTTCTTACATCTTTCAGTTATAATACGCGAAAGAATGAATCGATTTTATTAAAAATAAGCAGACACAATGTTTGCCATTTATTTAATCTAACATGTCTAAAAATAATTTGCTGTATAAACACACACACACACACACACATTATATATATATATATATATATATATATATATATATATATATATATACAAAATGTATTAACAACCGACATATTTATTCACATATTGTGTATTTAGGCTGCAATCACTCTTTTATTCAAGTTTTGTTATGACAGACGAAGTGCTTTGGTTAACATTTTTATATAATTTTTCATGTGATCTTATTTTACATGTGGATTATGATTTTATATTTGTCTGTATTTCTGAGATGAGGTAGTATTCACAGTATTTACATTATTCGGACTATTGTCCTCATCTTTGTTGCCATTTGTACGACGTTTAATAATAGCTCATTCTATTTGTCTATATTTCTGAAATGAGGTAGTATTTATAGTATTTACATTATTCAGACTATTGTCCTCATCTTTGTTGCCATTTGTAGGATGTTTAATAATAGATCATTCTATTTGTCTATATTTCTCAGATGATGTAGTATTTACATTATTCGGATTATTGTCCTCATCTCTGTTGCCATTTGTATGAAGTTTCGGCCATTGTACGCTCCGGGCTTCTTCTGGTGCTAGGAATTTTGAACCGAACCTTTTACTATAATCACTGGGGTATATCATCCTCCAGTGGTTGTAATAAAGGGTTCGGTTCGAAATTTCTAGCACCTGAAGAAGGCCATAGCGTACAACGACCGAAACGTCGTATAAATGGCAACAAAGATGAGCACAATAATGTAAATACTGCTTTTATATTTGTTTTATCAACGATTATGTTATGGTTAGATTTTGGTAGGACTCCATTTTTATTTAAATGAAACCTAATTGTGTTATGGTGTGAGAAGTTGCATCTCTCTGACCGTAGCTCGATGGGGTCTCATATAAATAAACATGGGGACCTACCAAAATCTAACCATAGCATAATGTTGATAATACAAATATAAAAGCATCATCCACATGTAAAATAAATGTGTATATGTGTATTTGTTTGCTTGCTTAAATTATTAGTCGTTTTTCCCTAAGCTGACGTTCTCGTGATTAAAGAAAGAAAATGACTGACTTTAAAACAAGAAGCTGTTAATATTTGTTCTGCGTCTTTTATTTTCTTAGTTAATGCTGAAAGTTGTTAAATATATTTTCACTGCTTTTTTGTATCGAATGAAAAGCAATCCCTCGTCTCATTTTCAGGACATAGAATTATAAAGAAAACATACCGAATAAATATTTTATTTGTTTTTGTATAGTCACACATTTTCTTTCATCTTTAATGAAAATGAACATTGACTCAAGGGGAAAGTACTAACCATTCATTATTTGAATACACACAAATACACTGACTTTTATCGTTCATTTTTGAATCTGATGAAGTCTTGAATGTCGAAACGCTTCATCAAATCTTAAATCTTTGTTCAAACGTTTTTCATTTGACAAAAACTTTGTCGGGATTCTGTATCCTATATATATATATATAAGCTAAATTAGCTCATTTTATCAGACCACACAATATTCGTTCCGAATATTGTGTGGTCTGATGAAATGAGCTAATTTAGCTTAATGAAATGAATTATAATTTATAACCAATTTAAATGACGCGTTGAGTTTTCCTTTATATATATATATCTTTCACCCCAGGCAATATGATAATGCTATTATGACGCAAGGGTTTACTGTGAGTGAAAGAGAATGAAAATTCAAATAATTTAATGAGGAGAAAGGACAATAAAAGGAACGGATTTCGGGAAGACAGAAGATAGGAATTGACATTGCATTTAATTTCCTTAATTATCTGTACTTCTGTTTTCCGGATTTCGTTTATCCGGACGTGAAACGAGTAGAAAAGTTGATATCAACCAAACATTTTCACTTATTAATAGTTAATCTCAGGCAATCATTTAATCGTTTTAGAAAACCATACTGAAAGGTCTGATAAAAATGCTGATAAAATCAGCTCAATTAATTTTTTAATTTCCTCATTTTCATAAAAAGGAACCGACATTTGAATTCATTTCAGCTTTGGTCATGCCAGAGATAATGTCATACGCAACTCTCAGATGCAAGCAATGATTCTGTTTTACGAATTTTCAAGTTGGTTACTTAATCAATTGAAAACTACTCTTTCAAAAAATATACCTAATTTTCTCCATTTCGGGAGTTACTGGCAGAGGAACGCGAAACCAGACGGAACGACAGACGCATTTTTTCATAAAAAATAAATTGCAAAAAACTTACATAAAGCGTTTGAAAATGTTAATTGACGATGTAAAGTTTAATTTCTTTCAGAAAATGACCTTTTGTTGACTCTTTTCTCAATAATTTAAATGTTCAGTTATCCAGTATTTTGAACATATTTTTTCAACCCATGTCCCAAAGATATCAGGATAATCCAGAAATATTGTAATCTAACAAATATCTACTAACCCTTGCCAACTAATGTTGCATAGTGTGGTTCCCTACTGTATTTGACATCATGTAAGACACGTTTGTCTTTTTTCATTTAAAAACTGTTGGGGATCACTCCTTTTTGCACATAAGAATGGACTCGCCTGATGTGACATATAATCCTTCCTATACACAGTACGGCGGTAGTAGTTGTAAAGGACAGTTGAGTAGTTGTACAGCTGCTTAGTTGGTCAGTAAGTTGGTGCATATTAAGTTGGAGTTGTTTTCGATATAGACTCATTACTCAGACAGACTTCTTCACGACAAGACTATATATAATGATTTCTACTAACAGTTTTCCGAGTATTCATGAATTGACTAACCCGTGTTCCAGTTTGTATATTTTTGTTCAATATAACTTACATTTTCTATCTCCATCTCTGCTTTTGTTATTTATTATTTTGTGTGGATTCTCAACCAGAATCCACAACAAAAACATAACCATAAAATTCAGTGTGTCTTAATTAAAAAAGTTTAGGCTTCTCCTAGGCTAACTTTATTCCCAGCTCACACTACCATAGGCTATAATTTTATCACAGGCGGTCACCTCTATCAAACCGGTGTCCATAAAATATTATTCACAGAAACGATATTATTATTACTTTTACAAACAGATTACTGGCGGCGTTCGTCGGTATCAGCTGATCCATCATACCTAAATATGTCTTAATACACTTTTATCATTAATCAGCTGTAAACTACAGAAGAAAGAGCCGTAACTTAAAGACCGGTAATGGTAAAACACTACTAAGAGCAAGATAACATTAAGACTGCAGAGTTTGTGAGGAGCATAGAACTACCTTTTAATTGCTGTTGTTCCCAGGTCCACCCTGATCCAGAGTGGTAGCACCTGTTAGGGTCCCAGTTATGGGTAAATAGTTAGCCCCCAAACCGAGTTCAAAATGCTATGAAAGTATTTACCAACAAAACTTTTTTCAATTAAAAATATTACCAACAAAACGTTTTTGAAGGAAAAAAATATTACCAGTAATACATGTGACTCTCAACGAAAACCATTTACAAAGAAAGTATATTCTATTCATACAAATCTATAGTAAAATTTTAATTAAATGACCCATTAAGGTGTTGATATGCCGTAAAACAAACTAAACCAATATATATATATATATATATATATATATATATATATGCATGTATAGAGTGACGTAAATTAATAAATATACATATGAGGGTGCACACACACACACATATATATATATATATATATATATATATATATATAATTATTATTCAGGTGTTAATAAAACAGTGCTCAATGTATGAACAGAGCTGTATTCTATATATATATAATCCTACGTCTATGGCACAACTAGGAGATTCATGCGTTATGCAATCATCACGTTGTGTTTGATCAACAGCCACAGAGTTCACCTGTGGTTTATACTGTAACTACGCTGTGCAGACGTTAGTTACAGTTTCTGGGAGAGTGAGCATTATCTGGCGCGATCAACATTCTGAACAAAAGTCAGTACGCTCAAACCCTCGGTCCTCGATAACGGTTGACTCGAGTCTTGAAGAAGTTAAGATGTTGATAATCGGGGAAGGGTCCTTTTGGAAGTTTGTTTCTGGAGAAGAAGCTATCGCATAGTTATCAAGGACGAGGAGATTAGAAGGACGAAAGATTAAGAAATTTCTAGGATCAGAAGGATGGTTTGACTGATCTCTGAAACGCAAGATCTCTGAAATTGTGCAGAAAATGAAGAGAAAATCATTTTTAAAACGTTATCAATGTACGAACGGGGCTTGTTTTGAACTGGGCTAAAACAGCAGTATACCTCTTCTTTTAAATGCCATGTCCTTTCAGGAGGTGGGCAATCATGGCTGTCCACAACTTACTGCCCAATGTAGCTCTTAGTAATGTTTACTGTTTGACTATCTTTCCCACTGTAGCAATATTAGTCAATTGAGATTTTGTTGAATTGAAAATAGCTGGACCTGTAGGAAAAATGGACTCGAAACATTTTTTCGAGCGATGCTTAGTATCATTCATGAGCGGCCCAGACAAAGAGAAATCGTTGAATGAAGATAAATTGCTTTTTTAGACGACAGGCCAAAAAACATTTATAAAACTGACCAGTATCCCGAAAATATACACAGAGAGATGAAGCGGGCTCCGGAAAACGACGGACAGGGAACATATCTGCTGGATTGTTCACCTCCCTTTCCTCTAGGCAACATCGCAACCTCACCCGCTTATAGAAGTAGGTTTCAACCTAAGAATGAAATCTGGTTTACTGCTAGAGGCTATTTTGTTTTTCATTTGAGGGGAATAATCTGGCCGATGAATAATTTTTAAGCCACAAACGTTTTCGCATAATTACCCTAAGAAAGTTATGAAACCATTCTTCCAAGTACCGTCTTGCCTATCATGATGTTCTGGGCTTTTTAGATTTGTTTGTCAACCAGTTTAGGAAAGAAAAGACTCTGTGCGTTGGAATACCAGCACCTCTATGTAAAAAGTTCCTCATTTTATTGAAAGAAAATTGACTTGCATGTAGCAATATCAGTCAACTGTGGTGTTGTTAAATTGAAAAAAGCCGAATCTGGCGCAAAAATTGATTCGGAACATTTATTTTCGACTGATAGATCTCAGTGTTCATTATGAGCAGCCCAGACACAGAGAAGTCGCTGAATGAAGATTAGACAATTAGAGAACAGGCCAAAGAACTATGCTAACTATAAAACTAACAAGTACCCCGAAAAGACACACAGAAACGAAGAGGGCACCGTAGAACGGACAGGGAAGACACCTGTTAGACTGTCCACCTTCCCTATCTCCTACATCCTATCTTTACTTCGCTCGCTTATAGCAATAGGTTACAACCCAATAATAAAATCTAGTTTTCTGCTAGAAGTTGTTTTGTTTTTAAATCATGGCCGAAGGACAACTTTTAAGCCACAAGCGCTTGGTTGGAAGAAACTACCCCTGTCAGTGAACCTGGTATTTGAACTAAGCTGCAATGCGACACCTGTCCCTGATCAGACACTCAATTACATAAGGTAGGTACGCTGCGATAAGAATACGTAGTATCAAAAAGAAACGATTTAAATTTCTAGGATATATAACAAGGAAAGAGGGCTTGGAAAATTTAACACTCTGATAAAAAATCTACCTTAGCAACGACATTTCATTTTTGAGTAGGTTGGTATTTGAAAAAAAAAATGGCTGTGAAAGAAGTGTCATTTAAAAAAAATCATTTAACCCCAAGCAAGGTGACAATACCACTAGAATGCAGAATAGGGGTTGCGGGAAGTGAAAGAGAGAAAGAATATTGAAAATGGGCAGAGAAAAGGAAAAGGTAAAAAAAAAAAGGAACAAGAAGACAGAAGATGTCGATTGACGTTGCATTCACAAAAAATGCATTGGAAACAAAGTAATAGGTTGTGAACTGTTACGTAATATTGGTCCTCCTATATGGCAGTGAATGCTGGACAATCTCATCACAGATGACGAAGAGATGTGAAACAAGGAGTAATATGGTTCTACAGAAGGATGTTGAGATTAACATGGACAGAACACGTGAGCAACAACAAAGTTTTAAAGAAAATGAAAAGAAAAAGAACACTTATACTTAAAATCAGAAGAAAAAAAAACTGTTCAAATTGTTAGGGTAGTAATAAGGAAAGAAGGCTTAGAAAAGTTGATTCACTCACATGAAATACTGAAGCCAAGAAGTACAGAGTGAAACATCTCATAACCTACCTAACACGTTTCAGTAAATGGTTGGCAGAACAGGGTTTAGGAGCAATACCAAAATGATAACATTTAGTAAAAGCTACAAAGAACAAGAAATTGTGTAAATCCATGATCGCCAAAGTCCAGACGCATATAATAATAATAATAATAATAATAATAATGCTTCTAGAATAGTATGCTATCTAATTACTGACTAGAGTAACTATTGTGATCAGACGAGAATCGATGATATCAGTGTGATAAGAGAAGAAAAACGTCAAACGTGATCCAAATCGGCAGTTCGTCTTTGTGCCTCCCACCATCTTACCACCTCCTTACTTTTGAATGGTGAGATCTTTTGTCGGTTTTTACATTAATTTTCATATGGTTACATAACGAGATGAGGGGCTTGGAAAATTTGATATTCACGCCACAGATTGAAGGTAAGAGGGACAGAAAAAAAAAGTATGGTAACTTTGAGGGAATAGTTTGCGGAGGATGGTTTAGGAGAGATTACAAAAAAAAAAAAAATGAAAGAGCTACAACGCAGAGGAAATTGAGGAGAACCATGACCGCCAACGTTCTGAAGGAGCATGGAACAAAGAAGAAGAATGCTTCTAGAAAAATGTAGATTTACAACAAAACATGGCGATACCAAGTCACTTCCAAAGAAAACAAACACTTGAAATTTCTACGAAAGAATAACATAGACTCAACATGTGGGCAATGAGGAAGTTTTAAAGAAAATGGAATTGAAACTGGAGATTTATGCTTAAAATCAGAAAGAAACTGTTCAAATTGTTAGGGTAGTAATAAGGAAAGACGGCTTAGAAAAGTTGATTCACTCACATGAAATACTGAAGCCAAGAGGAAAACAGCTCATAACCTACCTAACATATTTTAGTAAATAGTTGGTAGGATTACGAGAAAGAAAGAAGACTTTGCTATGGGCTACAAAAGACAGAAAGTCGTGGAGAGCCATAATCGTCTACGTCTTGAAGGTACGCGGTATACAGAAGAAGAAGAAGTTTACAGTATACTTACTTTTCAACTTGGTTGAAAGACTGGCGTACCTCAATTTTCCCGACCCTTCTTTTATCATTCGGTATAATTGCACATTTAAAAAAAAATACGTGATACCCACGTGGTATAAATACGTAACTATTCAAGTGTGCGGAATAAAGCTTTAAAAAAGTTAAGTTCTACGAAAAAGAGTCGGTGTTTTAATTGTTTTTTGTTTACTTCTATTTTTCCGAATGATTTAAGAAGAGATTAAATTGATTAATTAAATTAACTATCTAATCAAATCAACTGAGGCAAAACTGAAACAGCGGCAAGGAACGCCCCCTTCCACTAAGTTGGTGGGTCGGGGTTATTCAGGTCATTAGAGAAAACGAAATCAAACGGATCGAATTAAGAATGACAGTTTAAAAATCAGAACTAGTTTTTCAACATTATTGTGCAAACAGTGTCATTAGAAATTCCATATTTACTTTAAAAACTATAAGATTGTTGAAAGTTTCATTAAAACTTCGATAGTGCTGAAGCGGAAGTCTTACGAGAGAAGAATTTGAAAAATATTTTCTCTGTTATAAATAGGGAGCACCGTAACTAAGATCCCGAAACGAGTCCCAATCAGTGTGTTGATAATTGGAGATTCTCGGCTGATTGCAGAGCAAAAAAAAAGTATCTATAGCAGCGATTCCCAAACATTTGGAGCTACCAGGGGGGGGTCGCTGCTATAGATACTTCTTTTGTTCTCCAACAAGCCGAGAATCCCCGGTTATCAACACACTGATTGGGACTCGTTTCGGGATCTTAGCTTCGTTGCGCGCTTACCAAAACTAACCCTGATATTGATACACTGCTTCACAAGAAGCAGCATCACCCTTCTCGATAATTTAATTCTGAAGTAGAAGAGCAAACAAAAGTCCTTTTATTTGTTACTAACCGCTCTCTATGGCTATGCTTAGTTGTTACTAATTGCTCTCTATCCACTTTACTCTGTAACTATAAGTTTATCAGTATATTTGTACATTTGAAAAATAAATTAGTAAATAGTCTCAATGTGTTTTAACTGCTCTTTCTCTCATACACATAAAGGCGGAGATCTGGATGGTTGGACTGGGTGTAGGGTGAAATGACAGAAAAAAGCTTGGGAACCACTGATCTATAGACACTACCGTGTGATCAGAGTTGGCAAGGGGAGAGATCTACAGAGCACGATATGAGTCCGGCAGATCAAGTGTATCCTTCAGAAGTACTAAGAAAATGCGTCGGAAATTCTACTATTTGATCAGTTGAGAAATTCAGAAGAAATAAATATCTACAGACATTAAAGCGTTGGTTGAAGTTGTCAAGAGAACAGAGATGCTGAGCACGGCATGAGTTTGGGGGTCGTAAGATCGGGTGGAGTAGAATTACTAGGAAAATGCGTCGGTTGGTCTATTATTTAAAAAAACTGAGAAGTTCAGCTACTGAGAATTTTCCTATTGTTTGCAGCACAGTGAAGTCTTGTGTCTTTTCTCTTAAATTCAGTCATAGCTAATTCATTCATCAACTATATGCTTAGGGAAATTATTGTTGTTTAGAGTTTGTTTAATGTTGCTTAGGTTCTTGCAGAATAAAGTGTCTAAAGAAGTGATTATTTCGAGTCAGTAAATAATGTTTTTTTAACAGCTATTTTCTATCTGTGAGGACATTCACATATGTAGTTGCGTAGACACAAGTTTCTGCTATAGGTTTGTTTTTATAAAAAAGAAGTGGTAAAATTATGGCTGTTGGTATAAGACGTAGAAGAAATGGATTTTATTATTAATATTGTGTTTGTAGTAAAGTGCAGAGCGGAGTTATTTTCGAAGGCTCCTTTAAGGTTTGTTTCATCTCAGCTTTTTACTAACATGAAGATGTGGTCGATATAATGACCGTATACAGGGGCCTGGCAGAGTTATTAAATACTTCATTTTCTACCTGTGTCATGCAGAAGTTAGACTAGGTTTGAGAAGTCTTATAACTAGCTAATCAATAAACTGAGATAGATAGATAAACACAAAACTAACACACACACATATTGGAGGAATAGTAGATTTAAAAAAAACAGTAGCTACTCACACTTCTACGCATAGTCCATTCAGTAATGAATTTTAAACACTCTCGGCTACTGGCGTGTGTTTACATTGTATATAACACGCTAGAGTCCGCCTTCCCCTACCGAGCGCCCATAGCTCAGAAGTAGAATCGCCGACTGATGTCAATTCGGCCGGATTTCAATCCAGGCTGGAAGTAATCGAATGTCTAACCATACTGATGAGCTGTGATACAGCGAAACAGATCCGTCTGCAGATAACTATATATATATATATATATATATAAAACTGTATTTACTAATCATAAATGGAAATTAAATTCACAGGTGAGAGGTTCGAGGATAAACCAGACGGTTGCATTTAACTAAATCAACCAGAAAACGGGTGGGACCTAGTTGCCAATCTAGTAGTACGCTTGAATTTATGCACACGAGGTACCAAGGAAAAAAAGCCATGGAAATATTTGTAGAAAAGACAGAGAAACGCTATGTCGCGTAGATGGGAAAGTGACCAAAAAAAAAAACAAAAAAAAAAAAAAAACCACCAAGAAGCAACAGCTGAAGTTTCTGGGAAACGTAATAAGGTAGGAAGGCTTAGAGAATCTGACACTCACAAGACAGATAAAGGGAAGGAGAGACAAAGGAAAGCAACACGTAACTTACTAGATGGGCTTTAGCAAGTGGATGGCAGAGCAGGGCTTGGAAGAAATACCAAGAGGAACATTGTGCAGAGCTAGAAGGGATAGGTGGACGTGGAGGTCTATGATCGCCTACGTCTTGAAGAGACACGGCACTTAGTAAAAGAAAAAAGTATAGTTTTTATTGAACAAGTATATGAACCTAAATGTTGGCTGTGACAACCATGCCTAAAGACCCGACTCGTTCTCGAGTATGCCAAGGGCAATAGCTCACCTGTCTGGCCGTACGGAAAGGGGTCTTCTATAAATCTCTACAGCCGCACCGAGGTTCTACTTAAGGGTGAGGTTGATTTTATGCAACTTAAAATAAAAGTTACCTCCATGAAGGCTATAAAAACAACTGAGACGCAATTGGTTACTGAGTATGAAAAACAAAGAATTAAGAAAACAGAAGATAACGGTTGACATTGCATTTAAATCTTTAAAGATCAAAGCTTACTGGAAAGGAAAAGGCAGAAAGAGAGTTCCACAGACGAGAATTACGAGAGAAAAAAACGTTAGCATAGAACTTACTTTTATGTCTGGCCATTTCAAATATAAAATGACGAGATCTTCTCAATGCGCTTGATACAGGCCACTGTATAGAGTAGAAGGCCCCCTGAGATGATGAATGGAAACATAACCTCGTCATCATAAGCGATCACTCTAAACACCTTCGTAATCAACATTAAACTCGTCCAACTCTTTCCAAATTCTCAACACTGTCTTCAGATTGACATCAAAGCATTCTGAAATGTTCTTATTGGAGATTTCGATACGAATGCCAAGCACTACAAGATGCTGTGTCCAAATTTCTGGCGGAATGGATTGCATGATGGTATTCTTTTTCTCACAGACCTTACTATACTGGATGTGCGTTGTGGTGCAGTGGATATCGGCTCGGAACGAAAAACCGGGGAGCCGAGTTCGAATTCCAGTTGAATCCATTGTATTCACTTACGCGCAAATACCCTTGGGAATGGCATTAGTCCGTCTCTTCTTTCCAGTTATGGGTTAAATAACAGGACAGATTGGGTTCTATAGCCTTGGCTGGCAACCAGTCTACCGCAGAAAGCAATGGCAACCTACTACGGGATAATCTTCTGCTCAGTCATTCATGTCTCTTTCGAGACATGATCGCCCAAGCGTGTTTCACGCATGGCACTTAACTGACTGACTCTTTTTCTCACAGACCTTACTAGACTGTGCAGTCGACAAAATAAAAAACAGACAATGCGCATATGCGAAAATTTTAAAAAAATGGCAGAAATGTATCCAGCGTCTCTTTGTTTACCGCTGTTCATTAGCTGAAAAGACGATGCAGAAAATATGAAATTTGAAGCGACGATATTTCCAAACTGAACTCTTATCTGTTTTCTGCTTGTCAATTTCGCAGATAAGTAATCTTTCTTTCGACATCACAGCACGTCTTTTATTCGATGAAGTCGAATATGCTTCCTGATTATGGAAGCGGAAAATAATAAAGCCTATTTGTATCTAGATACATTCTGCTGCTCCCTGATAAAAATGCATGTACGCGCTCTTTTAGTCAGAATTTCCCGCGCTTTAACCTACCTGTTCGCACGTTACGATCCTAATTGTATTTGGGCGCGCCTAAAGTCTCCACATTTTTTTTAAATACAGACGTTTATTGCAATTTTATACATACTTTTATTATGATTACGAAATGACTTTTGTCAAAATTATAGAATGTCTATTTCCGATGTATTTCTAAAGTAACATTATATCCAATGCATTTCTATAGTAACGTCATGTCCAATGTATTTCTATAGTAACGTTACTTCTAATGCATGTTTTCCTATAAAAAACGTTATATCGAATGCATTTCTATAGTAATGTTACTTCCATTGCATTTCTGTAGTAACCTTATATTCAATGCATTACTGTAGTAACGTTATTTCCTCTCACCGGCGCGACATGGCTTCCCTGTGTCTCTTCTATAAATACTTTCACGGCTTCTGCTCCGATGAACTTAGATCACTGGTGCCCCCTAGGTTCGAATTTGCACGAGATACTAGATTAGCAACTAGATCCCACCCTTTTACAGTGAAACCGATAAAATGCAACCGCAACTTCTACTCCAACAGTTTCTCTTCTCGCACTTCCCGACTGTGGAATTCCCTTCCACATGACTGCTTCCCCGAAGGCTACAATGTCCAGGAGTTTAGATGTAAGGTCAATAGACACCTCCTAACAAACTAACTCGCTTGCATTTTTTCAAACACTCTTTCCACCCACCCATCTATCTATCACCCCACTTCTGACATTCTCTATATCTAACCACTCTTTCTATTTACCTTCCCCTATGTAGCCCCAAGCGCAATAGTGGCAGTGGAATGCCTTTGCTTGGGGTGAAATGATTAAAAGAAAACAAAAAAAAACAAAAACAAAACAAATTACTCTAGTAGGGTTATTTTCAATACACTCTTATAGTAACGTTATTTCAAATGCATTCCTATGGTAACGTTATATCTTCTACACTTCTATAGTAACGTTATTTCCAACGCATTACTCTAGTAAGGTAATTTTCAATACACTCTTATAGTAGCGTTATTTCAAATGCATTACCATAGTAACATTATTTTCAATGCATATCTATTTTAACGTTATATCCAATGTTTTCTATAGTAAATTATATTCAATGCATATTTATTTAATGTTATTTCCAATGCATTTCTATAGTAACATTATTTTCAAAGAATTATTTTAGGAATATTATTTCCAATGCATATTTATAGTAACGTTACTTCCAATGCACCCCTAAAGTAATATTATTTCTAATGCATTACCCGAGTTACGTTATATCCATTGCATTTCTCTAGTAACATTATAGCCGATTCATTTCTGTAATAATCTAAACTTATTTATACATGGAACTTCGTCTCTGTGGGTGTGTGTGTGTGTGTGTGTGTGTGTGTATGTGTCCGTTACCTATAGACTCCGAAACAGCTGAACCGATTTTCTTGAAAATTTACACAGTTGTACTATAAGCGTCTGCGAGTGTTCTTAGCTAGGTTTTGTGTCGAGGTACCCATGATAAATATCGAAAATCGATAATCGAAAAAAATCGGATTATAGAAGCAGTGGTCCGATTTTAATCAAATTTGATACACTCATAGGTAAAGATATAAGAAACGATATTCAGAAGTTTCAAGGTTGCAGTTTTTACAATAGTGCAGAAAATCAATAATATATATATATATAAAAGGCAAGATGTTTGTGTGTGTGTGTGTTTATCTGCCTGTATTTCTGTATTTTTTCAGCCCTTTTATTTAAATTTTATCTTCGGGTTTGGCTCTAAGTAGGTATAATTGTTGTTCTTAGTCTCAGCCATGATACCATTTACTCAGAGGACTTATTTAGCCTTCAAAATTCTGTTTACGACGAAAAAAACTTATTTGATATTGATACCAGGAAATCAAAATTTGACTTACATCCATTCATTTTTCTTTCAGTCTACAGTTTTGCTTTAACTGGAAACAACTATTGCTTTTTAGTCTTTCGTGCCAATGTCCAAAGAGTCTGAGCTCCAGGACCATGGATTAGTTTTAAAGCTTTCATTACACCCAAGCAACGCCGGGCTATACTGCTAGTATTTCCTAAAAATGAGGTCAATAATCTGAAAAATTATCGGAATAATAACTCTCCTCAAAATTATAGATCGCAAACCGAAAGAAGGTGTGAGGTCACGTGTTTCCCCATTCAGCAACCGAGAATAACGAAAGGTCATCTCCCTAGTGAACTTGTTTTCCCTTAATGGTCTGGCGTGAATTGCGTGTAGTGTCTAATCTGGCATTAGTTCATAGCCCTCCTTCAACGTTATTTCAGGGGAAATAGAGAAATTGTTATTCAGCCAATAAATCATAGCATAAAACGTGAAATGTTATTCAGTGGAGTCTAAATTGGTAGGTGAACCTTGTCGGATGCGATGAGAGAGAGAGGAAAGGGGAGAGAGAGGGGGAGGGAGAGAGAGAGGAAAGGGGAGAGAGAGGGGGAGGGAGAAATAGACAGATAGAGAGAGTGAGAGTGAGCGACTCTTAATTACATGATAGCTGGTTGGCAATGAAATTTGGTCTCGAGCAGACGATTCAAAAGGAGAGGATGCTGGCATGATATTTTTCACGCCTCAAATTCGAGATTAATTCTGTACAGAAACAAAAATGGAGAGGTTGGTGCAAGCGAACACGTGGCTTGCAGGCAATCAACCAAGCAACAAATTATTAACCAATGAGAATGCAGTTCGTTGTTTAATTTACAATTCACATGAACAAAGGAATCAGAGAGAAAGAGTGAGAGAATTGATTTACTAAGTGCCGCTTAGATGTGGCACAAGGCCGCAAGTATCAGCACCCACTGAGTTTAGCCAAGGAATATTAGGGATTTTGGATTTTTCAACAACATACCTCCTCTCAACGATGACTTAGTCGATATTGATTGGATATCTACTTGTGTGCCATTCGTCAGCTTCGACTTTTCTCAATAATGTGGCAACAAACGACAACTGCGACTCGTTTGGCAATTTTATTGTCTAATCACGATTAAATTACGTTTCACCAGCTTCTACGCTCTTCTATAAAAATGTTCAGCAATGAATTAAGTTCTACCGGTGACTGGCGTGTGTATACACCCCTTATATATAACGCTAAAATTGCCCGTCCCATTCTATGACTTAGGACTTAAGTAAAGACTCTGACTGACACCAAATCGAGTTTCGATCCCGGGCAGAAGCAAGTAGATGTCTAGCCACATTGATGAGCTGTGATACAGCGAAACAGGTTTGTATTTAGATGATATATATATATATATATATATATATATATATATATATATATTAGTCATAAATCCGAAAAACAAAAACAGTTTGGGTCCTATTAACATAAGATATTAAATCTGATGAAGCCAGAAGGCTCAATGTAATTAATTTTATTTATTTATAAGAATTAATATTTTTACATATAAAAATTCAATATTTTATATTTAGGATGGCTATTTCCACAGTTATTTTTAAACAGCCAACTCGTCAGCGAGACCAAAACATTGTGAAAAAATAAATTTAGATTTATTTTCCCATAATATTTTGGTTTCGCTGACGAGATAAATATGAAATATTGAATTTTTATATGCAATATATACATATTGACGGTACAAAAACGGATTATGGCGTTAAAGGCAAGAAGTTGTTTTTACTAAAGGCCATGATAAATTTTAAAACAAAAAACACCAGTCGATCGGTTTCGTCTCCCCTCGTCAGAACTGTAAACGGGAAAACAAACAATGAGAAGTAAGCCTGTCGCGGATGACGTGAATTAATGGACAGGAAAAAAATAATAAAAGTTATAAGATCTAAAGATGGTAGAGACACAGCAAAGCAAGCCCAAGCAAACAGTCTCTTTGTTTACAAAGAGAGGGTCACCTGGACCTGATGAACAGCGTCTCCAACACCTTCAGATGGAATAACGAGTGTGCTCTGGCCAAAACAGAGAACCATTTCACACTGAAATCCATAGCACAGGTCGGATTATTTATCAAGTGATCCGCTGTAGAAGACCCGTATGTATTCGAAAGGGTATCACCTGATGAAAAATATTTGTTGAGCATTTTAGCAGACACATGCTGTTTAATCCTAACACACACACACACACACACACATATATATATATATAGTATTTTCATATTTATATCTATAGCATCTTCATATGCATATATACGTATATGTATATATATTAACGAAGATTAACGAAACTTGATTATAAACAACCGTCAATTTGAAATGATTTGTTTGAACATTATTTTTTATCGATACTCGTAATTAAGTAGATATTCTGTTTTTAATTAAACGGTATTATATATTTATATCTACTGGCTTGATTATTTGCGATAAATTTTTATTACGAAAATGTGTGTCATTTGGCAGGATTCAAACCTGCGACCCCTATCCACATAGGGGAAGCTACCATGTGATATGGCACGTCTTAGACCTCTCGACCACGAATGACCATTAGTCTAAACGAGGTTTTAATCAAGCCTATTTAAAGGAACATCTACTTAAATACGAATATCGATAAAAAATAATATTCAAACAAATCATTTCATATATATATTTTAATTCAGATACTTTAATCCAAGGGAAAAAAGCAGGAAGGTAAATTCCAAAAACCCGATCCTAATTAATATTAAAAATTTTATTTTAATATTAAAAAATGATACAGGAAGAGAGCTCCATGTAATAAAATATTACAGAGCAAATATAAATTAAAAAAGGATTAATTCAATGATGTTGAATGACCATTTCGATATGAAGATCCCCACGGGGGATAACACATCACCTCAGCAACAGAAAAATTCTTTCAGAAACGAGATATATATATGTGTGTGTGTGTGTGTGTGTGTGTGTGTGTGTGTGTGTGTGTGTGTGTGTGTATGTCTCTATTGTATTAAAAATACTTTGACAAAGTTTGGGAGCGTGTTTCTCACACCAATAAAAAGACAAAAGTCCATATAAACACTATTCCAACCCACACAGTAATCGTAAACCAATTCTGGTATCTAGCCGGTTTGGTACCATTTGAACTCCAAGCCGCCAACATATGTTGGTTGCTTAAATGTTTTATTCCATTTCTTCCAAATATTAACTCTGACGTAAACAAGTCGAAAGAGTCAAACAACGGATTGGCAGCTTGCGCAATAAACCATCGGAAAAAATTCTCACGTGATTAGTGACCAGAAGGTAAAAGACCCTGAACATGTTGCCGGATACAGTACCCTCGACCCATAGTTTGTGGTGCAACGGATCCTGTCTCAGCAACGCGACGATAAACAGCATCAAAGGTTGGATGACTCGACTGCCTTCGGTCTGGAAACGCAATCTGATAGAGTTGAGCAGCCTCGCGTCCATTATCATTCGCTCGGCCCAATGTGAAATTATCGGTCTTCCTTGATCCATAGTTTGTGGTGCCACGGATCCTGTCTCAGCAACGTGAAGGTAAACATCAGTAAAGGTTGGATAACGCGGCTGCTTTCGCTCTGGATATGCAATCTGATACATCCATGCAACCTCGATTCTGATACCATTCACGTGGCGTATGTATAAAATCATGTTTGTTTTAAGCTTCCAATTTGTGAAAATGAGACAAGAAACTGGTTTGTAAATTTTAACGGCTCCAAAACAAATTTTCATTTAACCATCACCTTTTCTGTTTGCCATTAACATGGCTGATGCCAGACTCCAGGAAAGCAACCTACTGCGCCTTTTTTGGCCTCACATTTTTAACTGACTTGAAATGGGGCGACTATATTCAATCTACTGCAAGGAAATCTTTTTTGTCAGAGCCCATCTTGCATTTTTACAAATCTACCACTCGTCCGTGCATTGACTATTGCTGCCATATCTGATGTGGTGCTTCTACTGTAGATCTTTGAAATTCTTGATAAAATCCAATGAAGTATCTATAATGTAATCGATCCTGACCAGACATCACGACTTCAGTCACTTTCTCAGCGTCGTGACGTGGCTTCCCTCTGTCTTTTCTACAAATATTTTCATGGTAACTTATCAGATGAGATTTTTCCCTGTTACCCGACTCAGTTAAGTGCCATACGTGATACACACTTGGGCGATCACGTCTCTTTCGAGTAGGTTGCCATTACTTTCTGCGGTAGATTTGTTGCCAGCCAAGGCTATAGAACCTAATCTGTCCTGTTATTTAACCCATAACTGGAAGAAAGAGAGGGATTAATACATTTCCCAAGAGTATTTGCGCGTAAGTGAATGCAAGGAATTCAACTAGGAATTCGAACTCGGCTACCTGATTTCTCGTTCCGAGCCGATAACCACTGTACC
This sequence comes from Ascarosepion bandense, assembly GCA_037127315.1. Classification (NCBI taxonomy): domain Eukaryota; kingdom Metazoa; phylum Mollusca; class Cephalopoda; order Sepiida; family Sepiidae; genus Ascarosepion; species Ascarosepion bandense. The sequence continues at coordinate 255,693 of JBBBDQ010029104.1, forward strand.
ACAACGCACATCACCCGACTACATGAACTTAAGCATGCTACTAGATTGGCAACTGGGTCCCAACTTTTTACTGTTGAAATAGTCAAATGAAATCATCACTGCTATTCCAACATTTTTACCGGTGGAACATCCTTTCGATGATGAGACCAATATGGTTGAAACCTAGGTTGTAAGTGGTGAACATTTCGTCTTTTGATATATATATATATATATATATATATATATATATATAGTGTACCGAGGCAGCAAATAATTTTCTAAATAAATACTGTTAAATATAAGAGACTATGAATGTCAATTATGTTTAATCATGAGCTGTTGCAAACATCGTATTTTGGCATTAATTTCAGTTGAAAGCTTAGAACCAACTTAATAAAAAAATTATCCAAATGTTGGAGAATTTTTGTTTTTATTTTCAACTGAAATTAAAGCCAAAATACGATATTTAGAACGGCTCATGATTAAACATAATAGACATTCATAGTCTCTTATATTTAACAGTATATGTTTAGAATATATATATATATATATATATATATATATGATAAAACATAATAATAAGTTATGCTATATTTATGGGTTAAAGTGCTCAATATCAGTAGCAGAGCGTATGTAGATATAAAACTGGACATTGAAGTCAGTAACCAGCGGCGGCAGTCTGTTTCAATGCTTACATTTCGTCTGGGGGTGTTTGCATCAATGACCACTTTATATATAGATATATGGAAGATATTATATACACATCTATATATATACATATGTTGAACAAGACGGTCATACCTTGATAAAAGGTTCAAGTTGCCTCAACTTGATAACTACAATCTTCAAATTTTAAGTGCAACATCAATCACCATCTTCTGTCTTCTTGCATCCCGTTCATTTTCTATCCCTTTCTCCATCCTCCCTATTCTTAATGTTTTTTTTTTTCATTTTCATTCAAAAGCTAAGCAGGATATAAAGAGAGAAAATTTATTTGGAAACAAAGAAAAAAGTATTGGATTCTTATGCGATGTCTGTCATTCTACATAGCAGCAAATGCTTAATAATCTCATCAAAGATGAAAGACTTGAAGTCACAAAAATGTAGTTCTACAGAAGAATGCTGAGGATACCATGAACCGAACATGTGAGCAATGTGTGATGTTTGTCCTTTAATATGGCAGCGAATGCTGAAAAATCTCATCAAAGATGAAAAAAAAAAGACTTAAAGTAACCAAAATGTGGTTCTACAGAAGGATGCTGAGGATAGTATAGACCAAACATGTGAGCAACGATGAGGATTTGGAGAGGATGGAAACAAAAAAGAAATTTGTACTTAACATTAAAGAGACAGCTGAAGTTTCTGGAACATATAATGAGGAAAGAGGGCTTGGAGAATCTGATACTCATAGAACAAATAGAGGGAAAGAGAGACAAGGAAAAGGTTTTGAAGAGGATGAAAATGAAAATGAAACTAATACTTAACATCAGGAAAAGACAGCTGAAGGTATTGGGACATGCAATGAGGAAGGAGGGCTTGGAGAATCTGATACTCATAGAACAGATAGAGGGAGAGAGATAGGCGAAACCAGCACGTGACATACTTGATAGGCTTGAAGTAGTGGATGGCAGATTAGAGCTTGGAAGAAATAACAAATATATTAAGTGTTATAAGAGACAGGAAGATGTGGAGTGTAATGATCGCCTACGATTTGAACGGACGCGCCACATAGAGGAAGAACCCCCTTCGCACTAGTTGCATTGTGATTAAAAAAAAGACTATATTTTATAGAATATTCAATAAGTATTTAAATTGCTATAAATGGCAAGTGAGATTTGAACTAACGATGAATTCTTTTAATGAATACCTAACGCTTGTGTTTGGTTCTATCAATTATGGACAAAGTTTGAAGACATTTAAAGAGATATTCATTGAATCGTTTGACTAATTAAACTTGTTTAATTAACTGAGAGCAAAGGATTTAATAACAATATAACAACAATTGTTATTACTTCCCGCTTATGGAAAGTAAAGCGGAATATGAATAATCGATATAATTAATAGTCAATATGGCGAAAAATCAATAAATAGGCTACTTTTTCTGTGTCTTTTATATATTCTCTATTTTCAAGGCGAGATGTGCGGGTGGCGTAATAGTGACTAAAAATCAAGGGAGCCGTGTTCGAATTCTAGTTGTGTTCGCAACATTCACTTATGCGCAAATACCATTGGGAAAGTTATTAATCCATTCCATCTCTCCCAGCAATGGAATAAAATAGTAGGACTATTGTTTTTCCCCTAAATTGTTAATGCAATAGTCACTGGCAAAGAATATGAACCATTCTAATAATCCAAAACTTGTTTCGGCTTTAAATATCCTTGGCTGGTAACCAGTCTACTTGGTCCGGATGATAAAAGGGTTTGCATAGGGTCAACAACCCGACCTGGATAAAAGTTATAAAATCTCGAATCCCTCGTCGATGGCGAGGGGTCGTCGATAACTTATGTTCTACGATAGATTATAGAATGAAATGCGAGCGATGAGCTGCAGAATGAACGAACCAGACTAGAATTTGAACTCAGTTATTCGATGTCTTAATCAGAGCCGCTATTCGTCACACCACTCGAACATTCCGGATTCAGTCAGTTAAACGGCATACGTGATACCCGCTTGGGCGATCATCTCTTTCAAGACATGACTGACTGGGCAGAAGATTATCCCGCAGTAGGTTGCCATTGCTTTCTGCGGTAGACTGGTTGCCAGCCAAGGCTACAGAACCCAATCTGTCCTGCTATTTAACCCATAACTGGAAGGAATAGACGGATTACTACCTTTCCCAAGGGTATTTGCGCGTAAGTGAATGCATTGAATTCAACTGGAATTCGAACTCGGCTCCCCGAGTTGTCGTTCCGAGCCTATATCCAGTGCACCACAACGCACATTCCGGATTAACGAGAACATTTGCATTAAAGCAGCTCTTTTATAAAAAGAAAGTGGCGCAAAGAGGAAATTAATATTTGTCTATATTTCTGAGATGAGGTAGTATTTACAATATTTACATTATTCGGACTATTGTCCTCATCTTTGTTGCCATTTGTATGAAGTTTAATAACAGATCGTTCTATTTGTCTATATTTCTGAGATGTGGTAGTATTTACAGTATTTACATTATTCAGACTATTGTTCTTATTTTTGTTACCATTTATACGACGTTTAATAATAGATCAATCTATTTGTCTATATTTGTGAAATGAGGTAGTATTTACAGTATTTATATTATTCGGACTATTGTCCTCATTTTTGTTGCCATTTGTACGACGTTTCTGGTAAAAATTACTAGAGAAAACCATTACCATTAATAAATTCTAGAGAAAACCATTAACATAAAAATTTGCAATATGAACTATGGTAAAAAGGGTAACTGAACATCAGATTTAAGTCCTAAAAATTCAGTTCTTTCTGTCATTAAGGACGCATGGCCCAGTGGATAGAGATGTTGGTTAGTTCCAGTGACTTATCCCAGAGAGTTGTGAGTTCAATACAAGTAAATTACAGGGTTAAAGGGAGATAACTCATGACTACCAAAAGAGGCAGTACTACGAGTTCATATAACACAGTGATTGTAATAAAAGGTTCGGTTCGAAATTTCTAGTACCTGAAGAAGGCGGGAGTGTACAACGGCCGAAACATTGTACAAATGGCAACAAAGACGAGGACAATAGTCTGAATAATGTAAATACAGAAAATTAATAACACAGAGAATACTTTTGTGTCTGCATTTTCTTTGTGCACTTGAATGATATATTATTCGAGCGACCAAACTCGGACATTCATTACACTATTACGCCAACCATCACAGTACGAAGTTCATAACATAGCTGGTCAATGTAGGTGATTGCTGGGTGACCAGCCAATCATGGCTAAGTGTCCAGAGCAGTATATCTCTCGCGAATTTTTCCGCCAGCAGGTATTGGTCCATAGAGCTGTGATTTAGTTAGACGTTGCGTCTAAGAGATGTTAAGTGTAGCACTCTGCATCCGAGTGGGGGCTTCATCAAGCTTAGCCTGAAAGGTTTTAATTAATATCCAAACAATGACACCACGCATTAAAACCGTCCCTACAATGGTGCAAAAGTATCTTCATTTGAGGTTGTCTGGTAGATCAGGTTTCCAGATTACATCCATTTTATTCAAGGTCGCCCAGGATTTAGCTATGCGTTTTTCACATCCTTTTCAATATTTCTTTCGCTTCCTCGGTTTGTAAAAGATTCGACAGATTTTATTGATTGACCTGAGACATTTTGTATTGAGCCTTGCTGGTTGAAGCTTATGAATTCAGTTTAAGAGTCAGTGACATAGACGCTAAATCGTTAGCAGCACTTTTTAGACGATGTAGGACAACTGTGGCATTGGTAATGGTGCTTGCCGCGATAGCTAGAATATTTGCAAAGCGAATATAGGTCAAACGTTTTACAGGATATCGATTGAGAGTCTTGGTAATAGAAAAAATCCACAGGTACAGCCATTGCCGATGTTGGAATCTTACTCAGTCCACTAGACTATAAAGCGAGAATGACCATTGAAGAAATCGAACTTATAGTTCGCTTCAACGGCAACCTTATAACGACCATTATCTTCTGCAATTCATCAATAAATTCCAGCGCTGATTGACTGATGCAGAGTAGATATGAAATATTTAATGTATATTTGAATGAGAAGTAGAGAGTGAAAGAGAAAGAAAGAAAGAAAGAAAATTGAGGAGAGACATTCTTTCAAATAACTTATTGGTATCTTATATTTTATAAGTACCCGATTGTAATGAATATAAACTAATATGAACGATATGTATATCTTTGGAGTGTATGCTTGCCTTGAAAAGCAATATTCGAAAACCGGTGTCTTTACCTGGAGTCGAACATTGTTAGCACAGGTTTCACATATATACTCCAACCACCGAGTAGTTTACAGTCAGACAGAGAGCGTGTGTTTGTATGTTTGTGTGACAAGAAATTAATGACAGAAAAGGAAGATTTGTTTTTTTTTACCTGAACCGTGTCTAGCATATTTTATGATGAGTACTCACCTGCAAAAAATAAAAAAGGTATTGCGTAAAAAATCAATCGTTTAAAGACTGGAGACAATGAGACTAAATCATGCATATATATGAAGAGCTTAATATTAATAGCAACATAGAAACATGAACAATAGACAAAAAAGTTATTTTTATAATTCTTTTAAATAAAACATTATTATTACAATTTACTGTATTTTATTGCCATATTTATTGCAACAATGCGTCAAAAAATCTTCATTTTTCTATTATAATTATGTTTGTCGTTCCCTTCGCATGACCGTTACGACCTGCCAATACCTAAAAAATAATGAGCTCTTCTTTTGGTCGTTTGGATTGGAGGGAAAAGACATTACTTGATTTCAGTGAGTAAATGAACGACAGAAAGAAAGAAGTAAAGTGGAGAGAGAGAGAGAGAGAGAGAGAGAGAGAGAGAGAGAATAACACTGTAAGTTAATTGTTCACCACTGCTGTAGCCTGGTATTGAACTCACAATTTTTGGGGTCAAGTCACAGGAACTAACCAACGTCTATATCCACTGGGCCATGTGTCCTTAAGGGTTGTGAGTGCAATACCAGGATACAGCAGTGGTCAACAAGTAACTTACAGGGGTAGAGGGAGATAACTCATGACTACCAGAAGAGGCTCTAGGCAAGGAATAAGAATGATATACCCGAGTGATTGTAATAAAGGGTTCGGTTCGAAATTCCTAGCACCTGACGAAGGCCGGAGCGTACAACGGCCGAAACGTTGTACAGATGGCAACAAAGATCAGGACAATAGTCCGAGTAATATAAATATTGTAAACATTTTTATATATTTGTCTGTTAACTATTTTTGCTTTGTTTGCTTTGTTTTCTAATAATGAGCACTTAATTTACAAAAATCTATTCATATTTAATGCGTTAAACTCCAGTAATTTACTGTTGACCAACGTATTTTATTAAGCGTTAATACTCTGCGTTATCACACACACACACACACACACACATATATATATATGTATATATATATATACTGAAGTTATAAAGTATTAGTGATTGCTAGCTAATAACCTGTAACTTAGCCTGAAATACAGCTGCTACGCAATATAAAAGTCTTTTAAGTTGCTGGTGTCGTTACATGGGTATAAACCTGTCTTGACACATTCGAACACTATCCATAAATGGGTTGCGTGTCTGTTGGGCATAGCTGCAGCTAATCTAGTGAAGTTTATATCATGCTTCATGAATGCTCAGTAGAGTCCATATCTGGTGAGGTGTGTGGCTGATCGAATACTTAGAAATCAGCCAAGTGTTCCTCGCGCACAACATTGAACTTGTGTTAACATGTTGTAGCCATCACCATCAGGTAACAGGCTAACCATAAAGGAGTGCAAATGGTTTCCAATACGTTCTCTGTACGTCCCAACTATCAAGAGAGATTCCAATTTCACATGCAAGTCACGACAGATCAAACGGCTCCACCTTTATTTAGCCAACGAAACCCCCACCGACAGGCTGTCATTCGTGCAGTCTGTGGAAAGCTTGTTCGAACGAAACACATCAAAACCACAAATTTTGTTGGCGAATAAATCTGTGGAAATACAAGAAATTAAACCCTTCTACATATTTAACAAATTTATTTATATTTTAAAATGGTCAGAAGCAGAATATCATAATTACAAAATATCGAAGACATGAAATAAATAAGTTTTTGCTCGACAAACATAGACAATTACGAATTACGATGCTCACATAGATATATTAGAATATTTATACACTTACATACATATAGAATTATTTACGTTTTTTGTTTTGCACGGGATACACGACTGAACAATGAGAATCGATCCAAATAAAATTGAAAATACCAAAGGTGTGTTTTTTTTTTGTCTGTTTTCACTCAATCCCAGACTAAGCTTAAATAAAAGTGAAACATGTTAGATTGATAAACAATTTTTATTTGTTCTTTATCTTATCGTGTTAAATTTCAATACAAATTTGGTCTGCATTTGACTTTTAACTTATATATATATATATATATATATATATATATATATATATATATATATATGTTAGGACTTAGAAAACAGTAAGAATTTATTCAAACAGATGGCGTTCCCAGAACTGCGTGTTTGTAGTTACAGATTGTAACGCATCTATAAGCAAGCTTGAAATTCAGTGTATTTCATTTCGCCGAAGTGTAAACATTTCCGTTTTCATAGCGTTAAACATGTCGAATTTTGTGCCTAAGAAAGTGTATGTGTGGGGAATTTTACTGTAGTATTTTACTCAAAAGAAATCTGTTGCTGAAGCACACAGAATTTTTGTTGAGTCTTACGGCGAACATGCTCTGTTGGAAACAACATGCAGAAATTGATTTAGACGCTTACAAAAATAATGATTTTGATGTTGAAGATAAAGAACGTTCTGGCGCACCGAAATTGTTTGAAACGAAGAATTAGATTCATTACTTCATGAAGACTCATGTCAGGCGCAGGCTGATCTTGCAGAACCCTTAGGAATTGATCACGTAACAGTTTCGAAACGTTTGAAAGCATTTGGAATGATTCAAAAGCAAGGACATTGAGTGCCGTAGTTGTTGAAGCCGAGATACATCGAATGGCGTCTTTTCAGAACAGAGTGAACAACTGCTTCAATGGCGGAAAAGGAAACGTTTTTTGCATCGCATCGTGACTGGCGATGAAAAGTGGATACACTACGTGAAACCCCAAGCATAGATGATCGTCGGGTACGCCCGACCATGTATCAATACCGGCGGCAAAGAAGAATATCGATGGTTCAAATCTTCTCTTCTGTATTTGGTGGGATCAGCTGGGTGTAGTTTATGATGAGCTGCTCAAACCGACCGAAACCATCACGAGTGATTGCTCAACACAACGTTTGAGCCGAGTACTGAAGAAAAAAAAATAGCCGCTATACGAGAAGAAACACGACAAATTGATTTTGCAACATGACAACGCTAGGCCACATATTGCAAAATGGGTGAAAACCTATTTGGTAACGCTTAAATGGGAATTCCTACTCAGCCTGGCGTGTTCACTAGACAATGCTCGTCCAATTTTTACTTGTTCCAATCGATGGCATATGGCCTGGCTGAGAAGCACTTTCATTTTTATGAAAATGTCAAAAAATGGGTCGACTCAAGATTAGCCTTAAAAGACGTATCGTTTTTCTGACGGGGAATTCAAATGCTGCCAGTCGGTAGGTAATTGCTCGATGACATAAGTGTAATGAGAAGTTTGCGACATTGGCGTTCAGATGGGAGAACCAAGTCTGAACGTTGGTGGGTTTTAAACGGGTAAATTCAGCGTAGATTCTCTCGGCCCTTCTGCTGCCATCCAGTAAAAAATATGTCCAGAAATCGGAGTTTATAGGATGAATTATTATTTGTTCAGTATTAAATCGAAATTTTTCTGCATCTTAGCAAAAAAAAAAACAAAAAAAAAGGGTGCGTAATGTTTCAAAAACTGAATATCACCATGTAAAGTTGATCAGAAAGGTTTTTGTTCAAAATGTTCATGCATCGTATCGGATCCAGTTTCTTATGGTCGTGGAACTGGTTGCAGATCGGTAGGTTTGTGGATTGTTAGTAGTCACGGATCACCACTTGTGGTTCAGGGTCGGCTTTGCTCGGGAATGGTGTTGTGTCGAATATAACTTCTCCTATTGAGATTGAAATAAATACCTTCTAAACAAACATGGACTCATGATGAAAAAGTCCCGTTGGTAACAATGAAATTTATTTAACAACAACATTCGTAATGCTATATTGGAGATTTGAAAATAAGTGTTGAAAGTTTGCAATGAAAAGTTTCTCCTCTGGGTGCTTGCTTTAGAGTACTTTTTCTCTCAAGTCGGTCGAAATGTCATGATAAAAAGAATTGTATGTATATGTGTGAGAAATAAATTTGTGCATGAGACGTTGAAAGCGCTCAATATCAGTGATAGAGCTGACATATTCAAACTCACACCAATCCAACTGAATATATATATATATATATATATATATATATATCCGGATATATATCCGGATATATATATATTCACTCGGATATATATATATATATATATATATATATATATATATATATATATATATCCGAGTGAATACAGAATGAAGAATTCTTACAACGTCCCAAACATTAATTTAAAACAGTGCTCGATATATAATATATAGAGCTGTGAATATTTATTATAAATTATATTTTAGAACATGTACATAATTATTCTATAGAATAATTATGTACATTGTGTACATTTGTGTTTCTTTGCTCTACTTTTGTATATTTTCTTTTGTACTTTGTATCGAGCACTTTTTCTTGTGTTTAGTTCCGTTTGGGGTTTTTTCTTTACTGCAGAGTATTGAATGTTTTGTTCTTGTTCCGCGGGTTTCTTTTTTTTCTCCCCATTTATCCGACGTCTTAGTGCACCGGATTGTAACGTCTTAGTGCACCGGATTGTAACGGATCTATAGAATAATTATGTACATGTTCTAAAATATAATTTATAATATATATATATATATATATATATATATATATATATATATATATATATATATACATACGAAATTAAGCCTATCTTGTTTCAAAAGAATTCTCCGTCATTAATATTTCGTTTACATTTAGACACCGGACAGCACAAAACGATATCAAAACTATTAAAAATAGCAATAGTTCTATAACGGTGAAATAGTTTAATAGTTTATTAAAAGATATAAAATATCTTAATTGATTGATCACTTCCCGGTAAATCTAGAATCATTCCTTAATTATAATTAGGAGACTTAATCATAGAAAGCATGTAAATTTTTATGCAGTAATTAATTTTAATATTTATTTTTAATTGAGAAAATTTACCTAATCACAAACAGATTAATGGCTAAATAGCAATTTTCTCATTAACGATCACAATTATTCGTGGGAAAAATCTCTATTGATAAAATATTGAAGAAAAAAGAAAACACATTATCAATGGGCGAAGGAAAATTACCTTCTTTTTCGATTTCTTTCCATTATCAAAAAATAGATAAAAAAATAGATAAAAAGAATAAAATAATAGAACCAATCAATGTCTTCCTTCGTTAGTGACGTAAGAGATGACGTCAGTCGGAAACGCTTAGCAACGCATAATCGAATGTTGGGATGACTCTCTTGAGTAGACGTGAAAATTAGCTTTTCATGTCGATTGTGTAATAATAACGATGTCACTAAGGCAACAGATGTTACTTGTAAATTCGCCTGACAATGAGTCTCATAGTCATAGTCATGATAGGTGTAATCTGAAGGCGTGCAGACGGTAACTAGTCTACCAGGTTACTATGACCATTAATAATGCAACTTCTGCTACAAAATCACAAACTACAAGTGATTTTTGGACTGACGGTTTCAGATTGCGACCTACACGATTGGTGTTCAAATTAAAGCATATTTTAAATAAAACTATGTTATATTAATTGGGGTAAAATGTAAATTAATTTATCAAGCAGATTTATCAATTTAGATAAGAATTTTAAGAAAACAAATTCACTTCAAGAGAGGATGTAATTCTACGAACTATTGAACAGTTAAGTAAACAAATATATATATATATATATATATATATATATATATATATATATATATAATAACTAAATAGACTCTGTAAGTATGTAGGCCGTAAATTTATACTAAAATAAACCTCCAAAAAACCATTAACAAACAGAACCTAAATCCGTTACAATCCGGTGCACTAAGACGTCGGATACATGGGGAGAAAAAAAAGAAACCCGCGGAACAAGAACAAAACATTCAATAATCCGCAGTAAAGAAAAAACCCCAAACGGAACTAAACACAAGAAAAAGTGCTCGATACAAAGTACAAAAGAAAATATACAAAAGTAGAGCAAAGAAACACAAAAATCTAGAGTGAGCCAAAACCTACCGCGGTTTCACACTACGGATCGTCAGGGCAATTGCCCTGACGATCCGTAGTGTGAAACCGCGGTAGGTTTTGGCGCACTCTAGATTTTTGTGTGTATATATATATATATATATATATATATATATATATATATATATATTTTAAACGAGTTATTTCGCTACCCAGGTTTCTACCATGAGTGGTGTCTTCAGGCGATTTTTAATATTAAAAATCGCCTGAAGACACCACTCATGGTAGAAACCTGGGTAGCGAAATAACTCGTTTAAAAATGGAAAATATTCAAATGTTCTACAATATAATTGTATAGAACACTTTTTAATACAAATGTGTACTTGTCTTACTCTATTAGAATCAAAAACCAAATATATATATTACTGTTAAATATAAGAGACAATGAATGTCTATTATGTTTAATCATGAGCCGTTCTAAACATCATATTTTGGCTTTAATTTCAGGTGAAAATAAAGACAAAAATTCTCCAATATTTGGATAATTTTTTATTAAGTTGGTTCTAAGTTTTCGGCTCACATGAGCCATCTTCAGAGAGGTTACAAAGACGTTAGCATAAAAACATCCACCATCAGCGACGATTTTATCTTGTGTTGGCATAAAACTTTGCTAAGCAAGAACGACAGTTACAGCAAACGTTAACGTCCTTGTAACCTCTCTGAAGATGGCTCATGTGAACCGAAACCTTAGAAATAACTTAATAAAAAAATTATTCAAATGTTGGAGAATTTTTGTCTTTATTTTCACCTGAAATTAAAGCCCAAATACGATGTTTAGAACGTATTTAAAAATAAATGAAAAGAAAATCAGGGAATCTAGACTGATGATTAAACTTTGATTAAATGCAACGTTTTGGTCACTTGTTTTCTTTAATCAAAAATCGGACAAAACTTATGGGATGACCTGATATACAGGGTGGGCCATAAGTCACGCACCAAAGCATTTAAAACAATTCTGATAATAATAAACATTATTTTATTAAAACCAAGCTTAACTAATGAACTGAGAAATACGTTGTACACGTTATACGCAAGGAAAGGAAAATATATTTTACCCCGCTGATTTTACATTGTTTCATATTACGTAATTCTTTGGTGTGTGACTGATGGCCCACCCTATATATATATATATATATATATATATATATACTTAGCTTGTACCGAAGATCGCTTTGGTTAAGAGATGTTGAAATTAGTATCAAGCTTAAGCCCCAGGGGCCATAGTCATTAACAGGCAATCTTCTTCGGAGGAGGCCTGGGGTAATTACTCGGCACCAAAAATGGAAACGCTAAGAGAACTTGAGGAATTTTTCCATGATATTGCTCCTAAATTCACTTTAAACTGACCTTGTGTCACATTTAGTAGCGACGTGGGCGCGTTGGAAAACACACACAGACACACACACATACATACACACACATTATATATATATATATATATATATATATGCAGCCTTCTGTACAAGAAAGTACTTTGCACCATGTATATGAAAATCAATTAAGCATAAGACTGTATTTCACAAACCTTACTATATCTGGATAGCGACTAGACTGTATCATCTGGTACTCGCCACAAGGTCTAAATTCCTGTGGTTCACAATGATGTCGAATACGCTCCTGCCTGAACGTGCAGGTTCGCACCGAGTGTTGATGTAGAAGATATTTTCCACCACACCCGTTTGTTTATGTTTTTTATACTATCAATATTTTTGTCTACTCATCATGGATTTTATCTCAGCAAGAACAGAGTGTATAACAGAGTGTATAATGGTTACCTTTATAACATGTCAGATTATTCATTTTTTTCCTTCAAAATATTTTTACTTCATAAAAATTTATTAGTGTGTAAAATTATATTTGTCATTAGACATATTTTAAACCTTTTTATCTGACTTAGGAGAGCATAATATCATTATTTTGTTGGGCAAAATTGCGTTGTGGTGGTGCTCGGTTTGCCTTATACGCGTATAAAGTTTTTTTGCTTCAAAATACTACGCAGCTTTTCCGTTGTAGGTGTTTGTATGTTAAAGTAGATGCTTTTAGTTTCCTTTAAAGAAAATTGAGTGGTTTATCTCAAGTAGATCAAAAGTTACGGCATTTCGAATGTCGACAAATGCAAGTCTTTGCCATGGCGGCACCGGCTCGCATCGGTCTCGTCATCCTTTCTCCCTATACCATTTCTCTCCCCTGGTGACGGTGGTGGACCGAAGAGCGTTTGATGAGACCACTTTGCGTGAATTTTATTTTGGTGGACACACTCGGCCAGAAGAAACTCAAAGAAGATTGAGGCAGCAAAACCTGACAAACCTGGTGGCATCGCGATGTCAGGTGCTTCGTCTTTCAAGGACCGCCTTGGTTACGCCATTCCAAATGACAAAATTAAAAAAAAAAAACCCTCAAAGTAATGCGTTTCACTTTTGAAACAATCAAACAACCTTCTACTTAATTTTCGCTTTAGTCCCAGTTCACAAATTTCTTCTACACTACCGGCCATACTTATTAGGCCACCCCAGATATTTAAAAGAAATGATGTATTTTATGCTATTTTTTAAGTGGATAATTCTAAGTGAAAATAGAATGTTTTTTTGTTATTATTACTTTGCAAAATTTTGCAACGCAATGAAGCAAAGATGAACTCGTCCGAATCATCTTAAATTTTCTTTATTCTTTCATTGATGGAACTGCAATATAGGTAATTATTAAATATTTATAAATGCATTTGATGCACATGTTATTGTGCAATATTAACAAAAGCACCATTTTATTTTCATTTACAATTATTCACTTGGCAATAAATACTAAAAAATAGTATGAAATATATAATTTATTAAAACACTGGGGTGGTCTAATTATTATGGTCGGTAGTGTGTGTATATATATATATATATATATATATATATATATATAAAATCTACAGGGTGCGATGGGTAAATTGTCGCTATTTGCCTTGTAAAATTTTGCAAATTAATAATAAAAAAGAACTATTCTATTTTCATTTACAATTATTCACTTGGCAATAAAACAAGAAATAGTATGAAATACATAATTTTTTAAGACACTGGGGTGGTCTAATAATTATGGTCGGTAGTGTAGTATTTTCGGTCGTGTTTGTCTGTCTGCTTATTTATCTGTCTGTCTGTCCATGCTCAAAATCTCAAGACCCGCCGGATGGATTCGGTTGAAACTTTCAAGCATGATTGGCCTCATGGTACGAACTGATTATATTTGAAGTTTCTTGGTTAATTTACCGGTTATTTTACTAGTATTTTTATGTGCGTTTCACATGCTAAATACTGAATTACCTCCCCTAGATTTCTTTACATCATTACATTTTTTAGAGCGCACTATTTTTTCTACAAAAGTATTATATACAATATAAATTTAATATTTATTATACAAAAGCAAAAAAGTAAACTAAAGAAGATAAAATCCACAAAATTAACGAGTCAAAATACACCTTTTGAATATTAAAAAGCAAAAACGAACTCTTCCATAATTTCTGTAACATAATTTTTAATTTCGCTTTACATTTTTCATTTTTTTATATTTTCCCTCTTGAGTGCAGTCAAGTTCATTGCAGTTATTCGCATTTTAATAATCACCCCTTGCTAATCGCTAAGATGATGTCGATATTGCCCTGGCGGAGGTTAGAAGTCTTTGACTTTTCTCATTATTATTAATAAGACGCTAGGAATGTGACGCTTGTGTACAAATATACGAAGACCAATATACACCCTAAGTGCCTTAGGGTGTATATTGCACTTGCATTACTGTCTGTTACGTCGGGTAACAGAATTATGTGAAATAATACAAAACAACGTAATAGTATAAAAGTAGGTGTATTGACAGGAAAGAGAAGTATTTACAAGAGGTGAGGATTAGTAGGATACAGAACAAGGTAATTAGTATACAGTATCGTCGTAGAGACGTGATAAGATTGACTAGTAGAACATTTCCGGTGCAATACCGGAAATACCCGACTGACTCGCTCACTCGACTTCCTCGAGGTATAATCACTACTATTTTATATAGTGATTCGAAAGGTGGAGAGCGCCCCAACACTGTCAAATATGCATTATATGCTAAGAGCCTTTTTCTTTTCTTTTCCTTTATTTAATTAAAAAAAAACAAAGCATAATTTTGTCGATGTGACCATTCATGTCGGCTAACACAGTCCACTGAGACGGTCTCCGCTTGATGGCGTTTCCAAATATCTAGATGTGATGTCCAAGTTGATTTACTTGCCTCATTCTTTAAACTTGAAATAACACAAATTTAACAGACGTCCCCTGGTACAATTCTACTACTCCCGCTCATGAACAGATATATATAGTGTATCTAGGGGACACGCTAGGGTCAGGCAACTGACAAACAAATCCGCAGTACTGAACGCGATATTAAATGTAGCACATCATAATTCACTAAAACAAAGCTTATACCTGTTAATACTTTCAATCAAGATTAAAAGCCACGAGAGCCATGCCTGGTTTAGCATCAAGGAATTTATTATTATTATAATTATTATTATTTAAATATTTTTTTATTTTTTAATCTGCGTATGTTTTATAAACACATACGAAGAAATAGCCATTGACCTAGGTTATACAAAGAATGTGGTTTGTTGTTGTTTCCGCTTAGTTAAACAAAGGACAGCTCCATCTTTTATGTTCCATGTCCCTTCATAACGTAGGCGATTATAGCCATTGACACCATCCTGTCCCTTGTAGCTCTTAATATATTTGTCTTGATATTTCTCCCAAACTCTGCTTTATTATAAGCCCATCAAGTATGTTAAGCATTGTTTTCCAATGTCTTTCTTCCACTCTATCCACCCTGTGAGTATCAGATTCTCTAAGCCCTCTTTCCTCATTACGTGTCCCAGAAACTTCGGCTGTCTCTTCCTGATGGTAAGTATAAGTTTCGATTTCGTTTCCGTTCTCTCCAAAACCTCGTCGTTGCTCCCGTTCGACCCATGGTATTCTCAGCATCCTTCTGTAGAACCACATTTCTATTGCTTCAAGTCTCTTCTTTATTTTTGATGAAATTTTCCAGCATTCGCTGCCATAGACGAGGACAGATCTCATGTAACAGTTCAATTTTCCGTTCAGCTTTTGGAATGCGTTCTTGGCCATCACAACACTCCTTCTCAGTGTCGCACTTTCCCGTCCTCTGTTAGAACACAATACGTATTTAAAGTTCTGTACTTGCCTGATTTTAGTATCCCCCCACCTGTAATTGGCATTTTGGGCTCCTATGGCAGCAATGAAAAAAATGGTCAAAGCTCTTCGCAAGAATTTAGAAGTTCATGTGCGTGTTAGAACTTTTTTTTTTTTATTTCTTGGAGAGATCGTGTATCAAGGATTTTGATAATTTCTTCCTGAGCTTTTTTCTTTATCAGGCACAAAGCTCCAGCCACAAAAATTTTAAAGTGCCACGTTTTTTTTTTATTTATTTCGATCTCCAGGTCTTCGTTTTTCAAAAACCATCACAGAGATGTTTTTTGTCACAAGGTACGGTAATATCGATTAGAATGCAAACTTTTTCTTTTCTGTTTTTGATACCAATGTCTGGGCGATTTTCATGTTTTTATCGATCAGTGTTGACAGAAAATCCAAGAGTATGGTGATATCTTCTCCTTCAATTACAGATTCAGGATGATGTTCACACCATTTTGCAGGTAAAAATGGTTACTGAACATTAGGTTTATAAGTCCCAGAAATTCTTGTCCCTAAGGAAACATGGATATAGACGTTGATTAGTTCCAGTGACTTGACCCAAAGAGTTGTGAGTTCAATACCACGCTACAGTAGTGGTGATTTATCATGACCACCAAAAGAGGCTTCACGCAAGGAACGAGAATGATATACCTCAGTGATTGTAATAAGATTTGGATCGAAATTTCAAGCAGAACCTGAAGAACGCCGGAGCGTATAACGACCAAATGGCAACAAAGATGAGAACTTATTTACATTACAGACACATTTTTTTCTTTTTTTATCCAGCCGTGACGACACATCTTCTAATAACCTATCCTGTCATGACGTTTTTTCACTCATTAATGGTGAGTGTTGAGCATGCTGAGATGAGATGGTAATAGCGCAAATACCCATGGCAAAAGTATTAATCCATCTCTTCTCCCTCCAGTTTAATAGCACGACAGATTGGGTTCTATAGACTTGGATGGCAACCAATCTACCGCAGAAGGAAATGGCAAACATTTCTGCCTACTCAGTCATGGATTGAAAGAGACATGACCTCCCAAGCGTGTATCACGTATGACACTTAAATGATTGATTTGGATAAAAGAATTGAATTGAAGGACAGACTGAGTTATACAGCCTTGGTTGGCAATCAGTCTACCACAGAAGGAAAGGGCAAAATTTTCTGCCTAGTCAGTGTGTCACATATGACACTTAAATGATTGATTTGGATAAAAGAATTGAATAGCAAGACATATTGAATTCTTTAGCCTTGGTTGGCAACCAGTCTACCACAGAAAGTTATGGCGAAATCTTCTGCCTAGTCAGTCATGGATCGAAAGAGACATGATCGCCCAAGCGTGTATTACGTATGGCACTATAACTGTCTAACTAATATACAAGATAGTTTCTTGGGAGTTGCGTGTAAGAAGGCTCTGGTTCTGTGCAGATTTACAAGCTTTTTCTTTGGGTTCCTTAGAAACGTTTGAGGGGATCCAACAACGACGCGGACAACTGATACCTTGATATTCTATCATTTATTATTTTAATAGATGAATATCTATCCAAGACGTAATTATTAGTTTATATTGAGTATGAAGTAACAACAATTCTCATTTGTGTTGTTGTTCTCTTCATCGGTTATTGTACGGTGAAGTGTCTCGGTTATTTTTATTTGGTATTTTAATGCAATGGCCCTTTAGAATGTAAGCGATCATGGTCCTCCATAGCGTCACTTTGTTTAAAATCTATGAATTACCATAACTTCTTGGAAAAGATATACAATTGTTGCCCGTTGTCTTCTCTAAGGTTATGAATTTAAAGTTTTTCTTTTCTTAGTTTGGTTGCATCTCAAGAACAGAAAGCACATTTTACCCTGCTATTCAACCCTATATCAGTGCAACAAAAATAATAGATGGATTCATACCTTTTCGAAGGGCGTTTAGACGAAAGTGAATGTAACAGATTAAACGGGGATTTTAACTCGGCTCATCGATAATCCTAGCGGTTCCTTCACGTCCCATTTCTCTGAGCACTACCCTAATTTTTCTTGAAGTACAACCGTCGAACTCTCTTCCCTTTCCATTATTTATTTTGGCAATAAAAGAAAAAATACTATCGTCACAATTATTTTTATCCCAGAAATACATTATGAATAAAATCATTAATATTTTAAACAAACATTTCAGCTACTAAGACGCAACGGATTACGGAGTATGAAAGAATATATAAATATATATATATATAATCCGTAATGTAATTGATTACCGACCTGATAGCTCAACTCCAGTCACATTCTCACCAACGTAATGTGGCTTCCCTCTGTCTCTTCTACAAATACTTTCACGGATTCTGCCCTGACGAGCTTAGCTCTTTGGTGTTCCCTATGCATGAATTTAATCGATTGACTAGACTAACAACTAGGTCCCACAAGTTTACAATGTAGCCAATCAAATGTAACTGCAACTTCTACTTCAGCTTCTTTGCTCGCACGCCCACCTGCGAAATTCCTTTACGTATACTTGCTTCCTTGAAAACTACAATCTCCAGACAAAAAGTCAATTACCATCTCTTATCTTCTTGATTCGCATCCTTTCTTTGACAACCTTTGTATCCTGTTCTTCTTTACACTTCACTTCAATCTTATACAGCCCTCTTCACACCTGTATTTTCTTACGCATTCTCTGACTCCCCTGTAACTTATTCCTATTTCTCATCACTCACCTCTTTTAGAATCCCCTGCGCACCAGTGTCAATTCTGCCTTGCTTGGGATGAAAGGATTAAAAAATGATTTATATATATATATATATATATATATATATATATATATATATATATATATATATAAAACAAACATTATTAAAGAGAGAGAAACAATAAAAGAACATGAATTAAGAAGACAGAAGATAAGGATTGACACTGCATTTTTATTATTGAAGGTTAAATTTGACTTGAAAGCAAGAAGCCGGAAGTAAATTCTACAAGCGAGAAGTGCGTGAGAGGAAACTGTTAGCAAAGAACTTGCGGTTACATCTAGCCATTTCAAATGTAAGATGATGAGACGTTGCCGCAAATCTAGTAAAATGCTGAAATTCATACAGTCTAGGTACCATAGAGTTAAATTCATTTACTATAACAATTACCATGAAAATACAGGGTGTCCATAATGTCCGTGTGCGCTTTAATAAATTATAACTTTATTTGTATTCGTGATAGACATAATCTGTAAAAAATGTTATAAATTTTAATGTACCTAGTTTTAAGTATAGTTATTGAATAATTCTTTACCACAAAATTTGCAACAATATTTAGATAAGTAAAAAATATGAACTGCAAAATCGTATTACCCTTTGTATTGCTAATGATGGAGGACACGTGGAAACTTAAATAAAATTTCAATAAAACCTTAAAAATATAGATTTACTTCTTTTTAATCCTTTTTACAAATTATTTCGATTGCAAATACAAATAAAGTTATTAATTTTTTAAAGTGCACCCGAACTTTATAGACAGCCTGTATTTATCGAAAAAAGCACAGGAAAGCTATATTACGGTGGAAGGAAGAGTAACTTAAATCGAGATGTCAGGTCAGGATGAATAATATTGCTGATTCCTTGTATTTTATCAAGAATCTCTAAATACATAGCGAAAGCACCAGACCAGATGTGACAGAAATATTTAACGTTTGAATGATTGTTAGACTTATAAATATGTACGAGTCTGGCGAGAAAAAAGTCTTAAATTACATAAAAACATTGTTATTATTAATTTATCATCATCAAGAAAATACAAAATATTTCTATCGTCTGTTATAATTGTCGTCGCCATTATTATCCGAAATATAGCACCACGACTATTGGCATTAAGTATAAAATGGAGCTTACATTTCGAAGTGCTTTTTTAAATATTTTAATTAACAGTAGATTCAGTAATTTTCATTTGTACTACCAATTGTTTTGTAAATATTACAACAATTAAGATTTCTTTTTGTCAAATACGTGGCGACTTGTAGCAATATAAATGAGAAAACGGTATTCCATAGCCACTGCGGTGAAGACTGCAGTTCAAAGAATCATGTGAGCAGTGCGCATGCGTACAGACGACATGGGCCGGTCATGATGACCTGATATGTCACTTATTCTCTTTCTTCTTTTTGTTCTACGACTCTTTAAATTAAAAAAATCTCTTTCTCT
Organism: Ascarosepion bandense; assembly: GCA_037127315.1. Classification (NCBI taxonomy): domain Eukaryota; kingdom Metazoa; phylum Mollusca; class Cephalopoda; order Sepiida; family Sepiidae; genus Ascarosepion; species Ascarosepion bandense. The sequence goes on from JBBBDQ010029104.1 coordinate 276,071, forward strand.
TATCTTCTTTCTTTATCTTCTCTCTCTCTCCTTTAACGTCTCTCTATCTCTGCACTCTAAAGGCTTTGTTCATTTAAATGGATCTTTTAAATACAAAGTGTTATATATAACATTATAAGTATATATATATTAATAGGTCTATACACAAAAAATATTATTCAAAATTTGATATATTTATAGAGGAAGAGTGTCCAATATCGGATATAGAAGATATGTAGTTTGAGGAAGATACACGAATATATATATATATCCAAATGAATACGAACGAAGAGAATAATTGTAACGTTCAAAACATTAATTTAAAACATTCCTCAATATAAAAATAGACCAATAAATATTTATTATTAATTATTACTTTGTCTCATCATGTAGTCAATAATGATGGTAATTAACTTCATAAGACATTGTTCTTTCAATGTCGAAACAAAATGTACAGTTTTGTAGTAGTTTGTACATGTTCTAAAGTAATAATTAATAATTATATATATATATATGTGTGTGTGTGTGTGTGTGTGAATGATATAATGTTACATATTTACTATATTTACAATTTGTATATATATATATATATATATATATATATATATATATATTTATATATATATATATATATATTATGTTTATATGTATTATATGGCACACGTCAGTGATGCACGCTTGGGCGATCATGTCTCGAAAGAGACATGACTGACTGGTATGAATTGTATGAATTCCAAGCAATACAGCATTCCGTTTCCAAATTACGTCATGGAGCACATTTTTTATACGGTGTCCAATTGACCCTAATACACAAAGTCAAGAAAATAAAAAATAAAAGCAACACGATATCTCATTTTAACAGATATGTTTCCCACAATTGCACAAAAATATCTGAAAATACTAAAGAGTAAATTTATTCAATATAATTATTATTGGCTTCAATCACGGCCTTGAGATGATTTCGGAATCTCCTGCAACTCTTTTGGACAGTCCCCTTGTTTAAGTTGGTGAATGTAGCCATAATACTTGCCTTCATTTCATCTATGGGGCTACAAGAAGTTTTGTTGGTCTCTCACTCGACCGTCTCATAATAATCAAAGGGGCTGCAGTCTGGGGAGTTTGGTGTCCAGATGCAAGGGGTGATGTGGTTGCAGAAATTGTCTGACAGCCATGACTGGATTTTCCTATTTGTGTAGCATGGTACAGAAATATGATGCCAAACATAAGGTTTTCCAGCAGCCACCCTCTTGACCCAGTGTAGCCTAACTCCTCGATGAATTTGATGTAGGCCTCTTTGTTGTGGGTAAATGAATGGAGACATAACGTCGCCATCACTATAAACACCATGATGTTGACTGCATATATCAAAACTTTTTTCCTCTGCACTGTCCTCAGATTGATACCCAAATGCTCTGAAATGCCCGTATTGGAGCTTTCGGTGTGAACGCCAAGTAGTACAGCATGTCGTTTCAAATTTCTGGCGGAGTGAATTGCGTCATCGTGTTGTTTTTCTCAAAGATGGTGGCTAAGTGATCCTACGACATTTTGCAGACGACAGAATCAAAAACTAAGAACGCGCATGCGCAAACTGAAAAAACAGAAGAAAAGAAATAGCGACAATTTACTCATCGCATCCTATATATTCTAGCCACACTGAAGAGCTGTTATACAGCGAAACAGACCTGTCTGCGGATGGTTTATATATATATAGCTAACTTAGAGAGCCAACGAACCTACCAAGGTTTCACTAAGTTTTGATCTTCAGGGAATGTTGGCTAAAGAGGCTAAAAAAAGCGTATTGAGCGCTTTTTGTTTTAGGTTACTCGTCTCGAGTTTTTTTCTTTGGGCTACGTACTTTGACTGATGTTCAAGTTCTTAGTTCGTTTTTTTTCTTAACATTTTTTCCTTCCACTTATTTACTCGGTGGGTTTCTCGAAACGAGTATAACGACACATTTACATATATATATATATATATATATATATTTCTTTTTCTATTTATCATTTTTTAATGTAAACGTAGTATCTACAGCGAGAGATTGGTGAAAATTCTCGGCCCAACCGAGGAACATTAAAAAAATATATATATAAAAAGAAAGGATTTCGATCATTGGATCCGAATTTTGGATGTGCGTTGTGGTGCAGTGGATATCAGCTCGTAACGAGAAATCGGGGAGCCGAGTTTGAATTCCAGTTAAATTCCTCGCATTCACTTATGCGCAAATATCCTTAGGAAAGGTATTAATCCGTCTATTCCCTTCAGTTACGGGTTAAATAATAGAACAGATTGGGTTCTATAGTCTTGGTTGGCAACCACTCTACCGCAGCAAGTAATGGCAATCTACTGCGGGATAATCTTCTTCCCATTTAGTCATGTCTTTTTCAAGACATGATTGCCCAAGCGTGTATCACGTATGGCACTTAACTGACTGACTGAATGGACATGGAACCTTTCAGTAACTCCCCGTTAATATAAACAGCCCCAACACACTATTGTGCATTCCAGACGACATACACACAGTGAAACACTTTTTGACCGGCTGAATTGATTTTTCTCCTATAAGTAAAAAATACCACACAATAAACACCACGTGGAAACTGTCAGAAAATGTTCAAATAAACAATATCAGATAATTCCTAAAAGCAGTAGGTTTATAAAAATAAGAAAACACCCCATCATAAAGTCATGCTGCATCTTTTCACGTAGCCTAATCTTACTATTCCCTCTACACCTCCACTTGTAACACGAACACAGAAAGATATTAACATTGGACTTCTTGAAAATGACTAATGGATTGGCTGAAAGAGTTTTGAACAAAACTCATTACTCACTGATTCTGGACTTCCTTACTAATTCTAAATAAAGACTATAATTGAAAAACCTTAATAATTTTTGGCGACATTCAATGAAACATGTTTAACCCTAGAACACTAACCATGCCTAAATAGTATCCAGTGCAAATTTTCATTTCAGTACCTGATTTCTTTACCTAAATAATTGTTTTTCAGTTTCTATTAATTTTAACTCGACATTCAACTTGATATTTTCAAAATCGGGTATGATCTACCCATGGTTAGTAGCGGTGAAACTTTAATTGATGGTTAGTGTTCTAGGGTTAAAATCCAATGACGTATATTTAAGCGAATGATTCCTGTCGAAATTCAATATATATATATATATATATATATATATATATATATATATATATTACTATTATATATCTTACCATCATTGTTACTTACCTGATAAGACATTGTTCTTTTAATGTCGAAAGAAAGGGTACAATTTTGTAGTAGTTTGTATTTTGCACATGTTCTAACGTAATAATATATATATATATATATATATATATATATATTTATACACAACAATGAAAAGTATTGTTAGCACCAACACAAAAGCCGCTAAATTCTAAGACCAAAAATCGCTAAAAAGCGAAAACAAAAATACTGAGAGACAGACAATAAAAGACAGAAACCTACTTAAACCTCAAGAAAGATGCTCCATACCTGGGTTACCAAGACAGAGCAATTACAATTCCTAGCGTTACCACTTAAAAAGAGACAAAGTTCAGATAGTTACTATAGTTTCGCGCTAGTACGATAGTCAGGCAACCAGAAAATTATCGTCGCCTGACGATTGAATAAGTCATTCAAAGCTATTTAATGTTTAAACAATCGAAAAGGCAAAAACTCGTTAACAAGAAACACCTATCAGTCACGTATTCCAGTAGTTTTGTTCAATTGAAATTGGGTGAGTTCAAATAAAAGGTGGTATGTCCTAAGTTGTTTAATATATCTAAATATAAATACCTGGAAATAAAAGCTGCAATCTTGTCTCACATTCATCTTTTGATCTTTAACGCAAACAAGGGAATTGGTCTTGGTGCTCCAGTACTTTTGGAGGGCTATATATACATACCTGAACAATATAAGATACGCAAATGATACATTGCTGATAGCAGACAAGGAAAGAAAACAACAAGACCTAAAAGTAGCTAAAATAAGCGGTAAGAAAGGACTAAACATAAACTACAATACAACTGAATGCATGGTCATCAGTAAAAAGAGGAGCCAAACTGCTAACTACATCTAGGGAATACTGAAATCAACCAGGTATAGAATTTTAAATACCTGGGAAGTGTTCTAACAGAAGATGGAAAATGTGACACTGTGACCTGAAGGCGTATTTGCATTGCCAAGGATGCATTCAAAAAGCAGGAGATCTCAGTCACGGTTATCAGACAATTTCTGCGACCACATCCCCCACTTTTATCTGGCCATCTATCTCCTCAGACTGAAAACCTCTTGATTATTATGTATGAAACACAGTTGAGCGCTGGATCAATTTAAGAAAAAAAAAATATTTAAAATTTGTCGTCCAGACATAAAAAAAATGGCAGAGACAGAGATTCATCACTCGATGTTAGAAAAAGACTTTTTGATTACGGCTGTATTAAAGAATAAAGAGTTTTGTTTAATTTTTCGCCTCACCCCTTTTTAACTTCCTGTGTATGGATATGTTTTTGGGCTTCTTCCGGTATGTGAATTTTCTGATTCTGTGATTTGCTGGATGTAGAGGAGGTCCTAGATTTACGACAGAATTCCGTTCTTACGATGTGTCGTAACGGGAATTTCCGTGAAAGTCGGAACACACCCGTGATTTTGCGTGAATAAACGCTTACGTCACTCTCTTATGCTAACGCAATAATAAAGTAATCATCCTAGATATCCTATGACATATGTTAACATAATTAACACTAAAAACACATATGGAGGATACAAATATAACATATAATAGATGAAATGAAAATAATGCATGAAATGAAACTGTTTTAAGTCGCTTGTAAATTCATTGCCAGCGATGTCATTGGCTCTCGGTAGACGAGAGAACAAAGCGTATGATCTTGTCCCTCTTACAGTACTCTGAAACCTCATCGAGGAATTTATCAGGAATTCACCAACTTATAGGAAATATCTTTATCTCTTACAGGGAAACTCAATATGTATACGTTTTGGTGGCCTATTGGAATCGACTCTTCCCCCTCCATAAATACTAACCTGCGTGACTTCCGGGGAGGCAGTCGTAAGGCAGTCGTGAGGTAGTCAAGACGCAGCGTAACTATACAGTTCGGACGTACGCTTCTATCTGCTGACTACTAACACTCGTATTTGTATATATGTTCTGTTATTCTTTTTTATTTATAATTTTGTGGGCCCCAAGCAAGACATTTTACTGCCACTGTTGTGCAGGGGGTTACATCGGAGGAATGTTATGAGAAAGAGTGACAGGCTACAGAGAGTGTCAGGAAGGGAGTATGAGAAGGAAGAGAATACTGATGATTGGGGTGGACGGACAAAAAAGCATGAGAGATAGAATTTAAGTTAGTGAGACAGGAGGTGACTATTGACTTTACATTTAAATTCTTGGAGATTATAGCCGTCGGAAAAGCAAGTATGCAGAAGGGAATTCCACAGGCGGGAAGTACGAGAAAAGAAGCTGATGGAGTAGAATTTGCGTTTACAATTTATCGGTTTCACAGTAAAAGGGTGGAATCTAGTTGCTAATCTTGTGGCTCGAGAAAATTCATATATAGAGGGTACCAGTGAGCTAAGTTCATCGGAGCAGAAGCCGTGAAATTATTTGTAGAAGAGACACAGGGAAGCCACACTGCGTCGGTTAGAAAGCGACTGTATCCTAGCTGCCAAGTCGGGATCGATCACATTACAGATTCTCCGTTGGATTTGGTCAAGGACACCTAGGTGGATAGCAGGAGCACCCGACCAGATATGGCAGCGATATTCAATGCACGGGCAGATGGTAGATTTGTATATGTGTAGGATTGTTTCGGACGGGAAAAACTTTCTGGCCTTACACAGAGAACCGACTTTCTTAGCAGCAGATTTAGCTATGGATTCTATATAGTTATTCCACTTAAGGTCTGATGTGAGAGTTAATCCGAGGAGGCGCCGTGTTTTACTTTCAGGGAGAGAATCTTGATCCATGCTAATGGGCGAGAGGAACGATAGTCAGTCATGGTTAATAGATAGCAGCTTCATTTTGGAAACATTAAAATTTACGAGCTAATACACTGGTTAAACTTACTTACTTGTTTTCCGTGTCTTTCTTCCTGGCCCTAACAAGCCACAACAGTATACACGTATTGAAATGTTTTAAGATAGATAATTAATGTTTTAAGATACATTAAACTGAACAAACTAAGGTCACTAGTGAAGAACAAGTGTGTGTATGCAGTCGTGTGTATGCATAAGTAGAAACGAGATTAATGGATTTTGCGTCGTAACCACGAATCGTCGTAAGTGGGAACAGCTGCAACCCGGGGACTTACTGTATTCGTCACGAGCTTGTCTTTGCCACAGGGAGAATTGTGCTACACAAACTTTCGCAACCAATGAGCGCAAAAAAACAAAACAAAGAAAAACAAAACACGAAAAAGGCAGCAAATAATTACCTTGTTAATACAACCAGAGAAAAAATTCGTATAAATGCAAAATATCAATATGGACGCGCATATCCCCCCCCCCTGTAATCTTCACCCGCTGATTCCGTTTCTTTAATAAGTTCTACTCCGCCCCCCCCCCCGCGCTTCTATTAACCATGTTTTTTCTGGTGCCTACTTTTATTCTTTGTTATCAAAACACGAGGCGAAAGCGACTAATCCTAAATTTATGGGAAAACGCAGGGGAAGAAGAAGTGTTTGCATTCTTTAGCATCCAGTTGGCATGAATGTTTAATGAAAATATAACATGGAGGCGGATGCAAAACAGTCCAGATTTTTCAGATGACGCCCCGGCAAATAAACAGACGCATTATGAAAAGTAGGATCCTTAAAAAAAAAAGAGTACTCTGTTCATACATTCCAAAAAAAAAATATCATTGGATAAAAATAAAATATTGCTGGCATACTGCCCGTCAAAAATGACAGCATGAAAATACCTGTAGAGCATCTCTTCTCACCACAATTAAATAGTAGGACATGTACATAAAAAATAATTTTTATCTTACAAATATTCTTAATGAAATATTTAATCATGAAAAAAAAATTCTTACAATCCTCAAAATATGTTTCGGCTTAACATTCAGTTAAGTGCCAGACGTTATACACGCTTGGGCGATCATGTCTCGAAAGAAACACGACTGACTGGACAGAAGATTATCCCACAGTAGGTTACCATTACTTTCTGCGGTAGACTGTTTGTCAACCAATGCTATAGAACCTAATCTGTCCTGTTATTTAACCCATAACTGGAGGAAAGACTAATACCTTTCCCAAAGGTATTTGCGCGGAAGTGAATGCAACGAATTCAACTGAAATTCGAACTCGGCTTCCCAAGCTCTCGTTTCGGGCCGATATCCACTGCACCACAACGCACATTCAGCACCACAAACCCCAAAATTATTGATAAGCCATAAAGCAAAACAAATCTATAAATCATCTTCATAAGAAAAGATTACAGAAATTTGACTGACATCTTTTGAGAAAATATGATTTCTGTAAATAAATTATTTTTCAATTTAGATAATTAATACGCATTTATATAAAGAGTTGCTCACTTTTTTTAGGACCTGTCTTTAAATAGCTCCAACTTGTTCAGGTTATCATTTCTTTTTCAGATATATGTCAAGAAACATCGAAATAAATCAACAAATGAAAATTTCATGCTGTAATCCTTTCCTCAAAGGCAGTGAATAGTGATTTACAAATTGCTCGTTTTCTGAACAATTCATTGTCGCTTGTTGTCAAAGTTCACAAAGATCTAGAAGCTGCTGACGGGGACGCTACAATAGGAGCCAAACGTAAAACGCCTGATGAGGGTTCGAATACTATTAGAACACCCATCGGAAGGTGCAGAAAATTATCAATAATGAATACAGAAATTTATTTAACACCATTGCTAAGGAGCTGAATGTTTAAAATAACTCCATCGGAATAATTGTCGATGAGTAGCTTCGATATAAGTCATATGTGATGTGGAGAGGCCAATTCGTGTCCGCAAAGACTAAAGGTAAGCGTCTGATCAGGGCAAAGTTCTTGGTAAGCAAGTTAAAACCTCAAGAGCCTGAAATGCTTTCGTTTTTCTATGATGAGAAAAACTTTGATCAGAACCGAAGGAATAACAGATGGTTAAACATAGACCCTAAGGACTTTCCAACGGTCATGCACACAATGTTTCCAGCATTTGTAATGATTCTGGGAGTTGTGCGGAATAAGGGAGATGTAATGCTTCCTTTCCTTCGGGCTTATGGGTCAATGCTGCTGACTAAAACGAGGTATTGAGGGCACCCCGACTTGGTGTAATGCTTAGCAGGCTCGTCTCGCTAGAACCCGTTACAATTGAGTAGTGAGTTTGATCCTCACTGTGTACCCTATACTTTCAGCCTTGTGCCACATCTAAGCAGTGCTTAGAAAATCAACTATAAGGGAGAGTTGGAGATGGCTGCGAGGCCTTGGATAGAGAACGTGAGTAAAGGAAGACTGTACGCCTACCAAGAAGACCCTCCGCCGTCTCATAAGGCCAAGACGACCAAAGAATGGATGAGTTACAATCTCCAAGGCCACGTTACCCCAAACATCAGACAAATCCTTTGGGCGTATGGGGTGTAGCCGAGAGGGAAGTCAATCATAACGCTATAAAATCTCTGAGGACCGCCATAACTGATACTTAATATCAGGAAAAACAGCTGCAGTTTTGGGACATGTAATGAGGAAAGAGGGCTTGGAGAACCTGGTGCTCACGAGACGGATAAAGGGGAAGAAAGACAAAGAAAAGCATGCCTAACTGATGGACTTGAGCAGATGGATGGGTGGGGAGCGTGAACTGAGTGCGATAACAGGAGAAGGGGTATTAAGAAAGACGGGGGTAGAGAGATGTGGAGGGCCATGATCGCCAACGTCCTGAAAAGACATGGCACATAGAAGAAAAATTATCTATCTATCTATCTATCTATCTATCTATCTATCTCCGAGTGTTTATTACCTATAAGCTCTTCTTTAATGGCTTATACGTCTTTTACTAAATTCATGTAAATTCAAAAAAACAAAAAACAAAAAAAAACAAACAAAAAAACGAAAACAAAAAACAAAACACCGAGGAACTTTGTAAGATCTTACTCAGTTCAAAGTGTCTCTTTCCCGCTTCGGATACATCTATGATATTTTAAATCTTTCCCTCTTAAAATTATGTGGAATACCGAGATACGGCAGCACCTACCTATTTATATGCCGAGGGAGTGTTGGTGCGCACTTTTAATTCTTTAGATTTGTCGAACCTCCCCACTAGTTTAGAACCACCCGTTTGTTTGATTTGCTTCATAGCAGACACCTCATTATATTTTGGTTTGACCTAATTTTTCAACTATTTGAAAACTCCTTTTGTTTCAGTCCAAAGAAATAATCATTAATTGGCTGAAGGTCCTATTTTCCTAGACTTTTATTATTTGTTAACCTTGTAGAAAATTTGATATTCGAATTAAACATACAAGTAAGAAAAAAATATGTAGATAAAACGTTAGTAAAGAGATGGGGAGTTCGTTTTGTTTTGCTGATAAGACAAGGCGAGAAGCCCAAAGAAAATCACTGATAGTCTTAGGAGCAAAATATATTCATTGTTCTGTATTCATTCACACGCATGAAGGGCGCCTCGACGTGGTTTAATGGTTAAGCGATCTTGTCTCGCTAGAATCATTACAATTGAGTAGCGAGTTCGATCCTCACTGGGTGCCCCATACTTTCGGCATTGTGCCAAATCTAAGTTGCGCTTAAAAAAATCAACATACTGTTTAGGCAACTCGATGTGGTATAATGTTTAGTAAGCTTGTCTCACTAGAATCATTGCAATTGAATAGTGAGTTCGATCCTACTGGGTGCTCCATACTTTCGGCCTTGTGACACATCTTAGCTGGTCTTAGAAAATCATCATTTATACGCGTGAAGTAACTGAACTGATTTGTTCACGTTCTGAGTACACCGCATTGTTGCTAGTTTTGATAATCCAAGTAGGACGCAACGTGTGTCTACTCATATATTGTATTACTGTAAAAGTTAATGCTTGAACAGTGGGTTTTAATCTATGTGTTTTTTCCTTTTTTATGATATATATATATATATATATATATATATATATATATATATATATATGCTAATTCAAAAGTAGGGGGACAATAAATATACAATTATTACATTGACAATTAAATTTTATTGTGTACATTAATACAAAATTGCTAAATTTTTATCAACGCAGGTGCCCCAACTTTTGCCATCAAAATTTACACAGTTTTAAAATTCACTCCGCACGTTTCGAGAAACATTTTTGCACATGTCTCTTTGTATATTAATTTCTTGAAATGGCTCTTCTATGTATCAACAACACTTCGTGGTTTTCGACTATAAACTTTGTCCTTGAGTACTTCCCCAAAAGAAGAAATCCATTGGGGTCAAGTTAGGTGAACGTGCTGGCCAATCAATTGGGCCTCTTAGACCAATCCATTTCTCAAGAAATGTTTCATCAAGATAGGTCCCCATCCCCATTCTGTGACTATCTTGTTGCACATCAAGGTCTTGAATTAGACTGTCGACCTATTTTTAGATCACTATATATAAGTTGTAAGATAAAATGAAAAAAAAGTTTATTTGAAACGCGATTCAACCGTTAGGATTTCATCAGACTGTGTTTGTTGACGTTGTTAAATGACTACATATGTGCATGAACGAAAGACGTTATTATTTTCAAAATTTTTGAAGGAATGTTTCGAAATAATTTTTTATTTTTTGTAGTTTTCTTCTTTTTCTTCTATGTTCTGTGTCCTTTCAGGGCGTAGGCGATCATGACCTTCCACATTTTCCTATTCCTGGTGGCTTTTTCCTATTACCCTACCCAAGCCTAGCTCTGCAATCCACCTACTCAGGCCTATCATGTAGGTTACACGCTACTGTCCCCTTTCTCTCTTTCTCGCTATCTGACCTGTGAGTATCAGATTCTCCAAATCCTCTTTCCTCATTACATGTCCCACCAACTTTAGCTATCTTTTCCTGTGCTCAGTATTAATTTTCTTTTCGTTTCCATCCTTTCCAAAACCCCATCATTGCTCATATACTCGATTCATGATATCCGCAGCATCCTTTTGTAGAACCACATTTCAGTTGCTTCAAGTATTTCCTTCATCTTTGATGAGATTGTCCAGCATTCACTGCCATATTGAAGAACTGACAACACATAGCAACCCAGTACTCTCTTCTTTGTTTCTAGCGAAATTGTCCGGTTTCTTAATACTTTACCCAGCTTCTGGAATGCTTCCTTCCCCATGTCAATTCGTCTTCGGGTCTTTGTGTCGCACTTTCCATCTTCTGTTAGAACACTTCCTAAGTGTATTTAGATTTCTGTACTTGCTTGATTTTAGTATCCATGACCTGTATTTGGCATTTCGGGCTCCTCTTTTTGCTGATGACCATGCATTCGGTTTTCTTGTAGTCTATTTGTCGTCATTTCTTGTCATTTTCTTCAGCTATCTTATGTAGGAGGTTTTGTAGTCTTCTTTTCTGTATCTGCTATCAGCACTGTATCATCTGCGTATCTTATGTTGTTCAGATTGTGATCTCCGATGAGAAATCCTGGCATAATTTCTAGGGTCCTCAGAATAGTCTCGCTGTACAAGTTGAATAGATCCGGTGAAAAGACACATCCTTGTCTTACGTTCCTTTCTATCTTTGTAAATCTGCTGAAATCGTTACCTGTATGTATGCAGGCGGTTTGCTGCCAGTAGAAATTCTTGATTACTCATATGTCGAGCATTTCTCTTAATTCTTTGTGGCGTACGTTGTCGAACGCCTTTGCATAATCTATAAATCATAAGTCTTTTTTCATTTGTATTGTCCATTCTGATAACATCCTAATCATAAATATGGCGTTCCTTGTTCCAGTTCCAGTGTTTTTGATGAACCCGAACTGTTCTTATCCTATCTAGCGCTCTAGCCAATCTGTTTTCTTTTTTTTTTGTTCATCTCATTTTTGTTTTTTTTTAAATATCCTACATTGTATTAATATAAAGTCCGCCAAGAATGGTGATACGTTTTAAGAACCTGGACATAAATTTACTGTGGCTAAGAAAATGCATCTAAAACAATCAAAGATAAACTTCTCCCTACGAATATGTAAAATAATGAAAATCTGCAGTCTCATCTCCAATCAATGCTATTCAAATTTAATAGTAATTTTTAGAAACAAAAATTTGGATTACCAATTGTGGTGCAGTGGATATCGACTCGGAGCGAGAAATCGGGGTGTCGAATTCCAGTTGATATTCCTTGCATTTACTTATCTTGTGAAAGATATTAATCCGTCTCTTCCCCCCCCCACTTATGAGTTAAATAATAGGACAGATTGGATTCTATAGCTTTGGCTGGTAACCAGTCTACCGCGATTAAATCACTTTTTACGCATTTTGGTTTTATTAGCAAATTATTTTCTCTTTTAATAAGAGTAGCATTTTTTATGTCAAAATTGAGATCAGTTTTATTAAGGTGACCAACCAATGTGTTTTGTGTGTTTTTGTTTTTTTAATATCACTTTTGTGTTCATACAGTTTTTTTTGTTTAAACGTTTTGCGGTTTCACCAATATATTCTTTCTGGCAATCTTTCTGTTTAATAAAGTAAATTACTCCTTCAAGTTTTGGCTTTTTTTTTTCTTTTGTATTGATTAAGTCTTTTACTGTTTCAGATGTTGTGATAAATTTAATATTGAATTTAGATGAATTCTTTATTTTAGAATACTTCATGAACCCTTTGTTTCGCATTGAATATGACATCGGGTATTAAACGGCCATGAAAATATTTTCAATATATTTCTCCTCTTCGTGTAAATACTGAGCGCTGCAAATTCCGAATGCTCTTAAGTAGAATCTAATGATCATTCCGGGTTTTGTTTTGAGGGGAATAGAAATTTATTAGATCATTTTTATTAGTTGATTTTCGGTAGACACGAAGTTTTAGTCTGCTGTTAACTCGATGTAACATGATGTCTACGAAATGTAAAGCATTGTTTCCTCCATTTCATATGTAAATTCTATTGTCTGTTCGATTTTCTTCAGTTTTTCTACACGATCCGGTAAGCCAGCATCATCGGAATATATAAATAGAGCACCATCAATATATCGGAAGTAAGTTGATTGTTTATGTTATGGTGCCCTCCTGCGAGGAATAAACTCCTCTTGACTTGATGCCCTCCTGCGAGGAATGAACTCTTCCTCTTGAATTACCTGCGTGACTTCTAGAGAACAGTTACGACCAGTAACTGCCTTGCGCATTGTCTAACTCTCTCCCTTCCTCGTCTGGGGAAAATTGGACAGGATTTTTTGGTCGGGCTATATGGCCCGGATTACTCACATTAAAAAACCTTGTGCCTCATTTTGTCTTTAGTGGAAAGACAGATAAATACCGCAGTTGCGACCAGTAACTGCCTTGCGTGTTGACTAACTCTCTGCCAGATTAACCACATTAAAAAGACCTTAAGTGGGAAGGCGAATAAATACTGCAGTTACTAGCAGTCAAGTACAGCAGTTAACAAGAGCAGTTAACGACAGATACTAGTCAGGCAGCGTAATAATACCTTCGACCTTACTTATTTCTATATTACTTATTATTAACACTTCCTGTGAATATCTTGATTCTTGTTATACTAATACACAGTTTTGAACCTATCTTCTTGTTCCATGTCTTACTTCCGGCAAAGTTTCGACACAACTCCACAACAAATTGGTGATGAGTATCCACAACAGTTTAGGTAAAATATTTTGTAAAGAATCAGATTCGAGAAATTCTAAGATACATACCATCACTCCATTGAGAGGCGATCCTATTAGTAATCCAAATTTTTCTTTCTAAAAATTACTATTAAATTTGAATAGCATTGATTGGAGATGAGGCGGCAGATTTTTATGATTTTACTTATTTGTAGGGAGAAGTTTATCTTTGATTGTTTTAGATGCATTTTTAAGGGATTTAAGAAATCGTAAACAGATGCATTAGTGTAAAGTGATTTTTTATCTAGACTGTCAATCGTATGTATTGTTGTGGCATCAGGCCAGGAAGAAAGACAGGAAAACAAGAATGTAGGTTGAACCAGTGTATTGGAATAACAGAACATATATACAAAATAAGATCCGAAGGCGAATTGACATGGCGAAGGAAGCATTCCAGAAGTTGAGTAAAATATTAAGAAACCGGACAATTTCACTAGAAACAAAGGCGAGAATACTGGATTGCTATGTGTTGTCAGTTCTTCCATATGACAGTGGATGTTAGACAATATCATCGAAGGTGAAGAAAAAGCTTGAAGCAACTGAAATGTGGTTTTACAGAAGGATGCTGCGAATATAATGGATCGAGCATGTGAGCAATAATGAGGTTTTGGAAAGGACGGAAACAAAAATGAAATTAATACTGAGCATCGGGAAGAGACAGCAAAAGTGCCTGGGACATCCAATGAGGAAGGAGGGCTTAGAGAATCTGATACTAACAAGCCAGATAGAGGAAAAAGAGACAGAGAGAAGCAACGGATAACATATTTGAAGGACCTAATCAGGTGGATGACGGAACGAGGGTTGCATGATGTAACAGGAGAAGGCGTGCTCAGAGCCACCAGGGACAGGGAGACGTGGAAAACCATGATCGCCTACGACCTGAAGGGACAAGGCATATAGAAGAAGAAGAAGAGGTGTGTGTCGTGAGGGGACAAGGCTTATGGCCCATAGAAGAAGAACCCATCCCTCTTCACTGCGTAGGAAATCATGACTCTCCAGGCTTATATGTAGCACTGAAACACCGGGTAGGCGGTCTTAAGCAACGTCAGTACCTTGATGGGTGACCGCTTGGGAATATCATGTGCAAATGATGTAATGGGTAATGGCACGGTATTGCTAATAAGGGAGCCGAGTTCCAATCTCAGTCGGGTTCGTTATATACATTTACACGTAAATAATCTTGGGAAAGGCATGAGTCCACCGCCTCTCCCTTTCCAGATATGGGTTAATTAATAAGACTTGTATCAATAAATAATTATGATCTAAACAAAAACAAAAAATTAATCATACAATGTAAAAGTATTTTCTGGCTTTAAATAACCTGTAATGGGTTGATAAAGACGTATAAAACGAATGAACAAAAAAACAAAACAAAAAACTAAAAACAAAACAAAACAAAAAATTGTAAACACACTAATATAAAAAAAAATGTATTTCATATCATTGAGTAACCTTTTAAGAAATAAAAAAGATTCTGACAATTTAAAATATTTTCTGGCGTTAAATAACCTGCAAAAGGTTGATAAGTCGTAAAAAAAGCAGATCACTCAATCAATTATGACTCCTCAAAGATTACCTTTTTTTTATTTGTGAATTTGGATTGTGGAATGCTTGAATCAAGAGTTTTTATCTTTTCTTAGATTGGTTTCCATCCAAGGTTAGAGAGCGCAGTCTACCCTGCTATTTAAACCCGTACCTGATAAGGAGAAATGGTTCCTTTCCCAAAGGCATTTGTGCGAAAGTGAACAAAAAAGACTTGTACATAATTTGAATTCCGTCTGCAGGTGCCATTTCCTGCGAAAGACAGTCATTTCGCAAACCTCGGCTAGATACGGATTCATCCAAATCAAAGAGTCTGTCAAAAGAAATGCTGGACAATTTTTTCCCCAAAGTAAGAAACAAAGAGTCGGGGAAACACACTTAGTTAAGGTGCACCTACACCGAAGAGGTTAACGTTATGGTGTTGCGTTGGTAACATTGTTTTACTCAAGTGATAAAAACGTGCCAAATCTTTGTAACCTATAAAACAAAGTGCAGATTCAATCAATGCTTTTAAGTTGAAAATATTATCGAGAAGATTTTCTGTTTTTAAGCTGAACACACGTATCGAGAGGAGGATTGGAGTGTGTAATCCGATGGATAAAAATATGTCTTAAGTGACCGGATAGAATTTAGCATTTGTTATGTTAAAAGTAGAGAAGAAGGCAAAGTAGTCGGAGTAGTAGTAGGAGTTATAGTAGTTGTAGAAGAAGATGAGGAGTAATGGTAAGAGTAAGGATTAAAATGGGAGGAAGAAAGAAAGATAAAAAGAGATTGAATGAAAAGAATGAGAGGGAAATAAAAGAATCGAAGAAGAGATGGATAAGAGAGTCACGGGAGAAAGAGAGAAAAAGGAAAAAGAAAAGATGAAGAAAAAGGGGGAGGAAAATAAGATAAGGATGAGAAGGAATAGAGACAAATAGAAGAAGAAGAAGAAGAATGAGGAGGACGACAGTAAACAACAAGAACATAAAATAAGGGTAGAAAGACAGAAAAGAAGAAAAAAGGAGGAGGAAAAATAAAGTAAGGATGAGAAAGAAATAGAGACAAATGAAAGAAGCAGAAGAAGAAGAGAGGGTAAGAAAAAGGACAGAAAAATGGGAAGAGGAAGCAAAAGAAGAGATGTATGAAAAAAAGGGTAAAAAAACAGGAAAATAAAAATGATGAAGAAGAGGAAACGAATGAACGAGTCAATGTAAGAATAATAGAAGAAAAATATGAAGAAGGAGAAAGAGAAGGAGAACAAGTCAAGGTAAGAAAAAGAAGAGAATAAAAAGAAGAGAGATAGATGAAAAAAATAAGTGCAAAAAGTAAATAAATAAATAAATAAATAAATAAAAGTGATGAAGAAAAGATGAATGAAAGAGTTAAATTAAGAATGGTAGAAGAAGAAGAAAAAGAAGAAGAAGAAAAGGATGGTAAAGAGGAAGTGAAAATAATAATGAGAAGAAGAAGAAGCATTAGGAAGAGTAGTAGAAGGAGAAAAAGAAGTTAGGATGAAAAAGAGGATAGAGTAATAAAAATAATAATAAGAAGGAGGATGAAAAGGGAGAGGAGTAGAAGAAGTCAGACAGAATAATAATAATAATCAGAAGAAGAAGAAGAAGAAGAAGAAGAAGAAAATAAAGAGAGATGAATAAAGAAAAGGGTAAACAAAGCAATTTCTAAAGATACGAAAGAGTAAAGATATGGGCTCTCGATAAACGTACTTTGTAACTGTAACGTACTTTAGCTGTAAAGCCCGCTCGATCAAACGGTGGCCTTCTCGACAAAATAAACATAGGTTCAATTCCTATCAGAGAGCACGTGTGCTCTACTAAGATTTCTGGAATGCGTAGGCGGGTAGACGTAATACACATAGTTTAATATTAATAAATGGGACGTCTATTTCAAATACGAAGTGTTCACTATAATAAAGTATGAAGTAATATATATTACATATATTATATACGTTTATTATTGAACTAATATATATATATATATATAGAGAATTTATAACATAGATATGTTATAATATCACTACAAAAGTAGCCATTTTGTTTCGATACTATCAGTGTTTTATCAAGTGATGAATTCATCACTTGATAAGACACGGATAGTGTCGAAACAAAATGGCTACTTTTGTAGTGATATTATAGCATAACTATGTTATAAATTCTAAATGAATATTATTAGCTCTACTTTGTACTGAGCACTTTTTAAGAATAGTATTTCTTTCTTTGAATATTATTTCAACCATACCTATCCTTTATATATATATATATATATATATATATATATACTTAATGTTATTATAGTGATATAGTGAACACTTCATATTTGAAATGCAGGCAGGTATGCGGGCTCGAACGGGCGTGTGGCAGAGTGGTTAAAGTGGAAAGTGATTTGATGTTATTGGGGCCTGGTGATGCGATCCCAGCATGTGACCTCGCTGAAAAATATCCAAAAAGTATACCATAGGTTGGCCCAAGCCTTGTGAATGAAATTGGCTACGTGGAATTGTTCGTCGATGGTTGTGCTAGGTACGGTGTCTGGAACGTACTGCCCTTATTAGAAACTGTTGCTCACGCGAGATTATACGCTTTCTCCCAGAAACTCTAACTAAGGTCCTCTAAAAAATATTCATATCTATACAGCGATTTGATGCGATTATGACGTTAAATTACAATCGACAGAAAAGCCTTTGACCGGAAGTTTTGGAGTAGCGTGGGACCCCTACTAATTATTGTTCTCAGGTCCTCCGTGGCCCAGAATGGTAGTACTTTTTAGGGTCCCAGCTATGAACAACTAGTGAACAGCAAACTAAAATTGAAACACTTTGAAGGTGTAAAAATACATATTTATAGCAAAAAAATAAAACAAAAACAAAAAACAAAAACAAAAAACAAAAAATAAACAGTCAAATGTTATCATATGAAAAAAAACTACCAGGAATCCATTTTTGTATTTAATGGTGAAAGTAAATTAATATCTCTTATTATTACTTTAACACAAGCAAGAAAATTAAATCTCAGCATTAAATGACCCATAAGGTGTTGATATGCCGTTAAGTAAACAAACTATATATAACTAACTAAAGTAATTATATATTTAAGACCTAATTTCATGTAAGTATCTGTTGGCTTCTTTTACACGTCTGCACGAATTGAGTTATTTTTAGCGATAAAGTTTCAATACCCCACCCCTTTTGCTCGTGATAAGGACAGAGAGGGAGCGGGAGAAAGAGAAGGAGAGAGAGAAGGAACGGCGGGAGGGAGGAGAGAGCAGCTAAGTCACTCAAGTAGACGATCGTGGGGAGTAGGATGAGGGGTGAATCTGTCGGTGTATTTATCACCCGGAAGCATCACTACTGAAAAGAGCGATAACAGCTACTGGACACGTCAAATTCATTTCCCTGAAAAAGTGTTTTAAGAAAAAGATTTTTATAAATTTCAACCGAAACAGTAGCACTGGCTACTCGGTTAATGAAGGTCGAATCTTTCTTTATAAGATAAAAAGAGAGAGAGAGAGAGAAAGAATAAAAGCGCTAGAAAGAAAGAAAGAAAGAAAGAAAGAAAGAAAGAAAGTAGAAGGTTTATAAGTTGGTTGGGAAGTTTACAACCTTTTCTTGCATACTTTTAAAATAGAAAGAGAAACCGAGAAAAGAAAAGCAAAGAGAGACAGAGAGAGACAAAGAGAAAAGAAAAAAGAAGTAAAGATAGAAAGAAGAGAGAAAGAAAGAAGACTTGTGAATTAGAAAGTTGACTTTTCATTGCATGCCTTTAAAAAAGAAAGAGAGACGGGGGAAAGAAGAGCAAAGAGCGACAAAGAAAGAAAGAAAGAAAGAAAAAAGAAGAAATTTTGTATTAAGAAGTTGTCGACATTTTCTTGCATGCCTTTAAAATAGAAAGAGACACGGAGAAAAGGAGAGAGAGAGAGAGAGAGAGAGAGAGAAAGGAAGAGAGAGAGAGAGCAGACGTGAAGTTGAACTAAAAAAGTAAAAAGAGAAGAATGAAGTAACAGAAAAATGGTGTCTTTGGTTCTTTACCGTTCGCAGTTTTATGAATCTTGTTTAACAAAGAAAGCGAGAGAGAATAGAAAAATTGCAAGAGGATTGATCAGGTTTTAAGAAAGAAACCGAGAAAAAGAAAATAAAATCAGAGAGAGAGAGAGAGAGAGAGAGAGAGAGAGAATGGAAAGGATATAAAAATGAATAAGAAAGAAATACAGAAAGTAAAAAGAAACAAAAAAGAGAAAAGAAATTTTTAAACGTTTCACCCCCAAGCAAGGCGGTACCGCAGGGGGCTATCGCAGGGGGCTACATTAGAGAGTAAAAGTTTGAGCAGGAGGAGAGTAAAGAGAAAGACGAACCGGTTACAGTGGGTGTCAGAGAAAGAGCAAGACAAGGATGTGAACACAGGTATAAAGACAGTTGCGAAGGTAGAAAGAAAGGAAAAGACACGAGGCGATGTAGAAAGGACTGGAGTCAAGTTGATAAGAGATGGTAATTGACATTGCATTTAAATTTCTGGAGGTTGTAGCCGTCAGGAAAACAAGTATACGGAAGGGAATTCCACAGGTGGGAAGTGCGAGAAAAGAAGCTGATGGAGTAGAATTGTCGGCTGCATTTGGTTAATTTAATTGTAAAAGGGTGGGACCTTGTTGCCAGTCTGGTTGCACGAGTAAATTCTTCTGGAGGGGCCACTAGTGACCTAAGTTCGTCGGAGCAGAAGCCATGAAAATATTTATAGAAGAGACAGAGGTAAGCCACATCCCGCCGATGAGAAAGTGGCTGGAGTCGAGCTGCCAGGTCGGGACCAATCACATTACAGATTCTCCTTCGGAGCCTGTCGAGAATACTGAGATGGACAACAGGGGCGCCCGATTATGATTTTCTTAGTTTTATGGTCAGCTTTTATAAAATATATATATATATATATATATATATATATATATATATATAGAGAGAGAGAGAGAGAGAGAGTTAAAGACTAAAAGAGTGAAGGATAGGAAAAGAAAGAAAAAAAGAAGTGTCAGTCTTATATTCGTGTAAATGTCGATCAGCCTTCATTATTTGATTCATCGATTTGTCTACGTCAACCATTGTAGGTAATGCCTCTTATTCTATTAGGTTGGTTCACGATATCAAAGCCGATGTTGGCGATATGGTGGTATTGGCTAAACATTCTCGACAATAAACCACCATTTTCTCTGTTTTGTTACAAATAGCAGCTGAGCGGCAGTTTGGAAAATGGCGGCTGACACTTAACTGCGCTTAACGCCCCGAATTCAAATTTGATAAGTTTTATCTAATAATGACTCCAAAGCACAAGAGAGGTCAAAGAGAATACGTAAAGTACTTATTTAAATAAATAAAAAATCTAAACTTATTTATAAATGGAACTTTGTGTGTGTGTGTGTGTGTGTGTGTGTGTGTGTCCGTTACCTATAGACTTCGAAACGGCTGAACCGATTTTCTTGAAAATGTTCACAGTTGTACTATAAGCGTCTGCAAGTGTTCTTAGCTTGGATTTGTGTCGAGGTACCCCCGATAAATATCGAAAATCGATAATCGAAAAAATCGGGTTATAGGAGGAGTGGTTCGATTTTAATCAAATTTGATACACTCACAGACAAAGACATAAGAAACGATATTCAGAAGTTTCAAGGTTGCAGTTCTTACAATAGTGCAAAAAATTGATAATATATATAGAAGGCAAGATGTTTTTGTGTGTGTCTGTTTATCTGCCTGTATGTCTGTATTTTTTTCAGCCTTTTTATTTTAGTTTTTGCTTCGGGTTTGGCTCCAAGTAGGTATAATTGTAGTTCTTAGTCTCAGCCATGATACCATTTACTCAGAGGACTTATTTAGCTTTCAAAGTTCAGTTTACGACGAAAAAGACTTATTTGATATCGATACCAGGAAATCAAAATTTGACTTACATCCATTCATATTTCTTTCAGTCTATGGTTTCGCTTTAACTGGAAACAACTATTGCTTTTTAGTCTTTCGTGCCAACGTTCAAAGAGTCTGAGCGCCAGGACCATGGATTAGTTTTAAAACTTTCATTACACCCGAGCAACGCCGGGCTATACTGCTAGTAATTAATAAGGATGTGCGTTGTGGTGTAATGGGTATCGGTTCGAAATGAGAAATCGGAGAGCCGAGTGCGAATTCCAGTCGAATTCGTTTCATACACAGACGCACAGATACCCTTGGGAAAGGCATTATTCCATCTCTTCTCTCTCCAGTTATGGGTTAAATATCAGGACAGATTGGGTTTTATAGTCATGGATCAAAAGAGACATGATCGCCCAATCGTGTATTACGTGTAGCATTTAACTAACTGTGATAAATAACAGGACAGATTGGGTTCTATAGCCTTGGTTGACAACCAGTCTACCGCAGAAAGTAAAGGTAACCTACTGCGGAAAAAAAGCATGATCACCCAAGCGTGTATCACGTACGGCAATTCACTGCCTGAATTAATAAGGAAATATAAAAAGAAATTGTCCACTAAAGATCTACGATAAGACGGAATCTGTCACATAATTTTTAATATAGTCTATTGTTATAATTGTTCTATTTCATGATTATTGTTGGTAATCTTTTATTGAGCCAAATAAGATCTACGGCAAGAACGGATCTTCTATCATAACTTTTATTTTATTTTATTTTTTATTCACTTCGCCCCAAGTAAGCTGGTACCACCACTGGTGTGTAGCGGGTTACAGTGGGAGGAAAAAAAGGGATTAAAGATGGATATTATTCAAGGAGATGGGAGGTGGTAATTGACGCTGCATTTAAATCTTTACAGAAGTAAACAGATGGGAGTTCCACAGGCGGGAAGTGCGAGAAAAGAAACTATTAGAGTAGAAGAGGCGGTTAAATTTAACTATTTCAACGGTAAAAAAATGCCAATCTATATAACAGCACGTGTAAATTCATGTGGTCAAGGCACCAGGGAAAAAAGCTCCTCAGAGCAGTTGCCATGAAAATATTTGTAGAAAAGACGGAGAGAAGCCACGTCACGTCGGTGAGAAAAAGAATGAAGTCGAGGTGCCAAGTCAAGATCTATTACATTGCAGATACTTCTTCGGATGTTGTTGAGAACCTCGCGGTGAATAGCAGGAGCACCTAACCATATGTGGAAACAGTATTCAATGCACGGACGAATGGTAGATTTATAAATGTGCAAGATGGATTCTGACGAGAAAGTCTTTCTAACCCATACATTATATTGTTGTAATTGATTGTTATTATTAATTTCTTATTGAGTCTAAGATTTACGATAAAACCGTATCTATTTGTGACTTAACTTCTAATGTAGTCTATTATTTTTATTGTTTTCTTTTATGACCTACGTCTAAAATAGGTACCCCCAATAAATCACTGCTCATTTTCGATACCTCAATTTAAATTTAATTTTTCAAAATAAAAATGTTTTTTGAAGCTTTAATTTTAGCTTTAATTGAAAGCCAAAAGATTAAATTTACTAATTACAGTAAGCAAAATACCCTGGTTTAGTTCAAACCGAAATTATATTGATCGGAATAAAAAATTTAACTGCTGAAATTTTTTTTTAAAAATTTACCACCATTATTGATTGATCAGCACATTATGCAAACAGTAACCAAATTTCTGTTTTAAAAATCTTGCAAAAAAAAAAAAATAAAAATAAAAAAATAACTCCTTGACACGTTATTTAAGTCGATTTTTATAATTGAAACTTACCTTTATCTGATTTCAAACAGGTAGTAAGTACTTACTGCCTGGAAATTTACGATATAAATCTCTCTTTAACTATGGTAGCCCTCTTATCTGCGTTATCTTAGTTGACAAATGATTTATTGATAACCAGTAGGTGATAATGACGTTTGGATGGCGACCGAAAGTGAAAAAAAATTCATGTAGCTTAAAACGTAATATTTGGAAATTAAAAATTTTTTGTTGTTTTTTTTAAATAAATAGTAAAATTAAAAATTTAACATAATATTTTCAGCAAGAATATAATATTTTATAGAATTCTAGTTTAGATTTATAGCCAGACTATGCTTTCTGAATAAATAAAAAATTAAATTTCTTTTACAATAAATTAATAAGAAAGAATTAAATTAAAATAACCGAACGAAATTATATTATGTTATTTGTTAATATTTTTCTGAAATATTAAATATTTTTATGTCTAAATATTACATATTTTTCTGAAATTATTTATTAATATACTTTCTGAAAAATTAAAAAATTTAAATTTCTTTTAGAATAATTTTAATTTAATAAAAAAAGAATGAAATTAGAATCAAAGTGTGGTTTGTGTCGTTTTCGATGTCAGGGGAATTCATCCAAACATTTGTTAACTTCTAAAAACAATACGACCTCTACGGAAACTTGTTATGACCCCTATGGAACACCGTACTTAATAAAACTTACCGAAATTTATTTTTTTTTAATTATTTTAAAAATAAAATTGGTGAATGATTTTTATTAAACTTTTCAATTTTCGATAGGCAATATAATAATCAATTCTTAAGTAAAAAAGAAATTAAACAACGTTTCTAAAAAAGGTTTTAAAAATATTTGTAACACTTTTATGAATTATTATAATAAAAAATAAAAAATAAAAACAATTATTTCAAAATTTTATTAGTAAACGAAATTTTTTTTTCTTCAGACTATAATGTCCTTCATAATTATTATTTATTCCAGCAATTAAAAGGTTATCAATTTAAATTATATCAGAGTTTTATTGCATTTTTATCTTACTCTTCGGAGCAGATTTTCGGTCAGGTTGTCCACTTTAAAATAAAAAAACATAGATGATTTATATGCCCCAATGAGTCCTGCATTTAACTAATAAAATATTTTTTACAGCTAATTAAAATTTATTAAAATTTCATGGATTTACGTAGAGGAGGGTAACAGAGTTAAAAAAATATTTTCACCGAGATATTTAAAAAAATAATTTAAAAAAAAATTTCATTCATTTGTGAATGAGTACTGAAAGTTTCATTAAAATCTGAATATTATTTGATTTTTGCGAGAATTTCCAAATTAATGTGTTTGTCACCGGGAAAAAAGTGGGTTGTGTCATCATTACGTGACCCATTGTAAATCAGTCGCAAACTTTTTTTTAGCCGCTAACTCAAATAAAAACAAAATTTTCTAACAAAATTTCGAAAATGTTAGCAGGGATTAAAATTTTTTTAAAAAATAATTAAAAAATGATTTGATCTTTCCTCTTAATAATAATATAAATATTTTGATGGAAAAAGTTTGTTTTATTAAGTTTATGAACTTTTTTATTCATACTATGATGTTTTTTAGCGATTAATTGGGGGTAGCTAAAAATTGGAGGTATTGTATTCGGTCGTATTTGTCTGTGGTCAGGATATTTCATGACCCACTGGATGGATTAGGATGAAACTTTTAGAGATGATTGGCCACGTAACTGCTGCGAACGGATTAAATTTGGGGTTTGATTCAGTAGGGGATAAAGTTTCTGGATTATTTTTATTGATTTTACTAGTATTTTTTTTGTACATTTCATATTCCAAATACTGAATTAAATCCCTAGATTGCTTTAAGTCATTACATTTTCTAAACGCACGATTTTTTTCACAAAAATATTATTATTTACAATATAAATTTAACATTCATGATCCGAAAGTGAAAAAAAAAAGGAGCGATCATGTTAATTGCAGTTATTCTTGTTTTAATAATCAATCTTGCTAATCGCTAAGATGATGTCGGTTTTGCTTTGGCGGAGGTTTGTCGTCTTTGTTTGCTCTTGTTGTTAATTATTGTTGTTAATCTTTTATTTTACCAAATAAGATCGACGGTAAGAACGAATATTTTGTCCGTCACATCACTTTTCTTGCAGCATATTGTTATAATTGTTTTATATTATTATTAGTTACTGTTAGTAATGATTGTATATGATTTAGAAAATAAACTTTATCATAAGAATGTACAAAAAGTGATAGTATATATAGGGTTCGGTTCTATTTACTGCTTCAGCTGATGTGTTTTGGAATGGGTTTCATTCTCGTAGATAAGGAGGGGAATTAAAGGATATACAAAAAAAAAAGAGAAAAAAGAAAAAACAGAGTAGAAACAGATTTACTAGAAATACGCTTGTAAAGAAAATAAATTTTTCTCAAACTTTTATACTTTCTGTGGAGCCCTGGGCATCACAAGATTATGTAAAATGACGCCCTTTTTTTAAAACGTTTATGTGCCTTTTTAATTGTTTTTCTAAATGTGTTACGGTAACAAAGAAACAAATACATCCACAAGGAGAAATCAGATTATGACAATATGGACTGAGTGATTGGAAGCGACCTAATTTGCATAAGTTTGAACTGGTTTCGGGAAAAGAAGTTGTTTTGAAGTGAGAGATGTTGTCTTTTATATGTATTACTCTGCGTATCAGAACTCATCTATCCCGTCATACCCTTCTGTGAAATAATAATAATAATAATGACAAGGCATATTTATCAGTTTTCTAAATGGATCAGTCTTCTTCGCCGATAAATATATCCGTTTAATTCAAACGGCCCACTAAACAACGTAGGCTAATGTGTTAATCTGAATATGAATGAGATTATCCAACTTAATCAGCTTTGGATTAGGTCTGTCCCCCTCACCCCCAGCTCTGGTGTCGTTAACAGGATGACCTCCACACACACGCACACACGCACACACACACACACACACACACACACACACACACACACACACACACACACACAAAAACAAAAACAAAAAAAACAAACTCCCAAGTAAGATGTTTAACGGATAAGTTACCAGTTAGGATATTTTCCTGCATTTCGTTGGATTGACGCGATAATTTGATTTCATTCCATCGCTATTCAACCCAAAGAATGATGATGGCTCGTTTTTAAATAAAGACACATAAATAAGTGAGATTCTAAGTGAGTAACGGGTTGCGGAGTTTTACATCCATCCTCTCGTCTTCCCTCCGTCGAGATCCAAAGGTAAGATGCGGATGATCAGTTGCCGTTGTAACCTGATACCAGTGTAGACATTGCACACATTTCACACCACACCATTTTAGAAGGGCTTCATCTAAAGTGGGGAGAGGTTATTCCTGGCCGCCGAACACAGAAATACGTGACCTCACACCAAGTTGGAGAATGTAGGGTCCATGTTTCGGAAGGATGCTCTAGGAGTAGGGAAGCTCAGTTTACATATTAAACAATTATATCTATTTTTTTTTTTTTGTCTATTGACATGAATATTTAAAAGATTTTATTAAAGGAAAATCTATTCTTCTGGAAAGTGTATATTAATAAATAAATAACTGTTTAATAAATAAACAGAACGTCTATTCAAATATGAGTATTCACTAAAAATAGCATTTAAAGTTATATATATATATATATATATATATATATATATGCGTGTGTGTGTGTGTGTGTGTGTTTTCCGCGTGTTGTTTTACACTTTAAGGTGCTTGTCGACACAGTTAATCCATTTTAAAGACCGAATCACAACAGCAACAAATATGAACCATTAAAAAAAAAAAATAAAGAACGATTGCCGTCCATGAAGTCAACTGACTGGACAAAGTTGGAATTATCTATTGAAGAAAAGAATCAGGTTCGATATATATATATATATATATATATATATATATATATATATATATATAATTATTGCTAATTATTTTTTGGGTCATAATTGAATTAGACTAGTACACAGTTGA
Organism: Ascarosepion bandense; assembly: GCA_037127315.1. Lineage (NCBI taxonomy): Eukaryota > Metazoa > Mollusca > Cephalopoda > Sepiida > Sepiidae > Ascarosepion > Ascarosepion bandense. The sequence goes on from JBBBDQ010029104.1 coordinate 303,114, forward strand.
TTTAAAAAGTGCTCAATACATATATATTGTAGAGCTTTTGAATATTTTCATTTGGAAACAACATAAGTTTCAACCTTTCGGTATATTCAAGCGATTTATAATAACTAATTTTCCAGGGTTTTTAAACGTACAACAGGGATTTTTACGAACGCGCATCTGGAAATTTAACACAACCGAAAATTTTTAAAATTACAGAGAAGTTATTTAAGGATCTTAAACTTTTTCATCCAGGTTTGTATGATCCTAAGATGTATTTTCCGGTGTGATTACATCTGAGTATTATTTCAGAATTTTCATTTAGTAATTTTTTTGTTCTGGAAACAATATTATGGTCAACTTTTCATCCTGACACAATCTGAGGACATCACAACCGTTGTAAGGTTTGGCTTTTTAATTATACTCCATGTTTTTTCAAGGTCTTTTACATTTTTTTGTTTTAATTTCTACACGTGGTTTGCTAGTTTGGTACAATTTTTAATGTTTTCCATCTTGAATGTAGATTTGTGGTTATTGTATCTGTTTTTAAAAACACCTTTTGTTGACCTCAAATATGTTTTTCTTTGTCCATCTGTTTTGAGATTTGAAAAAGAAATCACTCAACCGGCAATCGAGAATATTTACTAGCCCCAAGATCATTTACTCGACCGACTCCATTTTCTTAATAGTCACCATACGTGAATCCCTGACGGATAACAAAAAAATTAATTTTAACTGAAATTTCGAACTTGTTAGAAAGGATTAAATTTTAAAAAAAAATAATGACAACAAAATTTGGAGACATTTTGGCTCCACTCTGGAAGCGTTAATTAAACAAATATTTACACTGACCTGGACAATAAAAGTAAAGAGTTCAATAATGTAATTGTAGGTCATTCTAAGTAATTTGTGAATTTTCAATGGCATACTTTTGGGTTGTAAAAGAATCAGCTTTCCTTTTTCATTGCGAGATTTTTAATCGACCCCGGGCAAGTAAAATAATAAACTTTAATCGCCCAATTACGTTTTTAATCGTCTGAGTCGATCGGGCGAGTGAAATCTCAAAGGCTGTATATAAAGAAATATACATATTGCCCTACGCCGATGGAACGACTCATAGTTTCCTGCGTTATGAAATCGTCTGGTGCATATTAAATATCAATGCATAACTTTGAGTCGTGCTATCGACGTTGGACACTATGTATATATATTGAGATATATAATACAGCTTTGTTCATACTACATTGTACATTTATTACTTCACGTAGCTTTCTCCCCACCTCTCTCTCTCTCTCTCTATATATATATATATATACAGAGAGAGAGAGAGAGAGAGAGAGAGAGAGAGAGAGAGAGAGTTGGAATAAAAGTTCACAGCGTTTTCAATAGATGTTTTGATTCAGAAGTAGAAACGTTATAGTGTACGCACCGGATTAATGGGTGGCTTCCCTATGTTGTTAGGAGTCGCAGGTTCGAATCCTGCCGAATGACACATATTTTCGTAACAAAATTTATCGTAAATAATCAGGCCGGTAGAAATAAATATATAAATATACTGTTTAATTAAAAAAAAGAATATCAACTCAAATACGAGTATTGATTAAAAATAATGTTCAAACAAATCAATTAAATATGTCGGTTGTTAAAACCATTTCGTTAATCTTCGGGACTTTCTGTAACATACATATGTATGTATGTATGTATGTATGTATGTTACAATAATTACGCTCTCACACCCTGATTGAGCACTCTAGAAGAAAGGTAGACTTTGAAAAACAGTAGCCACTCTAGCGTGTACGCATCGCTCATTCAGTAAAAATGAATTTGAGCACTCTAGCTATTGGGCGCGTAATATGATATGCGCTAAGGGGACTGCCTTCTTCCACCGAACGCCCCGTGGCCCAGGGATAGAGTCGCCGACTGACGCCAAATCGGTCGGGTTTCGAGCCTGGGTTGTGTAGCAATCGGTGTCTAACTGTACTGATGAGCTGTGATACAGCAAAACAGATCTGTCTGCGGATGACAATATATATATATAATGGAAACTACATCCAAAGAAAAAATTATTTAAAATTTGTCGTCCAGACATAAAAAGGAGGCAGATACAGAGATTCATGACTCGATATTAGAAGAAGACTTTTCGGTTACGTCTGTATTAAAGAATCAAAGATAAAAAATTAAACGTGTTACCAATAAGAATTGGTGGGGGAAAAGGAAAAAGAAAGGACAAATGGGGTAGACGGGGGAAAGTTATCAAAGAAATAAAACCTGAAAGAATTCAGTAGCCATGATGACAGGGTTCCAGGGTAAGAAAGGAAGAGAAAATTATATATATTAAAAAACAAAAGGAAACTGTAGGAAAGAGTAGAGACAATATATTATATATCTCTGTTAAAAATTTAAAAAGAATTTTAGAAAAAAAAATTGGTTTAGAATAAAATTAATAATAATAATATGGTTAGACTATTGTAAAAGGTTTAAAATTTACTAATAGAAGTAAAATAAAATGAAACTAAAATGGTATAAAAATTCATATACCGGAAGAAGCCCCAAAACATATCCATACACAGGAAGTTAAAAAAAATGGTGGGTGATTTAGAAAGAAAACATTTAAAATTTGTCGTCCAGACATAAAAAGGGGGCAGATACAGAGATTCATGACTCGATATTAGAAGAAGACTTTTCGGTTACGTCTGTATTAAAGAATCAAAGATAAAAAAAAAAAATTAAACGTGTTACAGAAATAAGAAGTGGTGGGGGAAAAGTAAAAGTAAAAAGAAAAAGAAAGGCCAAATAGGGTCAACGGGGGTGGGAAGTTAACGAAGAAATAAAACATGAAAAAATATTCAGTAGCCGAGATGACAGTGTTTTAGATGGAGAAAGGAAAGGAGAAGTTATATATTAAAAAAAAAGGAAACAGCAGGAAAAACAGACAATATATTATATATCTCTGCTAAAAATTTAACAAGGAAAATTTTGGAAAAAATTTAGTTTGAAATAATAATAATAATAACAGTAATAATAATATGGTTAGACTATTGTAGAGGGTTTAAAATCTACTAATAGAAGTAAAATAAAATTGGGATAATATTATTATTATTATAATATTTCTCGCTGAAATAGCTATTCAACGGAATGTAAATTTAGGAATTTATATATATATATATATATATATATATATATATATATATATATATAACGCTCTACATTTGTATCGAGCACTCTTTATAAAAGTAAATGCATGAACAAAAAGGTAAATAAACCTACGAGTTCAACAACTTAGTTACTATATATAGTGAAACATACTTTTTCATCAACAACATGGTTTGAGAAATTATTGTTGACAATTTATCTTGTTTAATTCTCTACAAAATAATATATCCGAAGTAGAAACCATTTTCTCAAGCTTAATCATTTTTAGTGCACCTATTTTATATCTGTAAGAACATTCTTTTTTATAACGAAGACATTAATTTTTACTCGTGTGATTTCTGTATACTGAAACGATAAAATTATCATCATTAGCATATACTGGGAATGAAATTCTATTTTTACAACGGTCAATTGAATGTAATTTATTCTCAGTTAGAAAAGGAAATGTCCTCACAAATATAAAACAACTGGTATAAAAAATAATCATAATTTACCGCGCGAAAATGCTTTCTTCTTCGGCGATATTGATTTCTAGAGAATTAAGCAACATAAACAAACACTTATCAATAATAATTTCCAAAAACCATGTTGTTAGTGAAGAAATAATATTGGCTTTAAAGAGATTAAAAAATATCATAAGCGACCATTTTGATATAGACAGTATATATATATATATATAATGAATTATTTTGAACATTATTTTTACCGATACTCGTATTTAAGTAGATATTCTGTTTTTAATTAAACAGTAATTTATATTTACCGGCCTGATTAATTTACGATGAATTTTTATTACGAAAATGTGTGCTATCCAGCAGGATTCGAACCTGCGACCCCTATTTACACAGGGGAAGCTATCATTTGATCTGGTACTGTCTTAACCACTCGACTATGAATAGCCTCTTGATCAGACGAGGTTTTTATCATGCTTATATAACACAATTTTCGATCTACCGTAAACAAAGCATATCTGCTCTGAAATGTATCGTAATGTCAACAAATGTAAACATGTTACGGAAATCAACGAATTTTAACGAAACTTGGTTATAAGCAACCGACAATTTGAAATGAATTGTTTGAACATTATTTTTTATCGATACTCGTATTTAAGTATTAAAAACAGAATATCTACTTAAATACGAGTATCGATAAAAAATAATGTTCAAACAATTCATTTCATATATATATATATATATATATATATATACTGTTAAATATGAGACAATGAATGTCTAATATGTTTAATCATGAGCCGTTCTAAACGTCGTACTTTGGCTTTAATTTCAGTTGAAAATAAAGACAAAAATTCTCCAACATTTGGATAAGTTTTTATTAATTTGTTTCTAAGCTTTCGGCTCAAATGAGTCATCTTCAGAGAGGTCACCAAGACGGTAACACAATAACATCCACCATCACCGACGATTTTATTTTGTGTTGATATAAAACTCTGCTAGGCAACGGCAATAGTTACCAAAAATAATAAACGCATTTGAATACATGGTTTTGTTGTCATTTCGCGCTATCACGCGGTGTGATGTCATAGAACCGCATTGCAAATTTGCGAACTGCAATAGGCTTATAACTTCCGATTTACCATGAAATAACGTGTCTACCTTAATTTTTCTTATATATATATATATATATATATATATATATATATGTATATATGTGTGTGTGTGTGTGTGTGTGTGTTTGTCTGTTTGTCCATATGTGGGTATCTATATATTTGTATATATGTATTTATCTCTCTTTACGTCATAATAATCTAAATCTAATGCTCCTAGGTGCCATCAGCCTTAACCCTAACCCTAACCTACACACATCAGACACTCAAGTGATTTACTCCATAAAATGTGAAACATTAATATGACTAACTTGTCTATGGTATGATTGGGAATTAAATCACTCTAATGAAACATTTCCGTTAAAAAAGTCTTAATGGTCATAGAAATCATCTCAGAAAATCCAAAGAAAAGTTCCCTCTGCCTGTCCACAAAATCATAAAAATATGTAAATTAATTACTAATCATTATTTCACTTTTAACAACACGTTTTACAAAAAAAAAAAAAAAAAAAAAATTCAAAGTAGAAAACGTTCCTTATTAAATTACGCCACTGAACATCCTCGAAAATTTTAAAATGAAATCAAGCACAGTAAGTATTGATAAAATACCATAAAAAAGAATAAAAGAAGATTTATGGTGAATACGAGGGTCTTGTAATTTGAAAAATGTTCGAGTAAATAACAATATTTTTTACTTTTGTTTGTAGCTCCATTGTACAAAATAAAATCATTTCAATTGCCTTGGAAATGTCCGTTAGATGACGAAACGCGTTAAGACTAAGCACCATGTTTATTCGTTTCTTTTTTAATAATATTATCTTTTCTACAGATTAACTCTGAGAAGATTTACACACACACACACACACACACACACACACACACACACACACACACACACACACAAATATATTAGTCAGTTAAGTGCCATACTTAACAGAAGCTTGGAAGATCATGACTTGAAACTGGGCAGAAGATTATCCTGCAGTAGTTTGCCATTACTTTCTGCGGTAGCCTGGTTGCCAACCAAGGCTACAGAATCCAATTTGTTTTGCTATTTAACCCTTAGCTAAAGGGAGAAGCGACGGATTCATACATTTCCCAAGAGTATTTTCGTATATGTGAATGAAACTAAAATTCGAACTTGGCATTCCAATTTCTAGTTAATTCACTGCACCACACGCATACACACACTACCGGCCATAATTATTAGGCCACCCCAGTGTTTAAAAAAATGATGTATTTTATACTATTTTTTAGTATTTATTGCCAACTGAATAATTGTAAATGAAAATAAAATTGTTCTTTTGTTAATATTGCACGATAGCATGTGCATCAAATGAATTTATAAATATTTAATAATTACCTATATTGCAGTTTCATCGATGAAAGAATGAAGAAAATTTAGGGTTATTCGGACGAGTTCATCTTTGCTTCCTTGCACTGTTAAATTTTACAAAGTAATAATATCAAAAGAACCATTCTATTTTCATTTAGCAATAAATACTATTCAAGTTCTAGATTTAAAAATTCAAATGCTAAACACTGATTCATTGATATTGTTAGAAATAAACGAATTTACTGGAATTTACAAAACCTTTGCTTAACACACACAAAACTTACGTTTTGTAAATTCGAGTAAAATCAACAACAGGCGCAGTAAGTATATTGACAAATAAATAAATATATAAGAAACACAAAACGATCGACATGTCATATCAATTAGGATGAAGCATAGTTCACAGCTTATCTCATGCGGAAAGACTGAAGTAGAAACAATCATTCAGACAAGTCAGTAGTTGCTTGGATGTTCAGTGGTGCAACGGTTAGCGTCTTGGAACGATAAATTTACAAGTCGAGTTCAAATTCCACTCGAATTGAATACATTCATAAATACACTTTGGAAAATGTATAAAGTAGCTATTCCCCGCTATCTACCATAGCAGGCCAGTCTTTGTAGCAGTGGTTGGCTACGAGTCTACAGGAAGAACAGGTCTAAATTTCAAACCGCGTGTAGTCCTGGCACATCATATACTAGCCAGCCATCGCCAAGTTTCTGATGTTCACAATGGCTTTATAATCTCGATTACGGCCGACCTACAACTGTGCCGATGCAATATTAATGCTTATTAAGTAAATGCTGGACATTCTTCTCGGAGGTGAAAAAAAACTTGAAGCAACAGAAATATTGTTCTACAGAAGGATGCTGAGAATGCCATGGACCGAACATGTGAGCAAGGACGATTTTTTAGAAAAAAAAACAAACAAAAAATACAAAACGGACATTTATGCTTAGTATCTGGAAGAGATAGTTGAAATTTCTAGGACACATGATGAGAAAAACGGCTTGGAAAATGTAATGGTCACAAGACAGATTAAAGGCGAGAGAAAAGAAAACAAACAGCACATAACCTGCTGAGTGAATTTGAGTAAAAGGATGGCGAAACAAGATTTAGAAGAGATAAGGAAAAAAAAAACATCATTAAATTTGTCTGTCATGTTCAAAGAAACATGTTTAAAAGAAAGATTGCTTCCCACATTATGTTATTGTTGGGGCGCTCTCCACCTTTCCACGGAAATGGACTCTTCGAATCACTATATAAAATAGTAGTGATTATGCCTCGAGGAAGGAAGTCGAGTCAGTCGAGTATTTCCGGTATTGCACCGGAAGTGTTCTACTAGTCAATCTATCACGTCTCTACGATAATACTGTCTACTAATTACCTTGTTCTGTATTCTACTAATCCTCACCTTTTGTAAATACTTCTCTTTCCTGTCAATACACCTACTTTTATGCTATTACGTTGTTTTGCATTATTTCACATAATTCTATTACCCGACGTAACAGTTATGGACTCTCCCGTCGATTTCGACGTATGAGTGTCTAACTTAGACTGCCACACAGAGAATTGTTTAGAGTGGTGAAGGCTCGTGTAGCACCATCCACACTTTTTGGAACTGCTGATAACAAACAACTGATGAAGAAGTCCGCCACAGATCGCATGAACAGCAGACCTCAGTTATTTATATTTCTAGAATTTTTAGAACTCTCTGGAACATTCTACAATTTTCTAAACGTTCTATTTCTAATTTCCTTATTTTTACGACTACTTTCTGAATTAAAACTTTTTTGTAACAACAAGTAGGACTCAATAGAATCATTTACTACAACCTTTTAGACATTATTAATTTTATTTTTATATATAAATGCATCCTCGTAACACTGTTAAAATTTTTTTTTTCAGTATCTTTTTTTATTACTTTTTTTTTTTCGATATAGATCACCCTGTACAAGGTCCGGGGCCACGAGAGGGTAGTTTATATAGATAGGTGGGGATATAACGGTTGATCCTAGACTTGAACTGTTCAAGATTGTAGGGAAAAACTGGAATTTACTTCTTGCTGATGGAATACATAGGGAGTGGGGGTTGGTTTACTACTATGTCAGTGACATAGCGGGTCTTAGTCGTGAAGGGCAGACCTGGTGGAACAAGAAAATACAGTTCACCCGAGCATTTTCCATAAAAGTATCAATTCAGGGCAGATTATTAAATTTGGGAGAAGATGCAGTGAATGTGACCGACCGGTTTATAGACTTTAATATCCCTCCTCTCCGAAATTAAATCCGGATTAAGAATTTCGTTTTGAAGCATACGACCACGGATGAATGAAGAAAAATGGACGATCGATCAAGCGCTTGTTGATATTTTGTGTTAATTATGAACATCCGACTCCAGCTTTGCTTTTAATTTCTTTTCTTTAATCTAATAACCAGTCTGTTGTTCTTTCCCATCCTCTTAAACAAATGTGACGCGTTTCTCTTAATAAATTTGGCAATGTTTAACCTTTGTATCCACAACAACAACGGTGTATTAAAAGTGGGGGTTTTCACTTGATATCACTATTACCGTATACTCCCTGGAAAATGCTTGTTGTTTTTTAATAACAACAAAAATATTACACACTATTTAGTTCTGTCCTGGGTATGACGACAAACTACATCCGGCAGCAAACGCTCTGATCGGGAAGTTTTGAGGGTAGTGGGACCACATCTTAATTGCTGTTGTTCCCAGTTCCACCCGGATGCAGGATAGTAGCACCTGTTAGGATCCCAGCTACGGGCAAATATTTACTCCCTTCCCACCAAAGTGGCATCAAAACACGATGCAAGTATAGATTTTTATCGTAAAAATACCATCAATACGTTTTGCAAAATATATATATATATATATATAATATATATATATAGTAGCCACTCTAGCGTGTACGCATCGCTCATTCAGTAAAAATGAATTTGAGCACCCTAGCTATTGGGCGCGTAATATGATATGCGCTAAAAAGACTGCCTTCTTCCACCGAACGCCCCGTGGTCCTGGGGTAGAATCGCCGACTGACGACAATTCGGTCGGGTTTCGAGCCATACATTTAAAAAAAATAATTTCCAGCAATACATTTTTTAAAAAAGAAAATTATTACCAGAAATACATTTGACTCTCGACAAAAACCTTCTTTACAAAAATAGGTCAATGAGACCTGAACTACAAATTGATTTATTACACAGAATTCTATTCATACATCAGTCAGTTAAGTCAGTTAAGTGGCATACGTGATACACGCTTGGGCGATCATGTCTCGAAAGAGACATGACTGACTGGGCAGGCGGTTAACCCGCAGTAGGTTCCCTTGAAATCATAATAATTATCATTGTGTATCTATTTATATATTTCCTGTTCCATCGGTAGTGCAAAGGGAGGTAAATCTACTTAAGTTAGTAAATTTATGAATTTATTTATTACTACCCATATAAATATTTATCTGAATTTGAACAAAATTAGTTTCCGTAAAAAAATGAACCGTTTAATTAATGTTTCTTTACACCGACGTTTCTAAGAAAGCAGTCTTATTTGTTCAAGCCTTTCATGCGAGGCACTCAAATACCTTTGTTAAGCGATAGTTTTGCTTCAACTTGATTTTCAAATAGAGTTTGTCGTTCTGTTGCAAATTTTTTTCTTCCGAAAGATATTTTCATTTCACTGTTATATTAAATGCATAAAAATTAATAACATGAAAAGATATTAAGCAAAAAGCAATTTATACAATGCCAAAAGCAATCAATAAATCACAGATACCATTGAATTTTAAAGAATATAATGGCAACGGATTAATTAAATGGATCAATGATCCATTTTATTTTAGCTGTGAATTCTTTACCTTCGCGTTATTAAATCTCAACACATTGTTTCAAGACTTGATTGATTTCATCCCATTATTAAAACTTTCTAACAATTGCCGTCATTTTTTATGGTACAGTTGCACTAGTATATAATTTTGCTATGAAAATTCATTGCCAATAACATTACTATGAAAATATTTTGCAAACAATCTTTCTATGAAAATGCATTAGAAATTATTTTACTACGAAAAGGCTTTGAAACTCAGGCAGCTTGGTGTAGATTTCTTATTTAGTGAGGATATTTTTGGTCTAGTTTCTTCTGATTGTATTAAGCACTTTTTAATTGTTTCATACCTTTGGGAGCGGTTGTTTACAGCATTCCCCTACATTACTGATATATGTATATATATATATATATATATATATGTTTTTCTTTAATCCGAAGTGGAAGAATAGAAAGGTAAATTCCAAGAACCTGATCCTAATCAATATTAAAAATTTTTAAGATTAAAAAGTGATGCAGGCAGAGAGCTCAATGTATTAAGAATACAGAGCCAATATAAATTAGAGAAAAATTTCAAAATTCAAAGGTGTCGGATGTACATTTCGACATAGGATCTCTAATAGAGATTCTATGTCACGTCAGCGACATTGTTTTGCTCCAAACAAAACAATGTCGCTGACGTGGCGTAGAATCTCTATTAGAGATCCTATGTCGAAATGTACATCCGACACCTTTGAATTTTGAAATTTTTTTCTAATTTATATATATATATATATATATATATATATATATATATATATAGTGATAATCCACGTATACTGTCTTAATATGTATAGGAAAAACTGCTAAAAACTTGTAAGTTTAAAAATGTATTTTTTTGACAGTATTTGTTTATTTTTATTATTATATTTTATATACATATACATATACATATATATATATATATGTGTGTGTGTGTGTGTGAGTGTGTGTGTTGATTCTGGTTGAGAAACCACACAAAATAATAAATAAAAAAGCAGATATGGAGATTGAAAATGTAAGTTATATTGAACAAAAATATACAAACTGGAACACCGGTTAGTCAAATCAGGAATACTAGGAATACTACTAGTAGAAACCAATATATACAATCTTGCAGTGAAATAGTATGTCCGGGTAATGAGTCTAGATCTAGAACAACTCCAACTTACTATGCACCAACTTACTGACCAACTAAGCGACTCTACAACTACTGTACAACTATACAATTGCCGTTCTCTGTATAGGTATGATTATATGTACACATCAGACGAGTCTATTCTTGTATCTAAAAGGAGGTGATCCCCAACAATGTATAAGCTATTTCTATGTATAATGATTTTATTATAAGTTGATACAAATGTGTGTTTATTTTAATGAATGCAACTTTTATAAGTCGAAACTTAAAGTCGAATCAAAATGCCTGCCGACACACGTGTACAATATAATACAGTAAAATTAAAATATACATTACCAGAAAAATGACTGCAAAGTTATGCTTACCTGCAAAGAAAGAAAAAAATAATTAATTCCAAGCGAATTCTTTGTGTAATCAGCAATACCACAGATGGGATTAATTAGGCAAATACATTAAAACTGTCATTTATGATAACGTAATACACAATGACTCAGTAATTAATAAAGCTGAAAGGCGTATTACAATTGATTCTTGCTATAAAATGTATTGAGAATGCTTTAATATACAAATACATTGCAAATGATTTACAAAAAATTAATTGCAAATGGTTTTAGTATGAAAATGCATTGGAAATGATTTTAGTATGAAAATGCATTGCAAATGATTTTAGTATGAAAATGCATTGCAAATGATTTTACTATGAAAATGCATTGCAAATGATTTTACTATGAAAATGCATTGGAAATGATTTTAGCATGAAAATGCATTGCAAATGATTTTAGTATGAAAATGCATTGCAAATGATTTTACTATGAAAATGCATTGCAAATGATTTTACTATGAAAATGCATTGCAAATGATTTTACTATGAAAATGCATTGCAAAGGATTTTACTATGAAAATGCATTGCAAATGATTTTACTATGAAAATGCATTGCAAAGGATTTTACTATGAAAATGCATTACAAAGGATTTTACTATGAAAATGCATTACAAATGATTTTACTATGAAAATGCATTGGAAATGATTTTACTATGAAAATGCATTGGAAATGATTTTACTATGAAAATGCATTGGAAATGATTTTACTATGAAAATGCATTGGAAATGATTTTGCCATAAAAATATATTGATTCCTGGAACGATTACATTTTAGTTAGCAGCTTTAGGTTTGACTTAGTTTTGACTCTACTTCGGAGTTGGAACAGTCTAGTCTGTTTGAGAACCCATTACTCGCGGTTGATCCGGCAAAGGAGACGACAACTGTTCAAATTCAATTGACTTGGCCTTCGCACGTGGGAGCTGCAAGGAAGCAAAGCAAACAAAGCACGAGCCAGCCCATCCGCCCGGGAGTGTAGACCTACTAGGCCGCAGTCGAACCCGTCCTCCTCGAACTACGTACAACTGCAGCCGAGATTCGACCTAAACGTTCCCTCCTTTAGCCGTTCCTTCCCACCAACGACGACTTTCTAGCCTGAACCGTACATGTGACGTTTTTGCCGGCCTACATTTCAGCCTGTGCCACTTCTGCCAGACGCTGACGACATTCTACCTTGTGCCGTTCATAACACATGCCGACGCCTTTCCTGCCGACTACCGACGACATTCCAGCCTGAGCCGTTCATGCCAGACGCTGACAACTGTGTGAATCCTGCAAGGCGCTCATGACTTTCCAGTCTGTGCCTTTCATACCAGACGCTGACGATGTTTCCGCCGACCGACTACAACGTTTCAGCCTGAGCTGACCCTTCCAATCTCTGCTGATGTCCCAGCCTTTTCCGATTTCCAACTGTTTGCTCGTCATTTGTATATAAATAAAAATTGACGTCAATAAATCCTACATTTTCACCTCTGTCTTCTCATTGTCTTTGCTGTTTTCACACATACAAAGGTTTACGGGGAAGGTACCCATTCCTTATCTCGGCTCCGCAACATGTCAGTTGTTAATCCATCTTCGTCAATCTCCGGCACTTTTCGCAAAATTGTCTATATACTTTACGTTATGCTATATGGTAGTCAATGCTGGACAATTCCCTAGAAGACGAAGGGGTAACTTGAGGTAACAAAAATGTGGTTCTACAGAAGGATGCTGAGAGTACCATAGATGGAACATGTCAGTGAAGTTTTAAAAAAATGGAAGCAAAATGTGTATTTATATTTAGAATAAACAGTTGAAACTTATGCGACACATAATACGAAAGGAAAGCCTGAAGAATTTGATACTCACAGGACATATTGATGAGAAAATTGACTTTTCACGTCTTATTAACGCTTATTTAAAGCGGAAATGTATTTTAGATTTTAATAATAATTTTTTTGTTTTGCGAGTGAATGCTGCATTAAGTTTTTTTCGGTAACAATACTATTTATACCTTTACCAAGGTTATTCGATCGTAAGAGATCGAACCTAACCCGACTGGATTGAAGGCAAGAGAGACAGTGAGAAACAGCGATTAATCTATGTAACGAGTTTGTGTAAATGGATGGCAAAACAGGGACTTAGATTTAGAGTAGGGAGAGAAACGAAGACAGTTATCGCCCCCGCCCTGAAGAAAGATGTCACGTAAAAGAAGAACCGTGCGAAGAACGTGCGAAATTTTCTCTTCCATTCGAGCTGCAAATTGTATTATCTGAGGTTGTCAAGTCGAAAAGACACGCCATGTTTGATATCCATCCAATTCATCATCTATTAAATTTGTCGTGCAGAAATGTTTAAGTCCGAAGAACCAAAACTGTTGATGCTGCCTATTGTTGGACAATAGTGACGCTTCTACTCCTCTCCACTTCCAGTTGAACACAACCTTGTCGGACACTCTGCCTTCGGGCGGAGAGGAACCCAGACGAAACTATGTCGAGGAGTAGCGTCTTGTCTGGAGAAAAGCAGACAAGCTCGATGCATGGTCTACTCGAGCGTACGATCTCGGAATTTTCACGTAAAATTTGGCCTTGTGTCATATCCGGCCTCTGTAGGAGGTCACGGGTTAATACCCAGTTCTTTCCTGATAATAAAGCTAGAGAAAGAACCTTTCTTAAAACATGGTCAAATAACCACCAGTCAGTTAAGTGTCATACGTGATACACGCTCTCAATCCCTGACTGCCTAGGCAGAAGATTTTTCCGCAGTAAGTTGCCATTTCTTTCGTCGGTAGATGGTTGCCAACCAAGACTACAGAACCGAATATGTCCTGCTATTCAACTTATAGGAAGAGGAAGAAGAGGTGGATTAATACCTTTCCTGAAGCTATTTCTGCTTAAGTGAATGCAACGAATTCAACTGGAATTCGAACATGGCTCTCCGATTTCTCGTTCTGAGCCAATATACACTGCACCATGACGCATATCTGCAACTTTTTTTTATAAAAAGATGCAGACTAATAAAATCAATATTTTAACAGCATGACTCTTCAGAGTGTAGGCGCTTATGACTCTCTACAGCTTCCTATATGTGAATCATCTTGAGAAAGATATTTAAGTGACTTTCCAGTGCTTTGAATTTTTAGTTATCTCTCTAGACTAGCTTCACTTAATGTGGGCTTAGTTTAACATGCTATTTATAACCTGCAACTGGTGAAAAAATAAATAGGTTCATGTTTTTTTCCAAGAACATTATTTTAAAAGAGTAGATTAAATAACATATAGCAAACTATTCCGAGATTACGGATATGGCTCTTTACAGCTTTCGTCTCTTTAATACATTTTTTTTAATCATTTCACCCCGAGCAAGGCGGAAATGCCACTGATGTGCAGGGGGCTACATAAATGTAAAAAGATTAATTAGAAAAGAGTGAGGAGTACAAACTAGTTAGAAAGGAACAATAGAAAGCTGAGAAAGCAGGTGCGATGACAGATACATAGGTGGAGAGAAAGGGAAGGTTATACGGGGGTGAGGAGAGAGCTAGAGTCCAGTGGTTAATAGATGAGTATTGACATTGCATTTAAATTTCTGGAGGTTGTAGCCGTCAGGCAAGCAAGAATACGGGAGCGAGTTCCACAGGCGGGAAGTGCAAGAGAAGAAGCTGCAGGAGTAGAATTGTCGTCTGCATTTGTCGTCTGACTGTAAATGGGTGGGACCCAGTTGCCAGTCTGGTTGCACGAGTAAACACCTGTTGAGGAGGCATCAGTGACTTAAGTTCGTCTGAGCAGAAGCCATGAAAGTATTTATAGAACAGACAAAGGGAAGCCACATTTCGACGATGGGGAAGTGGCTGCAGTCGAGCCGCCAGATCAGTACCTATCACATTACAGACTCTCCTTTGGAGCCTGTCAAGAACACTGAGGAGAACAGATGTGAATCTTCTTAAGAAACATACTTAAGTTTCATTCTCTCCATTTTTGAATCCCTTAGACTAGTTGCCCTCCATATCCTGTGAGCCTATTCTTTCTGCTATTTATAATCTATGGCTGAAGGAAGGTTGATTTATGCCTTTTTCCGAGGGCATTAGTGGAAAATGTACACAAATGAATACGTTTAGTAAACAGATATTAAACTGATCCGCAAATTATCTACCTACACATAGGATTGGATACATGGAGATAGCGAGAATCACAATCGTATATGTGGGTAAAAATTGTTCACTTCCCGCAATCAGTATTACACAGGCGTCAGTGTACTCTTATTGTACTCATTAAGCGTAGCGCGGGGATCACCAGAGCCAGACTAGCCTTGTCATTTTCCACGTCCTGCTTGAATGCGAGAAGACAGCGTTGAGGTAATTCGAAGACGAGTGCATGGCGGAGGATAGGAACAGATACTGAATTCTGATATTAACCTGAATGCAAAGGAGGAAATTTACCTAATTCTCCAGTATGGTAGATTGTGAACCAAGGTCTTGTTAATGTAGGGTGCCTTACAGAGAGACCAAAGACAAAATTTTCCCAATCTCTGTGACCAATGTCACGCTGTTTTTGGCATCAACCAAACCTCCCATTTTTGTGCAATAAGATAGGCGCTGCTACTGGGTTAGAACCCTCAGTACCAAGCACTCTTCAACGCTTTCCGTAAGGCAGAAACACGACAGAGGGAAGAGGAAAGATTCTACACTATGATCTAGTATTTACTTGCCTCGTCACGGTGGCTGAATGTGATACAAACTCAGTTTAATGTAGGAAGCTCATACGCTTACATATGCGCCGTAGACAAAAGTTGTTGAGTCCCTGCAGTTACTGTCACGCTTGAGTTGGTATTCACAACCATTATCTCTTTGTTGTAATGAGAGAAGAGATGTCGCATAATTTGAATCCTCGGCAACCAGACATTCTTTATTACTTGAAGAACAATAGAAGACTAATAGGTGCCCATACGCGTACATAAAGTTTAAGGCTAAAAAAAAAAAATGCCCAGTTCCCATTAGCACATTATGCTGGCATCGCTATCCACCAACCGCTCCCTCTTTAGTGCAATGAAGATGCTGTCGAATGTTTAGAACTCCCGAGATAAGGTTTCCCTTATAAGAAAACATCAAATACTAAAATTTGATCCCAATCTAAAAATAAGACAACAATTTGACCCGATCTTGATAATAAGACAACATTAGATCCCAACCTGATGATAAGATAAATACTACAATAGAATTCCAACCTGATAAGACAACAGATACTACAATTAAATCTCAACTTCATAATACGACAACAGGTACTACAAGTTGATCCCAACGAAAAAATAAGGCAGCAGACACAACAATTAAATTCCAACCTGATAAGACAACAGATACTACAATCAGATCCCAACCTGTTAATAAGATAACAGGTACATGTAGATTCCAACCTGATAATAAGGCAAAAGATATTGCATTATGAACCCACCTGATAATAAAACAACGGATACTACAATTAGATTCCACCTGATAATAAGACACAGGATACTACCATTAAATGTGAACCTAATAATAAGACAACAGGTACTACAAATTGATCCCAACCAAAAAATAAAACAGCAGATACAAAAACTAAATCCCAACCTGAAAATAAGACAACAGATATTGCATTTAATCCCACTTGGTAATAAGACAACAATTATTACAATTAGGTCCTAACCTGATAATAAGATAACAGGTTCTACAATTTAATCCCACCCTGAAAATAAGATAACAGGTACTACAAATAGATCATAACCTGATAATAAGATAACATATACTACAATTAAATTCTAGCCTGATAATATGACAACAGATATTACATTTTGATCCCAACCTGAAAATTAGACAACAGATGCTACAATTTGATCTTAACCTGAAAATATGACAGCAGATACAATTGATTCGAACGTAAAATTAAGATAACAAATACTACAATTAGATCCCACCTTAATAATAAGACAACAGGTACTACAATTTGATCCCAACCTGAAAATAAGACAAGATACTACAATTAGATCTCAGCCTGATAATAAGACAACAGGTACTTCAATTACACCTGTTAATAAGATAACAGGTACAACCTTTAGATTCCAACCTGATAATAAGGCAAAAGATATTGCATTTTAAATTTACCTAATAAATCAACAAATTTTGCAATTTGATCCCAAACGTAAGAAGTTCCAATTCATATGTAAATAATTACTTTATTTTTGACGGGTATTATCCAGATTTCATATTTTCTCACTCGTGTTATTAAATTTTTGCTTCTAAGCAGTACAAGTCGTTGGGCGTCGTCAGAGAGGGTTGCCTCTCAGAGAACGTTTTACTTGAAATATAGCTTTTATTGGATTTCAACCAAAAGCTTCAATAAAAAAAAAAAGAGAGAATTTCAAAGTTTTTTTGATTTTTTTCTGAAAGTTTTCTTTGTTCTGTATTAATATATATATCTTGCTTTTTGAAGTATGTTGTGAATAGATAAACTGAAGTGCAAATAACTTACTTGCAATGTTATATTCTTTTCTTTACGCACACACGCACACACACATACATAAATACATACATATACATACACCAATGAATACACTTATGCATACACACATTTATGCACACATACATATAGACACATACACACATATTAATGTACTCATACGCATACACACATACACAAACACACACATACCCACACATTCACACACACATACATGCACATACACCAATGCATACACACATTTATGCACACATACATACACGCCCATTAATGCACACATACATACACTTTAATGCACACATACATGTACACACATTCATACATACAAACACATACATGCCCACACATCCATTCATACACAGACTTGCACGCACACATACACACTCATATATATATACACATATACACACACCCATACATACATACACACACATACATTTACACCAACATGCACATACATGCACACACACACAAACATACACAAACATATTACGCGATTTAAAAATAGAAGAGCATATGTTTCTTTACTTATTTCTTATACCTTTTTGCGGATTGTATATGCGTTTTAATATGATTTTGTTTGTATGTTATTCACTAAGCTTTGTTAAGTCTGGCACAAGACCAAATGTGGTATGGTCTAGAACACACCAACGCCATTTCTGGCAGGAGGGTAAGACACACCCTAAAAAGACCACCTACCAAGCAAATGAATGCAGACTGAAATTATAAACGAGCAACATACACCATTTCCCGAACCAATTAATTGCTTTCCGACTTAAACATCAATGAGCAGCATTTAATTATCCCAGGATTAAGTAAAAGCTTACAGATTCAGATATAAGCGACCAATATTTACCTCTGCCCGAATTAAATAAATGCTTATTAGCTCAAATATAAACGATCAATACTTATCTCCGAAACAAGTAAATATTTCTAGACTGAAGTATAAATGGCCAAGATTTGGTCAGTAAGTTGTAGCGATGCATAAATATGAAACAGGAATTGAGTCTCCAGTCTTGTTAAATTATACTCAAGAATGAGAAGTAGAATTCGCATTACGAATTAGGAAGACAACCCTCTCTGACCACCAGTTGCTGGGTTAGAAAGAAGATGAGCTCCCAAAGAAGACGTCTCTCCATACAGATCAGCCTAAAACCATTTCTTTCTTTGCAGAAAATCAATATATATATATATATATATATATATATATAGATAGATATATATATATAGATATATATAAAGGATAAACAGAACAAGTGATAATCGGACGGGGCAATGTTTGATGAATACGGCGAGTGGAGTAGAACTTCCCAGTTAAGCGTTTCTAAGTAGGCTTTCCCCAGTTTTGCAACATGTGGTCTAGCGTTGTTATGTTGTAAACTCACTTTGTCGTGTCTCTGCAGGTATAGCGGCCATTTTTCTATACTTGCTTTAAATGCATCAATTGTAATCGATAGCAATTCTCTCCCGTGATGGTTTAGGTCGGTTTGAGCAGCCCATAATACCCAGCTGATCCCACGAAATGCAGAGTAGAAGCTTCGAAACATAGATATTCGGCTTTGTCACGGATGTTGATGCATAACCGGGCTTACACCACCATCTTCTACGCTTAGGTTTATCGTAGTGTATCAACTTTTCATCGTAATCTTTTTCTACCATTGAAGCAGCTTTTCATACGTGACAAGACGCCATTCGAAGTCGCACGCCCCCAATGAGCTAGGTTTTCAACCATTCCTAATACTTTCAAACGTTTCGAAACTGTTGTGTGATCAGCTCTTAATGATTCTGAAAGTTCAGCTTGCGTCTAACATAAGTCATCATGAAGTAATGCCTCCAATTCTTCTTCAGACATTTTCGGTGAGCCAGAGCGTTCTTTAATTTTATAGTTAAAACCATTATGTTTGAAGCGTCTAAACTAATCTCTGCATGTTGTTTCCGATAGGGCATGGTCACTGTAATTCTCATCAAGAATTACGTGTACTTGAGCTGCAGATTTCTTTTGAATAAACTAGTGCAGTAAAATTCCCCGTAAATACACTTTCTTTGTCAGTAAATCCGACACGTTTAACACTATGAAAAACAGAGGTGTTTGCACTTCGGCGAAATGACATACATTGAAGTGTAAACAACTTTGTTTTTCATAGTAATACAAGCTTAAAATTTAGTGACTAAATTCCAAGCTTGCTTATAGTACTTACTTATAGATGCGTTACCATCTGAAACTACACACATGCAGTTCTGGGAACGTCATCTGTTGGAAAACAGTAACAAGGTCCTAATATATATATATATGCGTGTGTGTGTGTGTGTGTGTGTGTGTGTGTGTGTGTGTGTGTGTGTGTGTGTGTGTGAATAACATGAATCAATTATGTAAGCAATTGTATGTTTAATCAAAAATCAATCATTTTATAGATATTTTTGTTATGGTACCTTATCTATAGGAATGGACTCTTCCTCTGTCAATAAATCGTGTGACAGTCTATAGGCAGTCTAATGAGACAGTCAAGATACAGCCTAGTTACAGTTTCTGAGAGAGCGCGTTATCTAGCATGAAGATGTGTCTGAACAAAGCTAGGACGCTCAAACCCTCAGTTAGGATGACTTGTGACTTCGAGCTAGCCCAATCATCGACGTCTCCCCAATTTCACTAACAAGGCTTGGGTCAATCTGTGGTATAGTTTACTGGCACTTTCTAAAGGTGCTGCACAATGGGACCGCTTCCTCTAGAGTGATAATATCAAGAACACACACACACACACACACCTATATATATTTATATATAAAATCCAAAAAAGAAATAGCATGTCTTTTTATGTTTTATTTCTCCTTTAACTCTTCCCCTGTTTACCCCATTTTTTTCTTTTTCTCCACCCCCCCCCATCACTTCTTTTCCTGTGACACAGTTAAAGTTTGATTCCTTAATAAAGACGTATTCTTCTATAGTCTTCTTCTATAATCGAGTCTTGAATCCCATTCTCTGCACCTCTCTGTCAATGTCTGGTCGACCAATTTTTAACTTAATTTCTTTCTTTCTTAAGTTCACCACTTTTTTTAAAAAATGTAAACTTTCTATGGATATGTTTTTGAGTATTCTTACGGTATGTAAATTTTTGTCCCACATTTGCAATGAAATTTTGATTTTGATCGTTGCTGAGGAACCGGTGATTTTTCTCGCTGAAATAGTTATACAACGAATATAATATTCGGAGTTATATATATATATATATATATATATATATATATATATATACACTACCGGCCATAATTATAGGCCACCCCAGTTTTTTAAAAGAAGTGATGTATTTCATTCTATTTTTAGTATTTATTGCCAAATGAAAATAGAATGATTCTTTTGTTATGATTACTTTGCTTCCTTGCCTTGTAAAATTTTGCAAAGTTGAACTCGTCCGAATCTCCCTAAATTTTCTTCATTCTTTCATTAATGGAACTGCACTATAGGTAATTATTAAATACTTATAAATTCATTTGATGTACTTGCTATTGTGCAGTATTAACAAAAGAACCATTCTTTTTTTATTTACAATTATTCACTTGGCAATAAATACTAAAAAATAGTATGAAATGCATCATTTTTTAAAACACTGGGGTGGCCTCATAATTATGGCCAGTAGTACATATAGACCACGCGCCCATATATATATATATATATATATATATGGACTGAGTGGTTACAAGTGTCTCTTTCTGACCATAGGAGACGATAACGAATTTCACCTTACTTTATGTTTAATACCTGACACGACTTCTACTCTGACAAATTTCTTTTATATTTTACATCCAGAGATCAAATTTGATTTTTTATACTGTGTACCTTTTCGCATGTGCGTTGTGGTGCATTGGATATCGGCTCGGAACGAGAAATCGGGGAGCCGAGTTCGAATTCCAGCCGAATTCAGTGCATTCACTTACGCGCAAATACCCTTGGGAAAGGTATTAATCCGTCTATTCCTTCCAGTTATGGGTTAAATAACAGGACAGATTGGGTTCTATAGCCTTGGTCGGCAACCAGTCTACCGCAGAAAGCAATGGCAACCTACTGAGGGATAATCTTCTGCTCAGTCAGTCATGTCTCTTTCGAGACATGATCGCCCAAGCGTGTATCACGTATGGCACTTAACTGACTGACTGACCTTTTCGCATGACCAGTAGTTGAACAAGAAGAAATCATCGGTCACGATGACTTGTGATTTCTTGCACAACTATCAACGGCTTTCAAACAATTTCTTCTGTCCAATCACATTCCTTGATTATGGTTTTCAGGCTCTTAACTGTTCTACACGCGGGAATAATCCCCTTAAGATATTATTTTAACAAGTCTGTGGGCAAATTCGAACACGAGTCTCATTGTCTGAAAACTAAGGTTCTAAAAACGCATACACTTGTAAATACAGTAATCACGAAATAATAATCACAAATGAACCTATTGTAAATCTATGTCTTCAAGTCTAACTGTTGGTTGCTCAATTTAAGAACTGCTAATTTTAGCTTTTAGATTTCAGTTATAAATTTAATATCCGAAACCAGGAATGCAGTTGAAAGATCGAAATTTCTATTTCGTAATCTCCGGTATATATAAAGCTTGCATTGGATATCTCACAATTGAGTGATTGTTTTATCTCTGTTATGTGACCGATATGTGTGGCCTTGTTCAGTACAAAACGGGTTTTAGTAAATATACCTATTTTATTCACTCGTATACACACACACACACACACACACACACACACACACACACACATCTATATATATATATATATCTCCCGACGAGTAAACGAAAGAAAGGCCCGTTTACGAAACTCTAGATTTGGGATGCTGATGGTAACACAAATCAGCAAAGTGATGAATTTTATATTTGTATTAATTCTAATATATATTGTTGACTAAAAACAACAATACAATAATCTTCACTCATACACACAGTAAAAAGAAACTGTAGATATTGGAGGCCATCTACATTAAATCCAAACAACCCACACTTAATAAAATCACGTTTAAATCTGGTCATAACACATTACATTGCATTTAAATATATGGTTCTGTTATCATTTCGAGCTCTCACGCGGTGTGTCGTCATAGAACCGCATTACAAATTTACGAACTAAGTTTGCTATTTTTGGTAACTGTCATCGTTGCATAGCAAAGTTTTATGTCAACACAAGATAAAATCGTCGCTGATGGTGGATGTTTTTATGTAAATGTCCTCGTAACCTCTCTAAAGATGGCTCATGTGAACCGAAAGCTTAGAATCAACTTAAAAAATTATCCAAATGTTGGAGAATTTTTGTCTTTATTTTCAGCTGCAATTAAAGCCAAAATACGACGTTTAGAACGGCTCATGAGTAAACATAATAGGCATTCATTGTCTCTTACATTTAACTGTATATGTTTAGAAAATTATCTGCTAACTCGATACACTAAATATATATTATTGAAAAAACAAAAACTGTTGGTGGAACCAACAGAATACTTGCCAAAACCTAAAGTTCCTATTCAAATACATTCTAGAATAAAACGGACAACACTGAAAAAAGAAAGTGAAAAATGTTAAATGATAACTAAATTTAAATTGCACCCACTGAAGACATAAGTCACGGACCAAAGAAGCCATGTTGTTCAAGTCGTGCTAACACAGCTCACATAACCATTGCGCTAATGATCTCAAGGTTCTATAAACATGATGGTGAAAATAAATAAACTTCTGTGTTAAATTTGTGTGTTGTTATTACTATTACCATTACAAATGCAAATGCTATATTTAGAAAATGACGTCAGTTAATTGTAGAGATTGTCTGTGAATGGATGATTTGATTTGTTTGTCCATGGAGATTTGTTCAGCGGGAAATTCTTTAAAAAGAACAATGTTGTTTTTTCTTTTTCACGACCTGCCACACTAAAACCTATTTCTGGCAAGTAAAGCGTTTGTAGTGCTTCATCTTAACCATCCTTTTTGGTAATTCCAAATAGATGAGAAAGTGATCCTGTGGGCGGTAAGATCGCCGAAGAATTGCAAAGGTGGCCGAGATGAAGACATTCCAATGCTAACTTCTAAACACTTAGCATATCTTTGGGATTCAACCTGTAACAATTGTATCCTCTGTTTACGTGACATTTGCCCATCAGGTATTTTGCGATATCAATTTTATCACTGTTCTTTTTTCTTATTTTTCTTATTACCCAGAATAGCGGCACAATACAAAGCATTATAAAACGATGTTTGTAAGAGTAGGTTAGGGGATAAGGAAGATTAAAAACCGACTTTTATGCATATTCACCAGATTAGTCACGGTTTGTATCGCGCTTAGGATTTCTGATTTTAAACAATATCTCAATGACTACGAATGATTTTCATTCCTGGGAATAACGATAAAGTATATTCGACTGCAAGGCAATTGGAAGATTAATGGTTTTGAAGAGCGGGGAACCACCCTTTACTTGCTGTTGATCTCAGGTCCACCTTAACACTGAGTGATAGCACCTGGACAAATAGCGAACACCACAAACAATTAAAAAAACACTTTTTTCTTCTTCTTCTAAGTGTCTTGTCCTTTCAGTACGTAGGCGATCATGGCCTTCCATATCTCTCTACCCCTGGTAGCTCTTAGCACGCTTTCTCCTGTTACACCAAACAACCCCCGTTTTGCCATGCACCTGCTCAGGCCAGTCAAGTACGTTACACGCTGTTTTTCCTTGTCTCTCCTTCCCTTCATCTGGCCTGTTAGTGTCAGGTTCTTCAAGCCCTCCTTCCTCATTGCATGTCCCAGAAACTTTAACTGTCTCTTCCTGATCCTGATGCTCAGTATTAATTTCATTTTCGTTTCCATTCTTTCAAACTTCATCATTGCTCACATGCTTGATTCATGATATGCACAGCTTCCTTCCGTGGAAACCACATTTCAGTTGCTTCAAGTTTTTCCTTCATCTTCGATGATATTGTCCAGTATACACTGCTATAGTGAAGAATTGACATCACATAGTAATCCAGTCCTCTCCTCTTTGTTTCTAGCAAAATTTTCCTGTCTCTTAATACTCTACTTAGCTTCTGGGATGCTTCCTTCGTCATGCCAATTCGTCTTCGGATCTCTGTATCACACTTTCCGTCTTCAGTTAGAACACTTCCCATGTATTTAAATTAATGACCAACAATACATATTTGCAGTAAAATTACTACATTTTATTTGTAGTTGAAGGTATACAGTTGCGTTGAAAATATATTTATATTATATGTAATATAAAAAATATATTGAAAAAAATAACCAACATTACATATTGATAGCAAAATGACCAACAGTACATTTTTAAAGCAAAATGATCAACAACACCTTTTCTCAGACAAGCAATACGGCTTTCGTTTCTCCAGGTCCACTGCTGATGTACTTACATATACTTTTTTTGCGGAAAGAGTTATAGATAATTAAGAAGCTAGGACTATTGTTAGAAAGTGCCTTGAGTTGACCCAAGCCTTGGGAATAAAATAGATAGACGGAACTGTTTGGAAGCTTTAATGTTGTAGTAGCACGAAGTTCTAACTCATCGTGACCGAGGGTTTTAGTGTACTGATCAGGTTAGATAATGCCCTCTCACTAAAATAATTGCTCAGTATTGTTGTAGTATGAAGCAGAAGTGGGTTATGTACGTGTTGAACATCTCTTACATTGATTAGCTGTAATCTTGGATGTGCTGGTGATGTAATGAATAATGGTTAGGAATTGTTAATCGGAGAGCCGTATTCCAATACCAGTTGTGTTTGCTATATTCACGTACGCACAAATACTCTTGGGAAAAGTATGAATCCACATCTACCCATCTATGGGTTAATTAGTGGGATTGTATCACTACCACCGTTATTATCTCAAGAATAAAATTAGGTCCAAAATGGATTTTAGCATTAAATAATCCAAAGAGATTGATATGCGCTAAACAAAAAACGACCAGCAACAACGTTTAAAGACCGGTACCTTCCCCGAGAATTATGCAACGTAGAGCCTGGCCAGAAACCTGATGGGTGCAAGCTTGGAAATATCAGGTGCTCTCAGCTTGGATGTGCGAGTGGTGTAATGAATAATGACTAGGAATTGTTAATCGGAGAACCGAGTTCCAATTCCAGTTGGGTTCGTTATATTCACTTACACGCAAATACCCCTGGGAAAAGTATGAATCCCAATTTTACCTATCGATGGGTTAATTAGCAAGATTGTGTTACTAAACCCGTTATTACCTAAAAAAATTGCAGACAAAATAGATTAGATTAGAAAACCTATAGATAAGGCCGCTAAACAAAGAACATTTTATCTGTACTTTAAGGAATACATTTGCGTTCAAAACATATTTATATTATATATTTATTATATATTATTATATATTTATTATATATATTCATATTATATATAATATAAGAAATATATTAAAAAAAGACCATCGTTACATATTGATTGCAAAATGACCAGCAAAATCACCAACAACACCTTTTCTCAAACAAGCAGTACGGCTTTCGTTTCTCTAGGTTCACTGCTGATGTACTGACAGGTTCGTTCTTGCAGAAAGAGCTCAAGATATATACGGTGAAGACTAGGCTGTAGCACTGGACATTTCGAAAGCTTTTGACAGAGTCTGGCATAAAGGTTTTCTTCACAAGCTGAAAAGTTACGGTTTCTACGGACACATTTTTAAACCGATCAAGTTTTTCCTATCGAATCATAAAATGAAGGTTATCCTAAACAGCCACTCGTCTCGATCTTTTCCTACTAACGCAGGTGTCCCCCCAAGGCTCTATCCCTGGTCCTACGCTGTTTTTAATTGTCTTCAACGACCTTCCTGATTGCATCAGCTCTCAATTTGGGATCTACGCTAAGGATACAACCGTTTACACTTGTCTCGACAATAAGGCTGATCAGTCCGTCAAAGTTAAAATGACAGCTGATGTCCAAATCGACGTCAATACCGTCGTTAACTGGGCCAAATGATGGTTTGTCTCTTTTAACGTTTCAAAAACTAAATTTTACTTGAACAATCATCTGAGATACTTCGCACTGCCTTCCATAAGCATGGATGATGCTAACTTTCAGGTAAGTAACTCATTGCACCATGTCGAGTTAACGTTCTCGGTTGACATGAAATGGAATGTCAGTCAGTTAAATGCCATATGTGAAACACGCTTGGGCGATCATGTCTCAAAGAGACATGACTGACTGGGCAGAAGATTATCTCGCAGTAGGTTGCCATTACTTTCTCCGGTAGACTGGTTGCCAACACAATCTGTCCTATTATTTAACTCATAACTGGAGGGAAGAGACGGATTAATACCTTTCCCAAGGGTGTTTACGCGTAAGTGAATGCAATGATATCCACTTCATCACAACGCACATATTGAATCCATTGCTAGGTCAGCTGCTAAGGAAATTGGTTCAGTGTATCATGCTAGACAATTTTTCTCTCCAGAATCTATTTTAGATATCTATAAGTCTACCATTTGCTCATGCTTGGAATTTTGTTGCTATATCTGATCCGGTGCTTCTGCTATTTACCTTGATCCAAAGAAGAATCAGCAATATTACTGGTTCTGATCTGGCAGCTCGGCTTCAGTCACTTTTCCCACCGTCGTAAGATCGACCTCTTTGCCTCTTTTTTTACAAATACTCTCTTGGTAATTGTTCGGATAAGCTCTTCACTATGAGGTCTATACTTTACTAGCAGTATAGCCCGGTGTTGCTCGGGTGTAATCAAAGCTTTAAAACTAATCCATGGTCCAGGAGCTCAGACTCGTTGGACGTTGGCACGAAAGACTAAAATGCAATAGTTCCTTCCAGTTAAAACGAAACCGCAGACTGAAAGAAAAATGAATGGATGTAAGTTAAATTTTGATTTCTTGGTATCGATATCAAATAAGTTTTTTTTCGTCCTAAACTGAATTTTGAAGGCTAAATAAGTCCTCTGAGTAAATGGTATCATGGCTGAGACTAAGAACTACAATTATACCTACTTAGAGCCAAACCCGAAGCAAAAACTAAAATAAAAGGGCTGAAAAAACTGATTTTGGTCAGACCCGGTAGAATATCGGGGTATCGATTTCCAATATCGGAGTCAAATAAGTCATACAAGGATAGAACTGCAACCTTGAAACTTCTGAATATCGTTTCTTATGTCTTTGTCTATGAGTGTATCAAATTGGATTAAAATCGGAACACTCCTATCACCCGATTTTTTCGAATATCGATTTTCGATATTTATCGGGGGTACCTCGACACAAAACCTAGCTAAGAACACTCGCAGACGCTTATGGTACAACTGTGTAAATTTTCAAGAAAATCGGTTCAGCCATTTCGGAGTCTATAGGTAACGGACACAGACACACAGAGACAAAGTTCCATTTATAAATAAGTTTAGATAAACTTAAGCGCACAACTAGACTGATGTCGAGATCTCGTCAATTTAGAGTTGAGCTGGATGGATGTAGCCGTAAGTTTGTTTTCTAGCATTTTCGCTTCTGAAATTCTCTTCCGACTCCATGACCTAGTCAACTTTAATCTGCAAAAATTTAAACGCAATATCAATCGCTATCTACTGTCTTGGTTACTTTTTTTTCTTTCGACTCACTATTAATGTTTCTGTTCCTAATTCTTCCACAACCTGTAACCCCTTGCCTCTTAGTGGCTTTACTCCCTTGCTTGGGGTGATACTGATTTTAGAAATATATTTTATAGTAGATTTATCAAAATAAGATTTTATTGCAAAATGACCAACCATCCATTTTATAGTAGAATTACCAACAAAAAATTTTATAGCAAAATGATCAACAATACATTTTATTTGTATTTGAAGGCATACAATTGCGTTCAAAATATATTTAGTTGAAGCCATAAAATTGTAATCAACATATTTAAATTCCGGCATTAAATAACTCATAGCGGTTGATATGCCACTAAAAATTATCCAACAGCGACTGATTTTTGTATTCGGGCTAGCATTATAATCAACTATTTTTTTTATTATTTTGGTTAATTTTCCTGTAATTTTTGCTATATTATTATTATTATTAGTAGTAGTAGTAGTAGATATAATAGGCTTAATTAGTCTGTATTTAAGTTAACTGTTGTCATTATTATTGATTACAACTAGTTTTTAATATTAGTTTGTAGGTCGTTGTATTAGTAGCAGTAGTAAAAGAAATAATTTGATATTGGATGTCTGAATTTCATTAATTTAGCATTCTCACGATTTATTTTTGACTATATTTTAAAAATATTCTGAAAGTTGTAACTGGTAGTAGATGTAATATCTGAAATATCTTAGATGAAGAAATCGCATATTCAATTTTTGTCTAAATTTAGAAAAATATTATAGTCGTCTTCATAGAGTTTGAGGTATTATCATCTGCAAGGTTCCATATGCTCATTTTGGGCTTTTTATCATCTTCAAGCTTCTATTTGTTCAGTTTGAGGAATTGTCACCTTTAAACTTTTATCCATCTAGTTTCAGATATTATCATTTTCAAGCGTCTATCTGTCCAATTTGATTATCTTTAAGCTTCTATTTGTCCATTAATTAAAGGGTTGTGACTACTTACTTGCACTTACGTAGTCATAACTATCAACGACTTTGACCAATTTCTCTCACATGAATTGGGTCAACCCATTATATGGTTGTCAGGCACTATCTAATAGTAATGAACTATTGGATATTATTTTCTCAGAATGATACTACTTGTAGAAGTAGGGATATGGTTAATGATTTTTTAATTGGCCACGTGTCATACATAACCGAGCTCCTTACAACTTAGGACTATTCGCTATCATCAGAAGGTTGGAGATTAGAATGTGTGGAGAAATAAAAGTATACCTCTTATATGTTTAAAATAGAAATTTATTAATGGAAAAGTATAACATGAATTGGTAGAAGTTAAATGTTCAATGAGAAACAGTAGTACGAAGTTAAGGGTATCCAAAGTTCATAGTAGTCCTTGCAAGAATGAGTTTATGTGTATGTAGGCAGGAACGTATGTGCATATGTATGCATGAACATTTATTGTTGGGTAAGATAGTCTTTGAAGTTATCGCTCAGGGTGAATGGTAAAAAGGAAGGTGAGAGGTGAGAGAGAAAGATAGAGACAATAATAATAACAAAACTTGACGTTTGTCAAGGGTACGTGTTAATTACGCTCGTCATCTTATCTCTCTGGAGACGGTCGAGCTTACTCCCTCTTTTATTTCGTTTTGGGGCAAAAAAGTCATATGGGAATTCACACCCGGATGTGATTCTTGTCTTTCCATTGGACGACAAACATTTCGCATCGAGGTGTGAAATTCCGCGAGTTTTGTGTGTGTTACACAAAGTTTGTAAATTCAATAAAATTCGTTTATTTCTAAAAAAAAAAAAATCAATGAGTCAGTGCTTAGCATTTGAATTTTTAAATCTAGAACTTGTTTTTTCGCTACATACTGACTAAACAATCCTGGCAGTATTCGAAACGTCGTGATAGTTTACAAACATGAGTGCATTAATTAGTCGGCACATAGAGTAAATAATTATGGGTTTACTTTGTAAAACTAACCTCGGAAATCCTTTAATTAGATTTAGATATTGACGTTTGCTATCGGGAATTCAGAGTCATAACCATTAAGACAAAAACAAATAACCGAAAAGAGAAAGCTGTCTGTACAGATCAAGTTTGAAATGAATTGCAGACATTGGATGATATAAGCAGTAAATTAATTCATTGATTCCTACGCGTCAAGGTAAGACGCGCGAGACAACACGTGATAGAGCCCCGCCCATATTGACCATTGTAGCCAATAATTTTTTAAATAGTTACTTACAGTCATTTTATTAAATATTTTACCCCCTCAGGACGCAGACGATCATGGCTTACTACAGTTTCATCTATATGAATAAAATTGATTTCTTGTAAAAGTTAGTGAAATATTTGCCTCGTTGTCTTCTCTATATGATATTGAATTCAGTGATTTTCTTCTCCTAGGTTGGTTACCACATAGTCAATTCTGCTATTTAATACATAACTGGAGAAATAGAGAAGAAATAGGTTCATGCCTTTTCTAAGCACGAAGCGCATACAACAGATTAGCCAAAACATGAAACCTGGTTCTCGATTTCATTTCCCAGGGTAATAAATTTTACGTCCCCCGGACGACCATAAATAGTCAGTCAGTCAGTTAAGTGCCATGCGCGATACACGCTTGGGCGATCATGTCTCGAAAGAGACATGACTGACTGGGCAGAAGATTATCACGCAGTAGGTTGCCATTGCTTTCTGCGGTAGACTGGTTGCAAGGCTATAGAACCCAATTTGTCCTATTATTTAACCCATAACTGGAGGGAAGAGACGGATTAATACCTTTCCCAAGGGTATTTGCGCGTAAGTAAATGCAAGGAATTCAACTAGAATTTGATCTCGGCTCCCCGATTTCTCGTGCCGAGCTGATATCCACAGCGCCACAACGCACATCCTAAATAGTCAAAGCACATCATAAATCGTCAAAGTTGCTTAAAATCTTATCTGCGGAGGATAAGTTCAAAGATCATTAGCGAATCTATGTGGTTAGGAAGAGTACCAAGCTTTATATATGCATTTACCGATATGTAAACACATACGATAAATTTAGTTTATAAATTCGACATAATAGATCAACAACAATAATTAATAATAAAAGAGGACAATTATAACAACAGAATTTAATAAACGTTATGTAACGGATAAAAGATTCGTTCTTCCCGTAGATTTTATTAGGCTCAATAAGAGATTAACAATAATAACTAATAATAAAATTGAATTATTATGATATACTATCTTAATAATTATGTGACAGATGTAAGTTTACTCTGAGCTTAGCAATCGCAGGTCCTTAGGAAGTAGAAAATATACCAGTTTTCATTTAAAGGACTCATTTTATGTCTTCCCTTATGCAAATCCAAACAAACCCCATCACTATTCAGTATTTTATTATTACGCGGACAATTTTCTCAGATATTGACCGTTGGTAATTGAAACTGCGCTAAATAAAACCTTGGATAATGTATACTACTAAACAAATTTACTTTTAGTCCTGTTAATACTGCAAACGAAGCAGTTGAAAAAAAAACAAAAAACAACAGATGAGGCCTAAGCGGGTTTGTTTCGGAAAGAGATGGAGTAGTTGCATCAGCGGTTGCATCAGTAGAGAGGCGAGAGGGGGGAAAAGAAGAAGGAGAAAGTATTGAGCGAACTACGACGGATGCGGTTACCATGGCAACTCAGTCAATAGACATTTTTTATTATAAAAACCCGTCTAGGATTCATTGATTTGTTGAAGTCGGTTTCGCAATCTTGGTTGGTTTTGTTCTAAATTATTTGACCGATCAACTTTCCGATATCAACATGCATCATATATCCATTCACAAACAGAAGGTTACAGACGAACGTTCTGGAAAGAAAACATCTCTGGGTTGGCATTTAATAGCTAAGTTTTAACATAAGTTTATAAACATAGGAAACCCAGTCAGGACTGAACTAACTACGCAATTATAATAGTCAACCAAAGTAGCTTGTTAACCATTACTTCACGTCGAGACACATAACTTATGTTTCAAGTTTTGTTTAATTTGGTACAAGAACACAAGTAGGGTTCATTTAGTTAAGATCGATGTCACTATTCAGTAGCAATTTTTCTTCAAAGTGCCGTGTCCCTTCAGGACGTAGGCGATTATGACTTTCCTATCCCTTATAACCTTTAATAGTCCTTGTCTTGTTACCCCTCCAAAACCACCCCCTGCCATCCATTTGCTCGAGTATGTCACGCATTGCTTTACTGTCTCTTTTTTTCCTTATCTATTCTGTGAGTATCAGATTCTTCAAGCCTGCTTTCCTCATGATATGTCCCAGAAACTTCAGCTCTCTTTCCCTGATGTTAAGTATCAGTCTCCTTTTCGTTTCCATCATCTCCAAAATCTTGTCGTTGCTCACTTGTTCTGTCCATGCTATCCCTAGCATCCTTCTGTAGAACCATATTCAAGTTGCTTTCCTTAATCTTTGATGAGATTTTCCAGCATTCGCTGCCATATTGAAGGACAGACATTACATAACAATTCAGTACAGTGACTAAATAGAATAACCCATTAATCATTACCCCACAAGACGCTAAATATTTATTACCACGTTTTGCACTTCTATCGCTAATATCTTTTCATTTTCCATTATGGTAA
This sequence comes from Ascarosepion bandense, assembly GCA_037127315.1. Classification (NCBI taxonomy): domain Eukaryota; kingdom Metazoa; phylum Mollusca; class Cephalopoda; order Sepiida; family Sepiidae; genus Ascarosepion; species Ascarosepion bandense. Next base: position 336,191 of record JBBBDQ010029104.1, read on the forward strand.
ATTTTGGTTTTAGGTCCCGAAGGCTTTTATCCCTTCAGATTTCTCCAATATAGCCTTATTTCCGTGCAAATTTATAGGCTGAACTCCAATCAACAATTAGATATTGAAGAACCCTACTTTTTTGTTAACGACCAGAAAAAATCGAACTTCTTCTCGCTATTTTTGTCACCCACAACCATCTCAATCAGAAGACATTCGCTGCTGAATCACTTTAGGCGTAGGAAGGGTATTCAACTGGAATTCGAACTCGGCTCAGCGATTTCTCTTTCCGAGCCGATATCCATTGCACCACAACGCACATCCGCCACTAAACGCTTACAGCACCTGGTATTCCCAAGCGGTCACCCATCTAAGTACTGTCCAGGCTCAACGGTCCTTAACTTCGGTAATCGAGCGAGAACCGGTGTATTCAACGTGATATGGTCGTAAGCCCCGGCACAAGAGCAAGAAAATATCTCTGTATTAGTCTCTTGCATTTTTAATAAAAATCTATCCACACACTTAATTGAGTCATAACTTTTTATTGCTTTCATTCATTAATATTTTTTTGTTGTTTTCCACATTTCTAAATTTTTTTTTGTATTATGGCGAGAATTTCACCTGAGAATTTTTTCTTTCTTTTCTCGGGTACCATCTTTTGCTGCTGCCACCTGCGCACCCCTGAAGGTATTCCACTTTGAGCTTCGTACATTTTAAAATTTATGCTTGTCTTTATCCGAAATTGTATATGTTTGCCTGCAAATGAAACCATTGAAGTGCTTTTCATGTTGCTGTCTTTTTTTTATTTTATAATTTTACCTTTAGTTTGAGCTCTCAATGCTTGGGTTCGTTTTAGAGCGCAAAATTGCATTTCGAAATAATTTGTTGATAGTTTTGTAGTCTATCTGATCTTATGTCTGGCATTTAAATATCCACAAACATCTCTGGTGCTTTTCAAATCAGGTGTCATTACTTGGCCATTCGTTGCGCACCAATGAATATATTTTCTCTACGTTTGTTACATGATCCCAGTCTATGGCGCCTTTGAATACACAATCGCCTGATATTTTTTTCTTTTTTATAATTATTTTACTTCAAGCAAGGCAATACTGTAAGTGGTGTGCAGGGGGTTTCATGAGAGGTGAGAAAAAAGAAAGAGGGTCAGGATACAGGGATTATCGGAGAAAAGATAAGATACAGATGGGAATACTGGTGCTAGGGGCTTTACGTAAGGGTAGAGCGAGAAGGAGGAACAAGATAGAGTGGGTGGAAGGAAAGGATAAGAGAAAGATGGAATATTGGTACGCAGGGCCTTACGTGAGAGTAGAGCGAGAAGAAAGAACAACAATATACGGGGGTGGGAGGATAAAAGAAATTTGGGAATCAGGGAGATAAAAATGGCAATTGACGTTGCACTTAATTCTTGGGAATTGTAGCCATCAGGGAAGCCAGTCTACCGAAAGGGAGTTCCACAGGTGGGACGTGCGTAAATTTGTAATAAAAGCGTGTTACGAAACAGTAAGTCACACTATCAGTTCTAATAAATGAGCTTTTGAAACATCGATAGCAACATTGTTTCTTTTTCTTCCGCCCGTAATTTGGAGCGGAAAAGTAGGTCTGTCGAAATTACAACTCGGATATCTTTAGCTTTTGCTGTTTAGGGAGTTCTCGTTGATGTAGTTGGTAAGAGATGGATGTCACTCAGTTTCGTATTGGGAGCATCAACACCATGAGGTTTGCAAGATGATGATCAATCAATAAAGAAAGAAAAAATGTACTCGGCTTCATAATTAGGGGTTTTCCTTAAAATGACAACCCCTTCCATAACTGGTGTGAGAGGAATATATTCATCTGTTGCTAATTCAGCTCTTTCTCCATAACCCAGCAATACAGGAGTGGTGTGTGTCTGAAAACTGGTTATTGTCTTCGGTTTGCCTACTTGACCAACTACATCAATGAGAAAGGATGGTTGGAGGGAGAATGAGAGACAACATTACAGATTGTATTTCTTCTTCAGTCAACCGTAGAATTCATTTCGTCTAACCACCTTTGAGTGCATAGAAGAGCGGAAATATTGTTAACACTTGGGTTGACACTCACGATTGCTGACCTCTTGAACGCTAGATGAATTTTGCACAGTTCTTATGACAACAGCCACGTAACTTTTTATGTTGTTCAACGTTGTCACAGCAAATTTTAATATGTATTGTAGGGTAGCTTAAATTTTGAAAGTCATATACATAAATTATATGACCTGATTTAACATAATCAGGTTACATGATTTGTGTATACATATACATAAATCATGTGACGGGATTACGTTTTTTACAGCAATGACATTCAGAGCTTTAGCCACTGTACTTGACTTATTAAAATTGACTGTGACAGCATAAAAGCAACAATCATTAGTTGCATATTTTTTATTTTCATTATTTCACAATTGTTAAATACAAGAGGATATAGCCTTCTCCTCGCTGTCTTTTTGTTCACCCTTAATATGCATCATAGATCGGGAGGGAGGTCATCTTACCTAACTTAGTGAGAGATGTAGAAGCAGGAATTACAGCCTCCACGAAAAGTAGCATTAAAGATACAATAGAACCTGTTGGAGAAGAACAAGAAGAACAAGAAGAAGAACAAGAAGAAGAACAAGAACAAGAAGGAGAAGATAAATAATGAGAAGAATATGAAGAAAAAGAAAAGTAAGAAAGAGGAGGAGAAGAAAAAGTGTAGGACGAGAGGAAGAAGATGAAGAAAGAGAAGAAAAAGAAGAAAACAGAGTAAGAGAAGAGGAAAAAATGAAGAAAAAGGGGGAGAAGAAAAAGGAGTAGGTCGAGAGGAAGATGAAGAAGAAAGAGGCGGAGAAGAAGGAGTAAGACGAGAAAAAGAAGATGAAGATGGAGAAGAAGAAGGAGTAGGTGGAGAGGAAGAAGATGAAGAAAGAAGAGAGGTAGGCAGAGAGGAATAAGATGAAGGAGGAGAAGGAGAAAGAGGAGTTAGACGAGAGGAAGAAGATGAAGAAAGAAAAAAGGAGTAGGAGGAGAGGAAGAATAAGAAGAAGAAGGAGGAGAAGAAGGTGTAGGAGGAGAGAAGGAAGATGAAAAAGGAGGAGCAGTATGTGGGGAGAAATAAGATGAAGAAGAAGGAGGAGGAGGAAAAGAAGTAGGAGGAGAGGAAGAAGATGAAAGAGGCGGAAGAGAAGAAGAAGGAGTAAGACGAGAGGAAGAAGATTAAGAAGGAAGAGGAGAAGCAGAAGGAGTAGGACGATAGGAAGAAGATGGGGAAAGAGGAGAAGAAGAAGAAGGCGTAGGATGAGAGTAAAAAAATGAAGGAGGAGGAAGTGGAAGAGAAGGATTAGAACGAGAGAAAAAAGATGAAGAAGAAGGAGGAGGAGAAGAAAAAAACTTCAACAATGTCGTAGGAAGTCATTGCAGTTTCCAAAAAAATAGTTTGAAGTGGAAAACAAAGCAAATATGCAAAATGTAGTCAAAGTAATCGGTCTCTCTCTCTCTCTCTCTCTATATATATATATATATATATATATATATATATACGTATGTGTGTGACACCTTCCGTTCTAGAACTTCTTCAGAATTTAGACTAAATAATCTTTCTCTGCAAACATGTATAGAGATAACTGCCTTATTCCGTCAATAACGCTTTTCTGATTTTCTTACTTTTGGCAAAAAAAAACAAAAAAAACAAAAACAAAAAAAAAACAAAAACAAAAAAAAAACAAAAAAAAATATTCCTCGTGTTTTTCAATAGATTTATAATGTAAAACCATTAGCGATATATATATATATATATATATATATATATATATATATATTACGTTCTGCAGTAGACTGGTTGTCAGCCAAGACTATAGAACCCAGTCTCTCCTATTATTTAACCCGTAACTGGAGGGAAGTAACGGATTAATACCTTTCCCAAGGGTACCATTGCTGAAGTAAAGTCAGGGTACTCAACTGGAATTCGAACTCGGCTCACCGATTTCTCTTTCCTATCCACTGCATGACAACGCACATCCGTCAAACGAATTACCAGTCCTAAACATGACAGCTAAGACCCATTACGCTACGTACACTGCCGACCATAATTATTAGGCAACCCCAGGTTTAAAAAAAATTATGTGGATAATTCTAAATGAAAATAGAATTGTTCTTTTGTTAATACTTTACAATAACATGTGCATCAAATGAACCGTTCTGGGGTCCACTTTTGTGCTCTCTCCGCCATGCTAGTCTCTTCTTATTGGCTGGACGAAGCAAAGGCTTCCTGGCTGCCTTGTAAAATTTTGCAAAGTAATAATAACAAAAGAACCATTCTGTTTTCATTTAGAATTATCCACTTAGCAATAAATACTAAAATTTAAACTAGGGTGGCTTAATAATAATGGTCGGTAGTGTACATTGTAGCGAACCACCCTCATTGCCTTTGTATACCTTTGGTGAGATTTAAGTTTTACTCGAACAGCTTCTACCCACGAACCACTGCTTTGTGGAACCCATTCCCAAGAGGATGCTTATGACTACAGTTATAGAAATTATTACGGAGTCGCCAACTAGGTGCCTCGTGATTGGATGAAAAACAAGGTTTTACAAACTCCCTTCCTCTTATGCTTGTTGGGACCTTACAGACAAGACGTCTCCGTTTGCTCCCCGTCATCTAGGCCCAGGATACGTGAGAGGATTTGACAGCAACTGAAGCACAGAAGTCATGGCTCTATTTCTGTAAGCCAGCCATAACGACACAGGAAATATAAACTGTTAAAAAGACGCATCTTACAGATAGATTCCGCAAACCCGACTGTTTACAAGATACTATCCTTTCTTCTTTTCTCTCTTTTCCTGTAAATACAAGTTTATAACATCTTCATCTGTGTTTGTGTTTCTTTCTTCTCGCCGGCGTCACAATATTGTTACCAATTACAATTGGAAAATTCCCAATACAGTTTTAAGCTGTTCAAATTTAGGGTTAACCGTTAGCTTACACATATTCACATAGACTGTACCTCTGACTCTGTAACTCTCCACCTCGAGTGATCCTCGATGTACAGAGTGAACATCACTGAAAAAAAATGCGCTTCAGTTACCGGCAACTTCAAAACAACTGTCTTCAGTAGTCTGCTCACGTTCACCGTCTTGTTCTAGCCCAAGGGGTTGTGCGGTAGATAGCGGTTCGAAATGAGAAACCAGATAAACGACAAGAATTGGACAGCGGCTATCTTACATTTACTTAGGTGCAAAGAATCCTGGAAAAGCATGAAACTATCTCTCCCAACTATAGTTTAAATGTTATGCACTATATTTGGAAAAAAGCATTTGTTCTTAAAAATTGTTAATGCAATATTCGCTCTCAAAAAATGTTTCGTCTTTAAATGACCCACAAAAGAGTTGATAAAACGTAAAAAAACAAACAAACACAACAATCTAGACGATTATGCCGAAGGCCTCAGCTGAAAGTTCAGAGGAATTAAAGGACATTCACACTCTTTCTTTCTCTATTTATATAAATTCTCTCTCTCTTTTTTACTCTTTTTTTTTAAACTCACATACAGATTTAAATTTAAACTCGAATATCTCAAAAGAGGCACGGTGGAGTAATGGTAACAGCTCAGACTGAGGAATCGGAAAGCAGAGTTCGGATTTCAGTCGAATCCATTACGTTCACATACGTGCCCTCGAGAAAGGTATAAATCCATCTCTTTTCCCCCAGCTATGGGTGAAGTGTTCTGACGAAGGACGGAAAGTATGACACAGAGATCCGAAGGCGAATTGGCATGGCGAAGGAAGATTTCCAGAAATTGAGTAAAGTATTAAGAAACAGGACAATTTCGCTATGAACAAAGAAGAGAGTATTGGATTGCTATGTGATGCCAGTTCTTCAATATGTCAGTGAATGCTGGAAAATATCATCAAAGATGAAGGAAAAACTTCAAGCAGCTGAAATGTGGTTCTACAGAAGCATTCTGAATATAAAGTGGGGGATCAGTTCCATATTAGAATCAATATATAAACTGACCCCTCACTTTGTGGTCACAACAGTTTTTATACATTTATATTCCTGAGATCCAAAAGCAAAAGGATGCATTCCAGGAGCTGAGAAGAGTATTAAAAAACAGGACAATTTCACTAGAAACAAAGAAGAGTGTTCTGGATTGCTATGTGATGTCAGGTCTTCAAAATGGCATTGAATGCTCAACAATATCATCAAAGATGAAGGAAAACTTGAAGCAACTGAAATGTGGTTCTACAGAAGGATGCTGCGGATATCATGGATCGAGCATGTGAGGTTTGGGAAAGGATGGAAACGAAAAAGGAATAAATACTGAGCATCAGGAAGAGACAGCTAAAGTTCTAGGGACTTGCAATGAGGAAAGAGGGCTTAGAGAACCTGGGACTAACAGGCCAGATAGAGGGGAAAAGAGACAGGGGAAAGCAACGCATAACATATTTGATGGACCTAATCAGGTGGATGATGGAACGAGGGTTGCGCGGTGTAACAGGAGAAGGCGTACTAAGAGTCACCATTTATAGGGAGACCTGGAAAGCCATGATCGCCTATGTCCTGAAAGGACAAGGCACATAGAAGAAGAAGAAGATGGATAAGTAGCATGAGTGGGTTCCATATCCTTGTAGCAACTCGTCTAGGAGAAGAAAAACTCTGATTTGTTTTTAATTTTATGTACCAAAATTTTGTTTTTATTAAAGCACCTTTAATTTAATATCTGTGGGTTCCCTACAATAAAGTACAGAGGAATATTGCCCAACTGCCAGCAAAAATACGACTAAGAGCTCGATTTTTGTCATTATCATCGTTAGAGCGTCCTTATCTTTTTGAAAGTTAATTGGAAATCACCAGTGGAGATGAATGTATCTTACCATCGCATAGATTATATTTCTCCTCGTCTGTCGCTAGGTGGCGTTCTTTTGAGGATTATGAAAGAAGCTTTTTTGCATTGGGATGCAATTGCGACAAAAAGACAGTCTTTTCTTCGAGGAGACACCTCCCCATGCATCTCAGTGCGGGAGGCAGACTGTTTACTTTCACGTAAATATAATTTGCATCCTTCTCTAATTTTGCAACATAAGTTCTTCAAATAAAAGTAGACATGCGAACATCTTCCATATTTTAAATTCATCAGTTTGAAAAATGTTGAATTGATTTCTTTTAAAAATAGATTAATTTGTTTTAAAAGTATTCATCCTCATCAACAACAAGTCACACCTCTCCATAAACATCATTAATAATAATAATAATAATAATAATAATAATAATAATAATAATAATAATGTTTTCGCAACTACAGTTTACACTTGCCTATATTTCTGAGATGAGGTAGTATTTACAATATCTACTATGGTCCTCATCTTTGTTGCCTTTTGTACGACGTTTCAGCCGTTGTACGCTCCGACATTCTTCAGGTGCTAGGAATTTCAAACCGAACTCTTTATTACAATCACTAGAATATACCATCTCCATTCCTTGCGTAGTGCCTCTTCTGGTAGTCATGAGTTATCTCCCTCTAACTTTGTAAGTTACTTGTTCACCACTGCTGTAGCCTTAAGGACACATGGCCCAGTGGATATAGACGTTGGTCAGTTCTTGTGACTTGTCCCAAACAGTTCAATACCAGGCTATGAAGTTAAATAAATATATATTTAGTTTCTGTATTTGACTATACTTCTGAGATGATGTAGTATTTACATTATTTACACTGTTTATTGCCCATTACTTGTTATAGGCGTTGGTTAGTTCTAGAGACTTGAGCCAAAGAGTAGTGAGTTCAATACCTGGCTTCAGAGAGTTGAGTTGAGTTAAAAGGAGATAATTACTTCCGGAAATGGCATCACACATGGAATGAGAATGATATACTCCAGTGATCGAAATAAAGGGTTCGGTTCAAAATTATTAGCACCTGTAGAAGGTCGGAGCGTACAACGGCAGAAACGTCGTAAACATGGCAATAAAAATGAGGACAACAGTCCGAACAGTGAAAAAAATATTTAGTTTCTGTTTGTATCATTTTGAATAATAGTGACGATGAAGATTATGTTAATAGATTTCTGTTCTTAAAGTGTAATAAATCGGGCAAGAGCAAGTAACCTTACCAATAGAAAACTAGTTTGAACGAAAAATTGGGTCAGCCAATCTGCAGATCAAAGACGCCATGAATCGAATAGAATGAGGCGCCATTTTTGAGAGACTTATTTACCAATGGTGGATGAATGAAAAGCAATTTCGCAGGAAAGTGGGTTTTTGTTTGCGGATTACATATCGAGCTTTACTGAACGTTTTCGCAATTGCCCAGCTCAGTCGGTTTTAATAAGTAATCAATGAAACAAGAAACGCTTTCGAAAATGAAAAAAAAAAAACTTCAGCCTTAGTGATCGGAATAATTAGAAGGCATAATCGAGAAATCTTGTTACGAAAATTTCTCGATCATTCAGGCCAGTTGACATATATACAAATATACAGTTTAATTACAAAGAAACGAAGTATCTCTACTCAAATACGAGTATCTATTAAAAAATAATATTTTAAATTTTTTTTAAAATTTAAAATTATTTATTTATGTTGGAGTTAATCCATTTTGTAAAATTATATATATATATATATATATCTGCATGTAGTGTGGGTATAGAAGAATCCAAAGGAGTATCCTGTACATACAGTGGAAGGATAACTGTCTAAGAGAGCTCTAAGCATATATGCATATAAATATATATAGAGCAAATATAAGAAAAATGAAGGCAGACACGTTATTTCATGGCGAATTGGAAGTATAGGCCTTTTTCAGCTTCCGTCTTTATTTGACAAAGAATTTTACATGAATAGATTGACCATGAAATAACGTGTCTGCCTTAATTTTTCTTCATATATATATATATATATATATATGTATATATATATTCTAAACATATACTGTTAAAAATAAGAGACAATGAATGCCTATTATGTTTAATCATGAGCCGTTCTAAGCTTAAATTGGCTTTAATTTCAGCTGAAAATAAAGACAAAAATTCTCCAACATTTGGATAATTTTTTATTAATTTGGTTCTAAGCTTTCGGCTCACATGAGCTGTCTTCAGAGAGGTTACAAGGACGTTAACATAAAAATATCCACCATCAGCGATGATTGATTTTATCTTGTGTTGACATAAAACTTTGCTAAGCAACGATAACAGTTACTAAAAAATAGCAAACGCCGTTCGTAAATTTGTAATGCGGTTCTATGACGTCACACCGCGTGAGAGCTCGAAATGTTAACAGAACCATATATTCAGATGCAATGTAATGTGTTATGACCAGATTTAAACGTGATTTCATTAAGTGTGGGTTGTTTGGATTTAATGTAGATGGCCTGCAATATCTGAAGTTTCTTTTTACTGTGTGTATGAGAGAGGATTATTGTGCTGCTGACTAAAATCTGTCTGATATTACTTACATTGCTATGTTTTTCTATTTTTGCTTTACTTGCTCGCGGTCGATTAAAAATCTCGCAATGGAACGTGTCTCTTCAAATATAGAAAAAAGAAATCTGATTCCTTTTACAACCCAAAAGTAAGCCATTGAAGATTCACAAGTTACTTAGAATGACCTACAATGACATTATTGAACTCTTTGGTCTGATGCATGGCGCCTGATTTACGTCGAAATGTTTGAAAGAAAGAAAAAAAATGGTATAATTCTTTCAACCACGCACAGAAAAAGAAATTATACAAGTAAGTAATTTTTTAATAGAAAATCGTAGAGAAAATCAGATTTGTTATTTTTTATCATCTATGAGATGGAGGTTGTAGTCAAACAGAAGAAAGAAACTACGAATTTAGGTAGCTCCACTCTATTGCCAACAAAAAAAAACAAAAACAAAAAACAAAAAACAAAAAACAAAAAACAGCATATCATGATTTTAAAAGACCTCAAACTTAATAAAAACAAAGTTTTATAATAAAAACGTTTATGCTATTATTAAGAGGAAAGATAAAATTTTGTTGTCATTATTTTAAAAATTTTAAAACTCCTTTCTAACACGTTCGAAATTTTAATTAAAATTTTATTTTCTGTTTTCCGTCAGCGATTCACGCTATGTTTACATAAGGCGACTATTAAGAAAATGGAATCGGTCGAGTGATTTGTTTTTCAAATACCTCCTATTAGCATGGAACGGGCTTGCCTCCAAGAGAGTAAAACACTACGCCTCCTTGGTCTCACACTTTTAGCGGACCTCAAGTGGAATGACTATATCGAATCCATTGCTAAATCCGCTGCTATGAAAGTCGGTTCTCTGTGCAGGGCCCGGAGTTTTTTTCCGTCTGAATCTATCCTGCACATTTATAAATCTACCATCCGCCCGTGCATTGAATACTGTTGCCATATCTGGTCGGGTGCCCCTGCTATTCTCCTTGGGCTTCTCGACAAGGTACAGCGGAGGGTCTGTAATGTGATCGATACAGACTTAGCAGACCGCCTGCAGTCTCTCTCTCACCGGCTTCCCTGTGTCTCTTCTATAAATACTTTCACGGCTTCTGCTCCGATGAACTTAGATCACTGGTGCCCCCTACGTTCGAATTTGCACGAGATACTAGATTAGCAACTATATCCCACCCTTTTACAGTGAAACCGATAAAATGCAACCGCAACTTCTACTCCAACAGTTTCTTTTCTCGCACTTCCCGACTGTGGAATTCCCTTCCACATGACTGCTTCCCCGACGGCTACAATCTCCAGGGGTTTAAATGTAAGGTCAATAGACACCTCCTAACAAAACTAACTCGCTTCCATTCTTTCAAACACTCTTCCCACGCACCCAACTATCTATCACCGCCCCCTTCTGACATTTCCTATATCTAACCACTCTTTCTATTTACCTTCCCCTATGTAGCCCCAAGCGCAATAGTGGCAGTGGAATGCCTTGCTTGGGGTGAAATGATTAAAAAAAATATTCAAAGGCTGAATATATATAATTATGGATTCTCCCGTCGATTTCGACGTATGAGTGTCTAACCACTGAAAACAAACAATCGGTGTAGAAGTTCGTCACAGATTACATGAACAGCAGACCTGAGTTATTTAACCCAATACTGGAGAGAAAAGACGGATTAATACCTTTCTCAAGGGTACCAGTGCGTAAGTGAATGCAGAGTACTTGACTGGAATTGAAACTCGGCGCACCGATTTTCCCTTCCAAGCAGTCATCCACTGCACCACAACGCACATCCGTCCATAAGCGCTGACAGCATCTGGTATTTCTAAACGGCCACCCATCTAAATACTGACCAGGCTTAACGTTGCTTAAACTTCGGTGATCGAGCGGAATCTGATGTATTCAACGTGATATGACCGTTATATATATATATATATATATGATACAACTCAGAAAATACGTGAAAAGTACGAGAATTTTACAAGTTTTTTTATTTCTGCTAAAAAGCGCTCAATAGATAATTCATCAGGATCAGAGCTGTTTCGACTCGAAGGCAAACTGCAAACATTTTAGTTTCTAATCCTCAGCAACTTTGCAATTATTTCTTATTAGTTCTCTCCAAACATCCCTGTCATTTGCTGACTCATGAAAGTACTCCAGATCTTTCAAACCATTCAGTTTTTTTTTTCTTTAGGGGTAATAATGTTTTTTTTTTTGTTTTTTTTTATCGACAGTTATTTTAGTGTCATTGTTCCGCGTTGCACAATATGGCTACGCCGCATTTCCGTTCTCGAAATAAAACAGCATTGCTTTATGAGAGGCAAATTGCACATCTAATCGCTGCAAATGTCTAAATAATTCCCACCGTAATCGGAGGATGAAAAATGAGATCAGCTATGCTTTGTATCTTTTGTACGAGTTAAAATTAGAGATGATGCGGGGTTATCTTTTTAACTGTTAGATGTTTAAAATTTTTTTCGATGGAATGAATCAAGTTTTTTCTTCTGTCTTCCTTGTCAGTCAGCATGTAGCACAATTATAGGTCAATGGTTTTAATATCGAGTCGTACAGTTTCAATTAAAGCCTTTCACTAATACGGTCTTGTTTAATCTATATCTTCTTCCGATTATTCATAAAAGCTATTAACCATCCGTTTATATCTGGCGATGCCATCAGCATCTCCTAATTAAAGTTTCTGCTTCCTTAACATTCCACCAATATTTTTCTACTACCTTTAAAATAGGCCAACTGTACCTCTACAGAAGAATAAAACTCTAAATGAGGTTCATCTGTTGGTTTTTACCAAGATATATGACCCTAATAATGGATAATCAAGAAGCAATATATCTAGAAAACATACGTTTACATTGAATCTATGTACAAAATGTCTTTAGTTGAATGCATAAAATCGCGTTTAAAATATATGTAAGTCCTGTAATTGAATTGCGTTCAAAATATCTTTATTTGAATGCATAAAATAACGAAATAACATTTCCGCCGAATTTAAACTACTTTAATTGGCTGACATAAAGTATGTAACATCTGGATAGATTATCTTCTTCACGTAATTTCCTTTTGGCAATTTGGAACTATGAATGTTCTATAAAGACGCTGGAAAAAGTGCCTGGCTCCGTGACCGCTCCAGCAAGTACCTGACTCTTTTCAAAAAGCTATCCACTACTTTTACAAACGCCATATTAGTTCGAAGATTGAAGTACTGCTGCCATATATGGCTTCACTTTCCACTATCTATAGCGTTCAAACGTGTATTCACGTTCTTGTAGGTGATGAATTATTTTTCACCCTACAACCCCTTCTCACAGACGCAAGCCTCTCGCAGACTCCAAGGAATGTGTTCAAATGAACTATATTTTTTCGTTCCACCAGTCTTAACATTCAAGGCTAAGTCACGCCATGTCATTCAAACGCCCCTCCTCAGGTTTTGAATTCAGTGTTGTCCTTCTAGACCGGTAGCCACCCAAATCTATAGACCCAAAATTTTTCTGCTATTTTCCCATAGCTGGGGTTAAGAGATTGATTTATACCTTTTCCAGTGGTATTTGTAAGTGAATGTAATTAACTCGACTGGAATTCAAACTCCGATTCCACAATTTGAGCCACTCTCCATTACTCCACAGTGCCTCCTTCAGAAATATCTTCTACCTTGAGTGGCCCTTGAGCTCTTGAACCTTGTATAGAATAACATTATCACTCTTCATAGACTCACTCATTTTAGGTGACTTGCTCGATCAAGATTAGTCGAGAAAACATGATACATCCACATAATATCTGAATATTTCACTGTCTTTTCTATAAATACTTTCATGGCAACTGCTCTGAGCGTGTCTTTCCCCTTTGCCTGACCACGTAAGTTAAAGCGTGAATTGGCATCTAAGTCGCACCCTTTTATCACTGAGATAGTTAAATGTCACTTCCGCTTCTACTTCAAAAGTTTCTTTTCTCGCACTTTCCGCCTGTGGAACTTCTTTCGTTTACTTGCTTTCCTGATAGCTACAATCTTCAAACATTTAACTGCAACATCAATTGCCATCTCATATCTTCTTTAATTCCGTTTATCTTTCATTCATTCTTTAATACCCCCCCCTGTATTTAATCTTTTCTCCTATTGTAACTCTGTGCGCACTAATAGCGGTCCCGTCTTTCTGGGAGTGAAAAGATAAAAAAAAATTCGTCCTCAAATCATTAACGAGATTTTGTGGAACCGGCTCACAGGAAGATTTTTTCTCGACCACTTCACTCTTAATCGGTTCCTATCTAGGGTTAAGCGTTATCTTTCCAGCATAACCCCCTAAACTGCATTTCTTACACTCGCCGTTCACACAACACCCTGTTTCAGTACTTGTGGCGGCATTCACCCTGTGAGAGCTGAGTCGGCTTCTTCTCTTGAAAAGTTTCGTGAAAGCGTTTTTGGCTCCACGAGCGGCTGGCACCCAACTGCAAGTAGCTTAAAGATTAACAAATAACAAGGCAGAAATAAAATAAAAGAACTTAACTTCAAATGTTGTCTTCGACTCGAAAATAAAATAAATGTAAAACAAATCGTAGAACTTAAAACAAATGTCTATCGAGGTCTTATTTCGTTTCAAATTCGTTGCACTTCCCCAAAAATCATGCCGTCAGACATTATCTAGGCAAATGTATGACTTATTTTGTGGCACATGTTTATATACAGGAGCAAGGATGTCATTAGTTTATCGAGGTTTTTAAATTAAAGAAGGTTGATGAATATTCATCAGGTGGCTGAAAGGTCACTCAGAACATGTGGAGGATACAAAGTGCCGTCATTCAAAGTCGACAAAAGTCAGTCAGTTAATTAACATACGTAATAAACGCTTAACTGCTCATGTTTCTTTCGAGACATGATTAACTAAGCATTTTAGCTTGGGAAAAAAAGATATGGATTCTAATCTTTCCCAAGGTTATTAGCACATAAGTAACTGTAATGAATTTCACTGAACTCGATCCGCCCCGTTATCCATTACTCCACCAGGCCTCCTTCACTAACACCCGACCTTCAATGGCTCTTGAGCCTTGTATAACGTAAAACAAAAAAAAAAACAAAAAAAGCATTGACGCATCGTTGTCGATTCCTGGTTGCAAAGACGCAGGTGATCAAATTTAATCGGATTTATGAAGGCTAAACATTTTTTTCTTCAAGCTTCTCCAAAATAATAAAAAAATCTTGTGAAATGAATTATTATCAGTGTAATTCTGACGAGGAGGAATGTTTGCTAGGACTGCATTAAATGTAAGTCGGTGAGTGAATTCTAATGAGTCACTTCGTTGTTTTTATGACGAGGGTGTGACACGCATGCGCAAAGAACGTACCACACGCATTTAGGCAAACATGACTATATAAAACATCCGTAACATACTCATACAAAGTTATATATATATATATATATATATATATATATATATATATATATAATTTCCTATCTATTTAGACAGCAAACTTTCATTATATATATATATATATATATATATATATATAAAGTTTGAAAAAATTACTTTAGTATTTATATAAAATCACAAACACAAACACACACATATATATGCGCACCCATACAGTACTTTACTAACATAGCTTAGAAGTGACACAAGGCCGAGATTAAGGATCACCGGGTAGGATCGATCTCACTAATCTGTCGTAATTGATCTGTCGGGACAAACTTGTTAACTATTACGCCAAGTCACACACACACACACACACACAGTGTATCGAGGCAGCAGATAACTTTTTAAACATATACTGTTAAATATAAGAGACAATGAATGTCTATTATGTTTAATCATGAGCCGTTCTAAACATTGTATTTTGGCTTTAATTTCAGGTGAAAATAAAGACAAAAATCCTCCAACATTTGAATAATTTTTTATTAAGTTGGTTCTAAGCTTTCGGCTCACATGAGCCATCTTCAGAGAGGTTACAGGGACGTTAACCTAAAGACACCCGCCATGAAAGATGATTTTATCTTTTGTTAAAACGTTGTTAAGCAACGATAAAAGTTACCAAATAGCAAACGCAGTTCGTAAATTTCTAATGCGGTTCTATGACGTCACACGCATGAGAACTCGAAATGTTAATGTTGTATATATATATATATATATATATATATATATATATATATATATATATATACGGGCATGTTTATAAGCACGCATGAACAGAAGGCAGTGTGAAAAACCTAAAATATTCTATGGCGATAGTGCGGATATTATTTGATCTACCCTCGTATGTTAAATATATATATATATATATATATATATATATATATATATATATATATATATATTGTGTGTGTGTGTGTGTGTGTGTTCTGAAAACTTGAGTGATAGAAGAATTAGAGATTAAGACTGCATCTTATTCTCAAGATGAAGATGGATGGATTTGGTTTTTATTTCCGTTAATAAAGAAAGTCTTTTGAAGGAGATAAACGTCATCAGCAAAAAAGAGGACCCCAAATGGTCAACTACAAGTCGGAGCAAATCAAGCAGGTATAAAAATTTAAATACCTGGGTAGTATTCTGACAAAAGACGGAAAGTGCGACACTGAGATCCAGAGATGCATTCGCATGACCAAATCGCATTTCCAAAGCTAAGCAGAGTATTGAGAGACAGGAAAATTTCGTTGGAAACAAAGAAAAGAGCACTGGACTGTTATGTGATATCTGTCCTCCTTTATGGCAGCGAATGCTGGACAATCTTCCTATCGATGAAGGAAAGACTCCAAGAAACAGAAATGTGGTACCAGTTAACGCCAGGAAGAGATAGCTGAAGTTTCTGGGACACGTAATGCGGAAGGAGGGATTGGAGAATTTGATATTCACAGGGCGGATGGAGAGAACGACAGAGGAAAGCAACGCGTGATATACTTGATGGACTTAAGCAAGTGAATAGCAGTGCAAGCTTTGAGAGAAATAACATAAGAAAAAGTGTGAAGAGCTACGTGGAATAGGGGGATGTGGAGGGCTGTGAACACATACGTCCTGAAGGGAGGGACACGGCCCACCAAAAAAAACGTAGAGCGCGGTACTAAAAATTTGTACAAGTACTGAATTAATTTATAAATAAACTTTTAATGATTGATTCATTTTCAACCTTTTGTATGTTATTTAAAGCCAGAAAATATTTTATTATATTGTAAGGATATTTTTGGAGAGAATGCAAGTCTTACATATTAAGCCATAGCCTAGTGAAGAGGTGATCGTACAGGAACCGGTATTTCAACGTGATGTGGCCATAAGTAGTAATATGAATCTATTTTCGGGGTGTATGATGACCTTTAAAAATATTGCTTCATTCATGATTGCATCAGATTTTAATCTCGCCCAGAAACTATTGTCTGGACTGTCGATTAGTTGTCCTACGGTTATTGTCAGGAAGCGTACGATAATTGTAACGCTGCACGAACACAATGGCAAGCCTTATAGAGAGATCGTGGATATTGTTGGTGTCAGACATTTAACCACCAGTCGTGTCATCAAGGTGAAGAAACAAAACGTAAGGACAATGCGGTCGGAAGAGAAAAACAACGCAAAGAGACGATGTATACGTGATCAGGAAAAGTGTGAAAGATCCCAGGAAGACATTATTCGTTTTGTTTCAATGAATTTGCACAAGTGTGTGTGTGTGTGTGTGTGTGATATGTATGTGTGTGTGTGTGATATGTATGTCTACGTGCGTGTATGATATATATGCGTGCGTGTGTGTGATATGTTTGTATGTGCATGTTTCAGATGTATACCCGGGAGTGTGTGTGATATGTATTGTATGTATGTATGCCGTATTCACCCTAGTCGGGTTGAGCGGGCTTCCTCCCTGACGGAGCAAGTCTCATTGGGATTTGTTTAAGGGCAGGGTCCCAAGTCCTACCCCGTTATTTAACCCATAACTGGAGGGAACGGACGGATTAATACCTTTCCCAAGGGTACTAGTGCGCAAGTGAGTGCAGTGTGCTCGACTGAAATTGGAACTCGGCTCACCGATTTCCCCCTCCAAGCCGACATCCACCGCACCACAACGCACATCCGTGAACGCTAACAGCACCTGGTATTCCCAAGTGGTCACCCACGTAGGTACTGACCAGGCTCAACGTTGCTTAACTTCGGTGATCGAGCGGGAACCGGTGTATTCAACGTGACATGACCGTTATGTGTGTGTGTGTGTGATATGTATGCATATATGTGTAATATGTATGCTTGTGTGTATCTGATATGTATGTGCGTATGTGTGTGTGTTTGTGTTTCATATGTATGTGTGTGTGTGATATGTATGTATGTATGTGCGTGTTTTATATGTATGCCCGTGAGTGTGGTATGTATGCGTATATATGTGATATGTATCTGTGTTTGTGAGTGTTATGTATGTGTGTTTCATATGAATGCTCGTGTGTGTGTGTGTGTGTGTGTGTGTGTGTGTGTGTGATATGAATGCGTGTATGAGTGATATGTATATGTGTGTGTGTTTCGTATGTATGGCTGTGCGTGTGTGTGTGCTATGTATGCGTGTGTTTTCATGAAAAGGATATCTTTTTCAGCGTGTGCAGAAAAATAAGAGGATAATCTAGATTTTAAGTAGATAAGCAGAAATAACCACGAATTTCGTGTCAGATAGAGCACAAGGCTGAAAGGTCAGAGCTATGAGGTTTAGACATTGGTTTGCGTTATTTGTGGCTTATTCACTTTTTCATTTTCGTCCTGAGTATGACGATGAACTATATCCGGCAGTAAGGCTACTCGGCGGGAGGTTTTGAGGCGTATGGAACCACCGCTTAATTGATGACCAGGTGTGGTAGCACCTGTTAGGGTTCTAGTTATGGGTAAATAGTTAACCTCCAAAGTGGAGTCAAAGCATCATGAATGAACAGAAAAATAATACCAGCAATACATTTTTGCAAAAAAAAAAAAAAAAAAAAAATAGAAATTAGCAGCAATGAATTTTTGCAAAAGAAATTACTAATGCTTCCAAGAAAATTAAATTCCGTCATTAAATGATCCATAAAGATTTGATATGTCACTAAACAAACAAACAAATGAACGAATTTATTCTAAAATTCTTGTCGGCATTAAATAATCCATTGAGCTCGATATGCTGTAAAACAAACCCATCCCAAACATCTTCATATCAAAAACCAACAAAAATCTATCTCCATACAGACAGCGACAAAAAAAAAAAAAAAAAAAAATTTGATTGATTGGGTAAAACCGCTGATGCGTATTTCAGTCAAAGTTGTGGGACTAAAACAAGGCATCAGTAGAGAGATAGCAGCCATTTCCAGATGAAATACTAAGCTGCACTAGGTTTGAAATGAGAGAATGAGATGGTGGGGACCACCTTAAGGATATAATCATTAAATCTTAGATAACATGCTGAACGCTCGTCTATCAGTTATGTAATAAATATGTTTAATACTCTTTGTCATTTTTATAATCCTATATTCTTGTATTTAAAATAATTAATATTTGTTCTGTCATTATGGAAGACACTGTATTATGTTTACTATATGAACTACAATAAAAATATAAAAGATATAATTACTAATAATGGCATATGTTATAATGTTATAATCCCTATGACGTGAAAACTATTTCAAGTGTTTCACAAGGGAAAAAAGGTTAAGAAACGTTGGTACCGACATTTCTGATGCCATACCTGACATCCGTATGAAAGTCTTGATTTTACGTGGCTATTTAAGGCTATGACTAGAGTTTTCAGATTAATATTTTGGTGAGGTATTATCTTGCGATATTGGGCAAAACTACACTTAGGACAACTTATTCTATGTTCCATTTCCTTATCTCCTGTATTGATGCTGCAAACTTCCTATAATGCCAGAGATTTCCCAAATTAGAGGCTGCTGTAGCTTTTGTTGCAAGTAGTTTTTTTTTTTTTTTTTTTTTTTTGCGGACAGACAGTTGCGTATTGGACATTTGTATCACATACAATTATGTAGCAGGCAATTGCATACATTTGCGTCCGTAGAGAAATGCATCCCTGGATAATTACATACCTCTGGTCATTTTTGAAGTTACTTTATCTTCTTGAGAGTTGTTAATTGCAAACCAACTTTTAGTTATTCTAAAAAAGCAACAAGATAGTTAACATAACAATTCTGTTATAAAAAAAAAACAAAAAAAAAAACTGCAAATAAAAGAATCATTTTTTATACTCCTGCGTTGTGGCGCAATGGATATCGGCTCGGAACCAGAAATCGGGAAACGGAGTTCGAATTTCAGTAGAAATCCTTGCATTCACTTACGCGCAAATACCCTTGAGAATAGTATTAATCCGTCCTTTCCCTCCAGTTATGGGTTAAATAACAGGACAGATTGGGTTCTATAGCCTTGGCTGGCAACCAGTTTACCACAGAAAGTAATGGCAACCTACTGCGGGATAATCTTGTGCACAGTCAGTCATGTCTCGAAAGATACATGATTGCCCAGAGCGTGTATCACGTATGGCACTTAACGGACTGACTGAATATATTAGTTGGAAATATATACTGGGCATAAAGTGAGGGATAGGTTTTCTATTGTTATGAAGTTATAAACTGATCCCATACTAATTACTACTTAATAATATAATGCAACTTTTTCCCCTTTAGCCATGAGTCAAATAATAGGACAGATTGGGTTCTATAGCCTTGGCTGACAACCAGTCTATCGCAGAAAGCAATGGCAACCTACTGCGGGATAATCTTCTGCCCAGTCAGTCATGTCTTTTTCGAGACATGATCGCCCAAGCGTGTATCACGTATGGCACTTAACTGACTGACTGAATAGTTGAAAACATGATAAAGCATTCTACTGGACAAAGTAGGGGATCAGGTTTATATTATTAAGAAGTTATAAACTGATCCCCCACTAATTATTATTAATAATATAATACATCTCTTCCCCCTCTACCTATGAGACAAAGAATAGGACAGATTGGGTTCTATAGCCTTGGCTGGCAGCCAGTCTACCACAGAAAGCAATAGCAACCTACTGCAGGATAATCTTCTGCCCAGTCAGTCATGTCTCTTTCGAGACATGATCGCCCAAAGCGTGTATCACGTATGGCACTTAACTGATTGACTGATACTCATGAAAACAGGATAAATTTCTTCAAAGGATAGCTCACAACATTCATAACTGTTGAGTAATTTGTGAAACTAGAATAATTTTCAATTTTTGAAATGTTTTTAAACACTGTTAATCTGTCATTGCATGTATAACAAAAATAAACTTGTAATTTATCTTATTCCTTTTTAAAAGAATTGCGATTACTGCCTATACTTTAAAAAAAAAATTATGGTAATTACCTTTAAAAGATTCAAAAATTATCTGAGGTACGCAATTATTCAGGGATGCAAATGTCTGGTACACAAACGACCTGTACACAATTGTTATAGAACCGTGTTTTTTACAGAACAAGCCACATTTTCTTATACAGAGTTCTTCTTTATCTTGACTAGTGGTAAAACTTATCTGTTCTGTTATTCGTTCTAAAGTCGATGGGACGCTCTAAAAAACTGATTCATACTTTTGCTAAAGAGAATTTCCGCGAAAGTGAATCCAACGACCTCCGCCGGGATTTGAGCTCTGCACGCTGATTTATTTTTTAGCTTCAGCAACCACTACGCTATTCGCAAACCCAATCAGAAATTGGTTTCCGATATGCCTTATAGGCTTTAGAACTCCAAAGTAGTGGACTCGTTTGCCATGTATTAAGAAATATTAAGTTTGGATAAAATGTTCTTTAAATGTGTTTTTTCTCCTCTTTTTCTCGTGATTATAAAATTTCCTTTCGTGGCCTTTAAAGGACTTGTTTCTTGTAACCTTTTAAAGATAATGTCACTCAATATTGTATTTTAAAAAGTGTGTATTCAGAAAATGAGCAACAAAAAAAAGTCTTTTATTACGAGAACAGCTTGCTTGTTCCTTTTATCTGGTCTTTGGGGATTAAATTACATCAGTGAAAATAAAGAAAAACAAAAATTAATGTCAAGGAGGTATAAAGAAAAATAAACCAGTGAAAGTGAAGGTAAGCTGAAGAGAGAGAGAGAGAGAGAGAGTAGTTTATGAGAAGAGTGCATCATAAAGAGAGAAGGAAAGAAATAGAGAAGAACAGAAAGAAAAGTAAGGAAGAGTGGGGAGAGAGAGAGATCGGATATATGAACAGGTATGCAATAAAGAAAGGGAAGAAAGCGAAGGAGACATAAATAAAAGTAGAGAGATATAGTATATGACTAAACGAGAGAGAGAGAGATTAGAAAGAGATAGATACGGTATGAGAAAGGTTATGCAATAATGAGAAAAAGATAAAGAGAAGGAGAGGAGGAGCGAGATAAAACTAAAGAGTGAAAGAGAGAGGAATAATATACAAGAAAGGACGTACAATAAAGAGCGAGGGAAGAAAGTGAGAGAAATAGTGCATAAGAAAAGATAAAAAAGAAACGTAGAAAGAAATAAAGAGAAAAAAGAAAGGGGAAATAGTGTATAATAGAGGGTGGACGATAAAAACAGAAGAGAGAAAGAAGGGAAACATAATAGGAGAAGAAGTGTATGAGAAATGTACAATAAAGAAGGGGGAGAAAAAGATGGAAGAAAGAACTGTGAGGAGAGTGAGAGAAATCGTGTGTGAAAAAGGGTTTATAATAGAGAGAGAGAGAGAGAGAGAGAGAGAGAAGAAAAGAGAAATGGTTAAGAGAAGAGGAGAGAGAATCCCGAAATATGATCCAGTCTTTGATGTTCGGCTTCTCCGTAAATTTTTCTCTTTATTTTATCAATTTCTTCTGGTTACCATACGAAGCAACTTCAAAGTGGTTAGTGACGTCACTGCTTTGGCGACCTTCCGTTGGCAAACCGCCTCCGTACATTGCAGTGTTCTTACTACGAACGAACTTCCCTACTGTCTTTTCCGAAATAACGATGGCCAAGAAAGGAAAACAAACCCCATCCGGCCTAACACGGTAGTTTGCTTTTTTTGGTTGAATCGATTGCATAGAGTTAGGAATTTTCTCACTTGTGCTAGCGATCAGTGTTCGAGCCTAGATAAAAGATCAGAATATCAAATGTTGATACCGAAAGTATAAAGCTCCTTGCCAATTGAATGACCAGCATAAGACAATCTTGCTCTCGTTCTGTATCCCTACATCAGAACTTGAGTCTTACTATTTAAATATCAGATCCTTTATCAAGGAGAAATAGTTACGTATTTCCACTGGTGGCAAAGGTCAGTGTCCAATCCCGAGCAAAACTCAACTTTTACAATGCTGATTTTTCAAGCAGGCGGACTCTTTTATTTTGCTGATAAGTGTAACGTTGTAGTCGTCTTTCATATTTTGATCTTATAAATTTTGTAAGGAAAACGAAATCTGTAATATGCCTGTGCTTCAGGCAAACAAAACTTTTGACAACAAGAGGTACTCTCTTGGTTTCCGGGTCTTTCCAACGTCGTCTTCTTCTTCGTCTTGTCGCTCAAACACTTCGTCAACCGACTAAGTTCGTACCTCCTCAAATCGCTGCCTGTCCTCGTTTTATGCCTTTTCTCGGCTGCTTATTTGCATACGAATTACAACGGGCGGCTCGTATGTCAACATGGCTGCCGCTCATTTGCATACCTTGTAAAACTGTGCGCCTTTGCACCGGAACAAGGCGTTAAATAACCCGGATGACCACAAAGTTTCTCACTAAATTTAAAAAAATCTTTATTCGAAAGAGGAAAACGGTTATGGGAATAGGTATGAAATAAAAAAAAAGGGAAGAAAACGATAGAGACAGAGAGGGAAGCTGAAATAGAGAAAGAGAGAAAGAGAGAAAGTATATGAGGAAGGCTGTACACTAATGTGCGAAGCAAGAGAGAGAGAGAGAGAGAGAGAGAGTAGAAAAGAAGAAATAGGGTATGAGAAAGTGTGTTCAATAAAGAGAGAAGAAGAAGAGAGAGAGAGAGAAGGGAAAAAGGAATGTACGAGAAAAGTTGTACGATAAAGAGAGTTGAAGAGAGAGAAGAGAAAAAGAGGAGAGAGAAAGAGAAAACTGAATGGAGAGAGGAATGTTGTATGACAAAGGGTGTTCAATAAAGAGAGTAGAAGGGAGACAAAGAGGAAAAAGAGAAAACTAAAGAGAAACAGAGGAATATAGTATGAAAAATGATAGACAATAAAGTGAGTAGATGAAAAAGAAAAGAGAAAAAGAGGAGAGAGAAAACGAATGGAAGAGAGAGCAGAGAAACATTGCATGAGAAAGAGTATACAATAGAGAGAGAAGAGAGAAAAAAGAAAGAAAAATTGCATGAGAGAGAGAGAGAGAGAGAGAGAGAGAGAGAGAGAGAGAGAGAGAGAATAAACATGATTTGTACCATACATGGCCGGTCTTAAGAATTATCAATTTC
>JBBBDQ010029104.1:362500-374643 GCA_037127315.1 Ascarosepion bandense
GACTGGTTGCCAGCCAAGGCTATAGAACCCTATTTTCCCTGTCATTTGACTTATAGCTAGAGGGTGATGAGTTGCATTATATTATTACATAGTAATTAGTGGGGGATCAGTTTTATATTGTTATGAAGTAATAAACTGATCCCCAGCTTTATGCCCAGCAGAAGCCTTAATCATGTTTTCAACTATTATATTCAGTCAGTTAAGTGCCATACTTGATACACGCTTTAGGCGCTCATGTCTCGAAAGAGACATGATTGACTGGGCAGAAGATTATCCTGCAGTAGGTTGCCATTGCTTTCTGCAGTAAACTGGTTGCCAGCCAAGGCTATAGAACCCAATCTGTCCTATTACTTAACCCATAACTGGAGGAAAGAGACGGATTAATACATTTTCCAAGGGTATTTGTGCGTAAGTGAATGCAAAGAATTTAACTGGAATTCGAACTCGGCTCTCCGATTTCTCGTTCCGAGCCGATATCTGCTGCACCACAACGCACATCCAGTCATTTAAAGTAAGGAACCCGTATACCAGCCCGATAGCGAACATAACACAAAGTCACACTGTGACCGGGCCTATTTCCGAAATATGTCGTCAGCATTATCAGGTCAGTTATTGCGTTCTCTCTCTTCATCATTCCCTTATATTCTATTTTATTCAGTTACCGTAATTTGCACTGCTGTAGTCACATCTACTCTATCTCGCCATTGGGGTTCATGGTGACATTCAAAGTAAAATAGTACACTGGCTTACCGGTTCATTTTTGTGCCGGTTACCCCGTCACTCTCAGAGTTGGATTTGTTTTTGAAGCTATTTTCTTCTCGTCTAAAGAATCAGAATCTTGAAATGCGTAGAGACGAAGTTACCTTAAGACGTAAGGAAAACAAGTAAACGGAAAGGAGATCTAAAGGCGGGAAATCCGAGAAAAGAAACTGAGAAGAATTGGTGGCGACATTTAAATATTTCAATGATAAAGGGGGGGGGGTCTTAGATTCCAATCTAGTAATACGCTTAAATTCACTTAATATTCAGTACAATATCGGATGATTGATATTACATAATAATTGAACACTCTTATCTTTGATTATAACGAAATCGCCCTGTTTCTTAATACATTGGTGATTTCGGTGACGAATTTTACAACATCTGGTAAGCATCCAGAAAGAGGCAGATTTCTATTCTTTCTTTATTTTGATGTTACCAATTTGTAGCACACATTTTTTTTTATCTTTTCGCCCGAAGCAAGGTGATACTGTCACTGATGCGCAGGAGGCTACATAAGAGAGTAAAAGTTTAAGCAGAAGGAGAGCGAACAGAAAGATGAACCAGTTTCAGGGGGTGTCAGAGACAGGGCAAGAGGAGGATGGGAATAGAGGCGTGAAGACAGTTGCGAAGGTAGAGAGAAAGATAAAGAGCAACATACACGGAAGGATGTAGAAAGGGCGAGCGAAGGACTGGAGTCAAGTGGATAGGAGATGGGAATTGACATTGCATTTAAATTCTTGGAAGTTGTAGCTGTCAGGAAAGCAAGTATACAGAAAGGAGTTCTACAGGCGGGAAGTGCGAGAAAGGAAGCTGTTGGAGTAGAATTGTCGGCTGCATTTGGTTGATTTAACTGTAAAAGGTTAAGACGTTGTTGCCAGTCTGGTTGCACGAGTAAATTTTCTTGGAGGGGGGCACCAGTAACCTAAGTTCGCCAGAGTGGAAGCCATGAAAATATTTGTTGAATAGACAGAGGGAAGCCACATCTCGCCGGTGAGAAATTGGCTGGAGTCGAGCTGCCAAGTCGGGACCTATCACATTACAGATTCTCTTTTGGAGGCTGTCGAGAACACCGATATGAACAGCAGGGTCGCCTGACCAGATATGACAACAGTATTCTATGCACGGATAGATGGTTGCTGCTATGTATTTAGTGACTCTTGATATAGTCCCCAGGAATATTGCAGATTTATCGGTCCTGACCTGGCATCTCGATCTCAGTCACTTTTCTACTATTGTAACATGGCTTCTCTTTTTTTGTTCTGAGGAGCTTTCCGCTTTGATACGTCAACTTTACGAAATTAAGCGCTATGCTAGATGGGCAGCTAGGTCTCATCATTTTTCAGTTAAAATGGTTAGATGAAACTGTAAGTTCAATTCTAACATCTTCTCATATTTCTCCTCTGTGAAACTCTCTTCTAGCGTCTTGCGCCCTGGCTAACTTTGATAATTAAAATGTCAAAATGAAATGTCAATCGTTATCTTCTGTCTCCTTAATTTTTTTTTTTTATTATTCTCTCTCTTTAAAAATATTTTTTATCTTATAAGATTCTGTCTCACTTACTAATCCGTTAAATATTAGTTGCTTTATTGCCTTGCTTGGGGTAAAATGAAAAGGAAGTTCCGCACGAACAGGTTCTTCTCTCGAACCGGTACTTTGTGAAACCGGCTCTTAAGTTTATGTTTTCCCAAACATTCAAGGCTTAAGCTGTTCACGACTAGGGTTGATGGTTATCTTTCTTAGATATTCACATAAACTGCACCTCTTACGGCTCATACAACAAGCTTCTTCTGCTTGAGTTGTTTCTGGGGCTTGTATAAGATGTAAAATAGTAAATAAAAGTACAGTGACAAAAAATTAAATTATTAAAATTAAATTTTTTGACTAAAATATCTGAAAATACCTGACGAATGGACCGAATGATTCCAAAAATGTTAGCCAACAAAAGTCGAGGTGCTGAATATAACATCAATCAACAGTTACAAATGTTTGTATTAATCCGATATAAATATTTTAAAAGTTTTTCTTGTTTTTTTTATAATATCTGTTCTTCAACATAGTGAATGCTGAACAATCTCCTCAAATGATGAAGGAGAGACATGAAGCAACCGAAATGTGGTTCTACAGAAGGATGCTGAGGATACCATGGACAGAACATGTGAGCAATGATGAGGTTTTGATGATAGAAACGAAAAGGAAACTAATATTTAATATCAGGAAAAACAGCTGAAGTTCCTGAAACATGCAATGAGGAAGGAGGGCTTGAAGACTGACACTCCCAGGTCAGGGAGAAGAGAAACAGGGGAAAGCAACGAGTAACATACTTGATAGGCTTGGGCAAATAGATGATAGAGAGGCGTTTGGGAAGGGTAAAAGGAGAAAGCTTGTTCATAGAAACTTGGGATAAGGAGATGTGGAAGGCAATGATCGCCTACGTCTTGAAGGGACGCGGCATATAAAAGAAAATAAAAGCAAAATTGAAAAAGAAATTTGTAAAAACTGTTTTTTTTTTTACGTCAGTCAACTATGCAAGCAAATAAAATATTCAGTGAATAAAGGCGAGTTTAGTTGATTTAAAAAGATTAGTCCTGAGACGTCTTTCTGAAATGTCAGTGCGCGACTCTGACTAGCGCTTTGCAAACAATAATTAACAAAAAAGAAATAAAAGGATGTTCTTTTCTTGATTTCGAAAAAGAAAAAAAAGATTCTGCAAAATGTAGATTAATCATTAAAAGGAGTGATAAATACCCAGTTAAAGTAAAATGGAAGCAAAGGAAGGAAAAAAAAAGCCAAGCTGGAAATGTCAAGAAAATGGCGGACGAGACGAAATTGAAACAAGTGAAAAATGAACGCAAATATAAAAAGATAGGAAAGAAAAAACTGGATATATAGAAATAAAAAAAGAAAAAAAAAAGAAATAGTCTACAAAAAGATAAGACAATTATCTGCGAAAGACGGGGATTTCCGTCATTGCTTTTCCAAATAACGAAAATTTTTACTGTAGTCAATGAATTAAAAAAAAAAAAAGTAAGGAACTGATGACAGACTCAGAAAGAATTCCATAGAAGCTTTGTCCAATTCCCAGCAGATTCTATTGTGAACTGATTTTATTTCCACAGAAATTATTCCGTTGTGATTTACTATATGGTACCTGGGAATTCGAAATCGGATAGCCGAGTTCCAGTTACAGTTGTGTCCGTTATATTTTCTTACGTATAAATACCCTTTATCCACCCAGTTATAATTAGCAGGACTAGTATCACTGAATCATTATTATTTCCAAAAAATCCTTACATAATAGAAATATATTTTCTGACTTTAAACAACCTGCAAAGGGCCGATAACCTGTACAAAAATTGTTTCTAGTTGTAAATGTAAGTTCTAATTCAACAGTTCCTTCTCTCGCAATTCTAGATTATGGAACTCCCTTCCGCCTTCTTGCATTCCACTCAGTTATATAAGCAATTATCAAGGACGTTTTTTATTTTTATGGGTAAGTTATTTTTGGTTTTTTTTATATGTTTTTACAGTAATAGGAATTTTTTTTTATTTTACAGACACGGTCAGCACATTATGGCAGTGTTCAGAGTTGATGATATTGAACGTTGGCGTTTCCTTTGTTTATTATTAATGCTTTCGTTACTTTTAGTCTTTTTCTTATCTTTATCTATGCAGTTAGCAAGAGGAGTTCGAATTACCGTTTTCTCTCGCCCTAAATCTCTTGGAATGGGTAGGAACCCATCATTTGTCTCCCACCCAACCTCCTTTCTAGAAGAGAGAAAACACTGAATTCAAAACGATACAGAAGAGGGGAATATTTTCATGGGCACACTACTACTGCTAGGGTTGCAGTACATACAGTGCCCCTATGACCCTAAAGTCAGACGGGACGAATATGTAGTATCAAACAAGCTATCAATGTCTTTTGAGATTGACTCTCTTATTTTTATATTATTGTATGAAAAATGCTCGTAGAGTGATATATATATATATATATATATATATATATATATAAAGAGAAAAAAGATAGAGATAGAGACTGGTAAAAAGATAATGTGTATATATAGATATACATATATACAGAGAGAGAGAGAGAGAAAGATAGATAGAGAGAGAGAGAGAGAGATTGAGAGAAAGATAGATAGGTAGAGAGAAAGATTATATATATATATATATATATATACGTCTTGAAGGGACGCGGCATATAAAAGAAAATAAAAGCAAAATTGAAAAGGAAATTTGTAAAAACTGTCTTTTTTTTACGTCAGTCAACTATGCAAGCAAATAAAATACACTTGGTATACAATCCAGGTAAATTCCGATAGAGACGAACTCAAGAGAACTCAATGTTAAATTCATTTATTTACTTTAACAGAGCAATATAATTTATAAAAGATTTTAGATTATTACAATGTAATACTCAAACAATATATATATATATATATATATATATATATATATATATATACTAGCAGTATAGCCCGGCGTGGCTCGGGTGTAATGATAGCTTTAAAACTAATCCATGGTCCTGGAGCTCAGACTTTTTGGACATTAGCACGAAAGACTAAAAAGCAATAGTTGTTTCCAGTTAAAGCGATACCGTAGACTGAAAGAAAAATGAATGGATGTATATCAAATTTTGGTTTCCTGGTATCGATATCAAATTTTCTTCACTACTGTAAGAACTGCAACCTTGAAACTTCTGAATATCGTTTCTTATGTCTGTGTCTATGAGTGTATCAAATTTAATTAAAATCGGACCACTCCTTCTATAACCCGATTTTTTCGATTATCGATTTTCGATATTTATTGGGGGTACCTCGACACAAAACCTAGCTAAGAAACTCGCAGACGCTTATAGTACAACTGTGTAAACTTTCAAGAAAATCGGTTCAGCCGTTTCAGAGTCTATAGGTAACAGATACACACACACAAAGTTCCATTTATAAATAAGTTTAGATTTAACTTTTACCTTAGAATATGCAGAACATGTAAATAACTATTACAAAATTGTACTTTTTATTTTGACCTTGAAAAAACAATGTCTCATCAGGTAGATAACAATGATGGTAACCATTTTTCAATGTCGAAACAAAATGTACAATTTTGTAGTAGTTATTTACATCTTCTAATGTAAAAGTTGAATTAATCATATATATATATATATATATATATATATATATATATATATATATATAAGTTTGCATATATATATATATATATATATATATATATGCAAACTTATCACTATACTCGTTTCGAAAAACCCTCTGCATATATACGTGGAAGGAAAAAATGGTTGTAAAAAAAGAAAGAGCTAAGCACATGAACATCAACCAAAGCGATTTGGACCTAGCCAGTACGTAGCCCAAAGAAAAACCCCGAAACGAGTAATTAATAACAAAAAACGCTCAATACGTAAGCAGAGCAGAATAAGTAAATTAACCTAGTGAGCCAACAAACCTATCAAGGTTTCACTTAAACAGATCTTCAGTGAAGGTTGGCTGAAGAGGAAAGTAACAACGACAAGATAAAGGGAACTCAATAACCCACGTGACCAAATAATATATATATATATATATATATATATATATATATATATATATATATATATATATCGAGAGAGAGAGAAAAAGAGAGAAAGATGGAGTTAAAAATATGTTTTATCGTTAAGACCAAACAATTTCGGCTTCCAGTTGATTGACCTCGGAACAGTAATAACGGTAAGAAGCTCAGAAAGAGAGGATTAAACATTCATTTTTTAAATACAGATTAGGCTGGTAAAAAGCCAAGGCAAAAGTGCTCAGGAACAGTTAATGAATGTGTCGAGACAATTGGCACAAAGAAGGAGAGACAAAAAGGAAAGCATGGAAGGGGAAAAGAAAACGCGCGTGCACCCCCCCCACCCCCCCATATATATATATATATATATATATATATATATATAAAATCCCAAAATGTACTCACTTGAGTGCATTTAGAAAGTGAAAATCATTATTTTAAATATTTATAAATATGCATTTAATTTAAACTTTATATATATATATATATATATATATATATATATATATAGTGTATCGAGGCAGTATCTAATTTTCTAAACATTTTGTAAAATATAACAGACAATGGTCGTCTATTATGTTTAATCATGAGCCGTTCGAAACATCGTATTTTGGCTTTAATAGCAAGTGAGAAAGACAAAAATTGTCCAACATTTCGATAAATTTATTATGCTGGTTTTAAGTAGGTACCTCCACAAATTCGCGGGAAAAAACAGCATACCGTAAAAAAAAAAAAAAAAAAAGGCCACAAACTTAACGAAAATAAAGTTTTATCGTCAAAAATCTTGATGTTATTTTTAAGAGGAAAGATCAAAGATTTTTTAAATTATTTTTTTTTTTTAATCCTTTCTAACACGTTCGAAATTTTGGTTAAAATGCTTGTTTTGTTTTACGTCATCGCCTTCTGCAAAGTTTAACACTGATTTTTTTGCGCTTTTCTTTCGTTGAAAACACATTGATTTGAAAATTTTTGTAAAAATAAAATAATTGGTCGATTTTAATGAAATTTTCAGAACTTATTCACAAATGAATGATATTATTTTTGAAATGTTTTTTTGAGAAAATATTGGTAAATTTTTTTTTAATCTGTTACTCCCCCACCCACTTACTTAATTTCATTAAATTTCGCACTGTGCCTTTTATTTAAGTAGGAATCATTGTAAATTGTAAATCACCTAATTTTTTTCAAATTTGTACTATTTAACTGAAAATTTACTCTGAACTGAAAAATAATGAATCCAATAAAACTATGACATTACTTAATTAGAAAAGCTTTTAATTGTTTTTGTAAATAAGTAATATTAAGGACATTATTGTCTGAAGAAATAAATTTTTCTCATGAATAATGAATTTTTACAAAATTTTTTGAATTTTTTTACATTTTAATTATAATAGTTTATAATAGTTTAAAATCGTGTAAAATTTGTATTGGGGTATTTATTGGGTGTTATATAGTAATTAAGTGGAAACGAAATTTATGAGTTCAAAATTGCAAAGATTAATAAACGTAGTTACGCTTTCCTATTTTTAAAATAAGTTTTAATTTATTTTACTTTTGCCGTATTTTCGTATATGGTAGACTGAAATTGTCATTATTATGAAAAGGTGACGTAATTTAAGAATTTTGTCCCTTCATTTAGATTTATGAAAATTGTCGTTTTTGGTCATGCGTAGTACCTGTCATCGCCTAATCAGTCAACAGTCCGTCAAACGTTCGATCAGATGAACACAACCAATCGTTAATAATTTGTTGTATATTACTTTTTATCTATAAGTAAGTAGTATTTTTTTTTTTAAAATCGGCTTAATTTAACTTTCAGTTTTCTAATTTTACTAAAATAAAGTGTCAGAATTCTTTTGAAATTTTTAAAAATCGATGAAATTTTGTTTGTTTACAAATTTCTTAAAATTAAGAAAATGGCCGCTTTTAAGAAAATTTAAGAAATCGAAATTAAATTTGACTTTCCAATCTATATAATTTATATCTGAAATACACCAGAATTTTTTTTAACTTAATGGAAATAATAAATTTAATTATAAAGCTTTTAATTAAATCTAAAATGAAATTTTCAAGAATGTTTATTTTTTTCATTTTAAAATTAGATGTCGAAAATTTATGCCAAAAATTGGAAGTATCTAGTTCTAAGCTTTATGTCAGCACAAGATAATATCATCTTTGATGGTGGATGTCTTTCTGTTAACATTCCTGTAACCTCTCTGAAGATGGCTTATGTGAGCCAAAAGCGTAAAACCAGTGTAATAAAAAAGATCCAATTTTTGTCTTTATTTTCACCTAAAATTAAAGCCAAAATACGATGTTTAGAACGACTCAAAATTAAACATAATAGATATCATCGTCTGTTATATTTAACAAAATATGTTTAGAAAAAATATATTAAAGCCTTGAATTAGTTCTCGCTGATCTTTCTTGAAAAGTAACGTTTTATTTACAAAATTTAATCAGAATCATGTCACTGAAAGTATTGTCTATAGCTAGCCACTACTTCTTCCACATTTCTGGAATCATTTGAATTCTACGTCGGAAAAACGACATAACATTTAAGGATAAATAAGATCCAATTCATTTTGCTGTCTGAATGAAAGTAAACTTAGCCAGGCCATGTGTCATCGATCTGAACAAGTGATAATCGGACAGAGCAATGTCTGATGAATACGGCGAGTGGAGTAGGACTTCCCATTTAAGCGTTTCTAAGTAGGTTTTTACCCGTTTTGTAACATCTGGTCTAGCGTTGTCATGTCGCAAAATCATTTTGTCGTGTCTCTGCTCATATAGCGACCGTTTTCCTTCAATTCTTGGCCCAAACGCATCAATTGTTGTGTTTAGCAATCTCATGTGATGTTTTCGTTCGGTTTCAGCAGCGCATAATAAACTACACCCATCTGATCCTACCAAATACAGAACAGAAACTTCGAACCATCGATATTCGACTTTGCCGCCAATGTTGATACATGACCGGGCTTACTCCGCGATCTTCCATGCTTAAGGTTTCTCGTAGTGTATCCACTTTTAATCGACACTCACTATACGATGCAAAAAACCTTTTCTTTTCTGCCGTTGGAGCAGCTGATCACACATGACAAGACGCCGTTCGACGTCGCTCAGCTTCAACTCGTACGGCACCGAATGTCCTTGCTTTGAATAATTCTTAATGCTTTCCAACGTTTCGAAACTCTTGTGTGATCAACTCCTAATGATTCTTCAAGTTCATCTTGCGCCTGACATGAGCTTTCCTGAAGTAATGACTAATTTTTTGTCTTCAAACAATTTCGGTGCGCCAGAGCATTCTTTATTTTCAACATCAAAATCATTATTTTTGAAGCGTATAACCCAATCTCTGCATATTGTTTTTGACAGAGCATGTTCATCGTAAGTTTCAACAAGAATTCTGTGTGCTTGAGCTGCATATTTCTTTTGAATAAATTAGTGCAGTAAAATTTCCCACACTTTGTTTGGCACGAAATTCGACATATTTAAAGTTTGATAAAGTTGTTTACACTTCGGCGAAATGACATGCACTGAATTTTAAGCTGGCTTATAGTTCTTCCTTACTGATGCGTTACCATCTGAAACTACACGCACGCAATTCTGGTAACGCCATCTGTTGGAAAACAGCAAGAATTTATACAGTCTTAATATCTCTCTCTCTCTCTCTCTCTCTCTCTCATATATATATATATATATATATATATATATATATATATATATATATAGATTTGTCTGTATGTGTGTGTTTTTGCGTCTCCATTGTAACGAACCCTACTCCTCCAAAACCCTTGGTCCGATTTCAACCAAAATTGAGCCATTTGTCGTTCATGACATAAACCTTTGATGAACGCAAAAGTTTTTCGAATCAATTTACAAGATACATAAGGAATCAGAATCTTAGAACTTACGAACTTTTCTCATCCGAGACGCTTTATGCGAATTCAACCCAAATCGGGTAACTTATTGATCGAGTTCCGAACTTTTGATGGACAAAAATTTTTTTCGAATCAATGTACAGGGCTCGTTAAAAATTAACGACAAACATAATTTCGAGTAATCTTTTGCGCACTTTTATGCATTTCTCCTAAACGATTCACTCAAACTCAACCAAAATCGAGTCACTGGTTGATCAAGGTCTGATGCCCTGATATATGAACAAAAAATTCATCTGACACACAGCGTGCGGCAAAAATTAATAAAAAATGTTTTTTGAGATCATTTATTTCTCTGAAACGTTTAATTTCATTCCAACAAAAATCGCTTTTTATTTTGTAATTTCTACTTTATCATATGCTATAACAATTTCACGTTTTCTACAAGGTGCCAACCCTTCCAAATTTGCAGGGACAATAGATCCACTTCTACGTCACAACGTCATTGCATCACATTATACGCTCCCGTAACGCCCAACCCCGTTTTTTTTAATTGTACATACATCATTTCTGTTTATTGGTAAAATTGACCAAACGTGAATCCCGTTTTAAATATGCAAGAAAACTCAATAATTACTACGCATTTTTTAACTTACGTGTCACGGCGACCTTTTACTGGAGTTTTTTTAATGAGCAGTTGACCTCACCATTTCAACACAACTCTTAAAAAACACCGAGCAACGCCAGGCTATGTAGCTAGTATATATATATATATATATATATATATATATATATATATATATATATATATGAGGCCTTCAGTACAAAAGGTAATTTCCGCTATGTATGTGAAAATCAGTAAAGTGTATTTGTATGTTAAAACAGATGCTTTTACCTTCTCTAAAAAACTTTAGTGGTTCATCTCAAATAGATAAAAAGTTATGGCATTTTGAATGTCGACAAAATTTAAATAGGATGTTTTCGTTATTTTTCTTATTTTGCGGCCAAAAAATATCTTTTAATTCCAAACGCCTCACATAATCTTGAAATATACTCACTTGAGTGTGTTTGGAAAATGGTAGTCGTTAATTTGAAAATTTATAAACATACATTTAATTTAAACTTGTTTGGATATGTATTCGTGGGGCCTTATATATCAAACATTTCTCTCCAACCATCGACCTTACACTATTTACTAGTGGAAATGGAATGTTGAAAATTTTTAAAATAGAAAGATGCTCAGGCGAGTTCCAGTCGCGCGTGGAACGAGAGGAACCTCAATGAACGCTCTTTTTCAAACGCAACACATAAATAAATTACTACCTAACAGTCAAAACATGAGGAAATATAACAACACTAGAGACAAAAACACCGTTAAAAATGCCTATAGAAGTGGCTGAACAAGTTTTATTAAAATTTTTATTTTTAAAATTTTATTGTTTTGGGCGGCTGAATTTCTAATAAACATTACACGTGACGTCACGCTAGACCATTTCAGACGCTTCCCAAAGAATACGCGGAATGCAGACAAAGGAATTCAAATTACCACACAGACACTATTGGGACATGATAATGACTGCAATAATCGAATGTACTTGAACAAAAATAACAAAATATGAACTATTGACTGTTTATCTAAAACTTAAAGCACAATACTCTACATCATATCCGGCTAAGCAAAAAATATAATTAAAAAAAAAAATAAGCAGACAAACTTTGTTCTTTTTAATAAAAATTTGTTTGGATGAACACTTGCTGTCTAAAGAAAAAAATGTGCCTCTCCACGCTTTGCAGATTTAAAATCCTGTTGAAGGGCGCATATTTCCTTAAGATTTCACGAAAATTCAGGCCTGTTGACGAAAATTAAATACTGTTTAAAATAAACTGAACATCTACTCAAATACAACTATCCACTAAAAAAAAGTTCAAAGTATATATATATA
>JBBBDQ010029105.1:0-47305 GCA_037127315.1 Ascarosepion bandense
TATATATATATACATTAATTTCAAATCAGGTACCGTCACTTTTTCGCGAGTAAGCTGCATAGCGTAATGAAAACGGTCACAAACTAAAAGAAAATAAAGTTTATCGTCAAAATGTTTATATTGAGATGAAACCTCAAAGTATTTTTAAACACTTTCAACATTTTGTTTAAAATCAGATAAAACTATGACATTACTGAATTAGTGTTAGGGTGGCACCCCTGTGAAGTCGATTGACTAATGGATTATTCCTCACGTCACGTCCGGTTACCAGGTTCTGTTTTCCGGGCAGTCCGAGACGAAAAGAGTAAAGGTCGTAACCGGAGTTGTCCTGTAGCTGAGTAGAGATACGGCGCAACCTTAACAAGTATTTTTATTTTTGTTAATACATTATTTTATTTCACTGTTCCCAAGTCTTCTCGTTAGTTGTTTCAACAATAACTCCACAATCATTGGTGACGAAGTAATTCGATTTCACCCAAGGAAAAAAAAATTTTTTGTCAGCAACAATTGACTGTCGGATTAAAAAGTCAAAAGAAAACGAATACATACGCATTAACGCACATGTATTTATTTATTAATAATTCGTCAAATTGTAAGTAGCATTTTCTTTTCCATCATTTTGAGAAGAACAGAAGTGAAAAGTAATTCTCTTTCAGAGGAAAAGGAAAAAAATACATGTTTTCGCTGTTCGTTTCTATTGAACTGACCTATTTTTCTCAAGTCTATCTAAGGCTGTGTTTATGCATTTTCTTTTTTGATATTCTCAAAAGGAAAAAAAGAACGAACGAAAAAAAATTTGAAATATAATATTTCTTATTTTTGTTGTGAAAGTGAACTTTTTTTTCTAAATAAGACAGAAAATAAAAACTAGATTTTTTTGCTTACGGGTTAGTCAATTTTCACTTATGCACATATTCTCGGTTCTTCTTTTTTACTCCTTTTCTTTGTTAAAAGACTAGGAAACCATTTTTGTTTGCAGTAAACATTTTGGAAAAAAAATTTCTGCCCCCCCCCCACTTGACTTGGTTATAAAGTTATACCTCAAAACACCAAGTGAGACAGTATAACCTTCACACACAAAAAAGAAACGATATTTTTTTCTTCGTTCGCTTGGAGAAGATAACCACTATGGAGGAAAGTTTTAAAGATAACATGCTGCGACAATAAATGTTGAAGAAGAAATTGCTACTTCAACAGAAGAGACATGAGGAATTGATTTTAAAAGTGATGATAGCACCGCTTGTTCTCTAAATACCATATGGAAATCCATTGAAACATTCAATTACTTACCGGAGCCGGATATGACGTTTTATACGAGAATTTATTCACTGTTGACTGCCAAAAAGGGACTACAAAACGCAGTAAGTTCGTCGATTCTATTTTAACCATTTCACTGTTCCCGAGTCTTCTCATTAGTTATTTCAACAAATACTCCACAATAATTTGAAAAGCTTTTAATTGCTTTTGTAAATAAGTAATGTTAAGGGCATTATTGTCTGAAGAAATAAAATTTATACAAGAATTATCATTTTTGGTTTTACTGATGACCATACATTCGGTTTTATTGCAGTTTATTTGCACTCCTTTTATGTCACTCTCTTCAGCTACCTTGCTGTAAGAAGGTCTTGTAATCAGTTCCCCCCTCAATCACCTCTGTATAAACAACAACAAAAAAGGACATGTTCAACCTACTTGCAAATAACTTGTCATCCAAAAATCACAGTAAAATATTCCAGACTATTAAACAGGAATCAGAAAAAATCAAGCTAAACTTTAAAAGTAATAATGAAGAAGAGTATAATAAACTAAAGGATTCATTAAAGAAGGCTAATAACACAGCTGAGGAACCAGACGAGATATCGTATGATTTCTAAAAACAACTACCTGATCAATCATTAAAGTATTTACTATCTATTTTTAATGCCATATGGCAACAAGCCATAGTCATTCCTGTAGTAAAACCAGGAAAAGATGCATCTGACCCCTCCAATTACCGCCCCATAGCACTAACAAGCTGTGTATGTAAGACTCTTGAAAGAATGGTAAATAACAGATTAGCTTTGTTTTTTGAAATCAATAAAACAACCAATCTTCAATGTGGTTTCCGAAAACAGCTGAGTACTATGGATCATTTAATACGACTGAAAACTTTTATTAGGAATGCCTTTATCCAAAACAAAACATATTACTGCTATTTTCTTTGACTTGGGAAAGACATATACCACATGGAGATATGGTGTCATGAAAAATCTAAAAGAAGCTGGACTGATGAGACTCTGTACATACGTTTGCCAAATTTGTAAATAAAATTAGGCTTGAATTAATAAGTCCTCATCTTCATTGTCCTACATACGATCGTAATGCCTGATATAATAACGGTGTCAGAGGAATTTAACTTTGAAAATATCATTTCCCCGATAAAAATCGCTAACATATTAAACTTAAATCGTGTTAAGGAAAGCGAAAGGATAAATATTTCGGATATGATTTGAAATTACTTTAAGTATTTCTGGGTTAAAATCAAACAGAAGTAAACATAGACGACATTAGTGATCTTAAAGTAAAAAGATAATAAAAATCGAGCCGACAAATAATTAACATGTTATATATTTGTTGTTTGGACTAGAAGTTAATTGGTTTTTTGCTGAGGATTTATTTCGGGATATTATACTGTACAATTTGGTCAATTGCTCCATGCACTAGGTTCCGAGGAAGACGATAAACATCAAGAACAGTGAACCAATTTATCGTCTGGAAATGATCCACGATGGTCCTTTTCTTGTGAGTTTCAGGAGACACTATCAGTGTTTGAACTCAGCATACGCGATATTTCTGAATGAAGTATTCATGCTGACGTACGAAATTGTGCCCAAGAATGACATCACAGCATAAGTTAGCTATAACAGACAGCTTGAGACTACTATACTCTCTACCACTGAGATTGAGAAATGCTATACAATATCCTTTCTTTTGCCAAATGGAATTTCGAGCAGGACATCTTACTTTGTCATGTCTCTGATCCCTCAGAAAAAAAAGTCCAATGATGGCGGCCACGGTATGTTTGTCATCGCCTGATCATTTTTCTTGACGACGAGTAGCCAGTAGGTGTCTACAGAAGATAGAACGTCCATGGCTGAATTGTAATCGTCTATGTCGGAGATGTGATTAAAGATAGTAAAAGAAACAGATGATGACTAGAAAGTTTCATTTTGGCTTCAAGTATTTTTCCATCGTCATAGATTTTTAGTAAACTAAATTATTTTGAGTTTATGGAAGGCTGAATCAGTGAAGCATTATTTCACTAAAATTCTACAACGGTATTGAACCATTCAATAAAATGACTGTCTACATCATGGAGAAGTAGCGGTTTCGTATAAGGTAAGAAATTTCTAGCGTGCTTCATATAGATTGTAATGTCTCTACTAATTTCGGTTGCATACAATTTATCTAAAGTCATGCATTTTCAGAATTATAAGAAATTGGTAATTTTGCTCCACAAAAAAGAAAAAAAAAGATCTCAATCCATATACAAAACATCAGAACTAATGTAGTTAGACAATCAAAATACAACATAAAAAACTCTCACCAATCTCAAACATAAATGATTAATCAAATAATACAATCTACTTGCTCCATAAGTTGTTGTGATGTTGATGACCGGAACCTGAGCAGGTTTATGCTATCGAAATGGCACCAGTTATGACGACGCTTTTAGGTCACTAATCGTGATGATGTCCTCCTCATAGTAGCTGTTCCTTAAGACGTCTATTACAACGGTGATCGTTTCTCTACCATCTCAAACCAGACTGGACACTTGTGTTAAATAAAGATGCCTGGATGAGTTATAAAGGGAAGTCTTTATATATAACAAAAATAATTAATTATTAAAGCAGAATATACAGTCGCCGAATTTGAAAGTTTACAACGGAGAGAAGGTTACTTCAAGCAATCAGAGCTTCCAAAAATTCTTTGCATAACAGTGCGAAGTCTGTCGGTCGACCGACAAAAAAACTGCCAATTCTCGCCTCTACCGAAGTTTAGCATTTCGAATATAATATTAGATTCGTATTGTCTCCTTTCGTTTCCTATGTCTATTTGTATTTGAAGAATTTTTTTTTTTTTTTTTGCTCATATGGAAAAAATAAAATGCCTACCATAACTGTATAAATCTAATGGAAGCCGCAACATTTTCATTACTAAATTTCAAGGTCAAGAGAACTGAGAAAGAAAATTACAGACGATGAGATAAGACCCAACTTCATAGACTAATATGGTAACCAGAACATTTCGGAACTATTAATTAAAAATGAATTCAGCCCTACAGAATGGGCTTTCATAACACATTTTAGCTTAAAATTTTCATAATGAAATTATCTCTGCCAAATATTTAACCTTGATCTGTGTCCTTAAAAAAAAGAACCACATGTTTCTTCATTATCCGTAAATGCATCAGCTACTATCTAACTCACCACAAATATATTGCTTTCATGTCATCAAATACGTAACTACAACCAAATTTTATAAAAGTTATTACATTATGACTTGTTACAATTGAAACAGTGAAAATGATTTGCTAACCAAGTGCTGAAAATTTATCTGACAAGATTTTCTAAATAAAATAATTGTATGATTATCATGCAACTGAGGAATTATTCACAAATCTTCTTTTATTAGTTAATGCATTTTATACTTTGAGCCTTTTCTCAATAATTGTCAGATTATATTACCATCTTTTGACACTGTCAATAGATACGAGTAATAATCCAATAATTTTTAAATTCTATATTGTTGTTATAAAAAATTTTGAGCTATATTTAAGTGGAAAAGGGAAATGAGAATTTTTCATATCGAAATGATGTTAGCAGGGTTGTTGAGGGAAAAGTTTAAAATGCTTACATCTACTCAATTGCTTAAAAAACAGCATAGCATGATATTAATACAAATCACATGTTGTTGTCATTATACTTTAAATTTTTTATTCCTTTCTACAGCGTGAACACAAGGGTGTGCCATTTCACCAGATTTAGCCAACTTGTACATCAAGCCTATTCTGAGGACGCTAGAAGTTCTACCAGGATTCGTCATCATTGATCACAATATGAACAACATAAGATACAGTGCTGATAGCAGATAGGAAAGGGAAACTGCAAGTACTTTGAATGGCCAAGAACATATTCCAGAAGCTGAAGATAGTAGTGGATTGCTATGTGATGTTCAGTTGGTAAAATAGAAAACGCCACTGGAAACTACGTAAACTGAAACAATCAATACATATCCTAGGCTACAAAAATCTCCTAACCCGACCAACTAATTTGACGTCTTTACCTCTACAACAGACAAGGCTGAGTGATTTGCACGCAGATTCCCCCCCAACTCAACGCTGGATTACCTGAATGACATCCACATTACCCACTCGGTGGTGGCGATGTAATCCTTAAAAAGTGTTCGCTTCAAACTTTATAACTACTGCTGGAAGTATACTCACAGGGGGTTGCAGAGAAAAGCAACACTTGACTTACTTTATGAGCTTGAGCAATAAAACTGAGAAACTAAAATAATCACCAATTAATGTTAAAATATGTACAACTCTAATATGAGCAGCTAATCGAATTGATAATGCAAAAAGACATACTGTTATTTTTAATAACAGTTAAAAAATTAGGAGTAGCTAAAGGTAATATAAAATAAATTTTTCAATATTTTTTTAATGTATAATGAAATACTTTACAAAATTCCTCTTAAGTTTATACTGTAAGATCGAGTGGTTTGAATATTAATATTTTGTGCAAAATGATAAAAAGTAATGATCATAATGCTACTAATCATGTTATAAAACATAATGAGAGTAGTGTTCATGAGTGAATAACATCTGTTGGAGATACGATTACTCAGGTATTGGTCTCTATAGGGAGTACGTAACGGTCAACAATTTCTAACAGTCGGAATTCTCCTAAATTCAGGTCATTAGACACCTATATATGAACATGAAAATCAAAGTATTTTTTAGATTTATAATCCTTTCTAACAATTTCCAGATTTAGGTGAAAAATAATGACCAGAATTTACAATAGATGATATAATAATATTACATAACTAGTGAAAAACATTAATTTTGAACTTCTTTCAAAAATAAAATAATTGTATAATTTTAATCAAACATCCATACTTATTCACAAATGTAAGAAATTTAATTTTGTAATTTTGCAAATGTTTTATTAGTGTTGTAGAGAAACATCCTATTCTACCCCTTAATGAATATGGTCTAGTCTATAAAAGACTGTGACTAGGGCGAACTTTGGGCATACGTCATAGGCGGATACATTTCCTACTTGATCGTTATTCCTGTTACTATTCGTTGATTGTTCTTATACGTCTATTGGTTTCTTGTACTGTTTTATAATAAATATCTACTAATCTATCCTCACTGTTAAGTATTATTCTTACACTATTCTTTTCCCTGATATTCCTTCCCGGGATATATCAATTAGTTAAAACTAAGACTCATTAGGGAACGTAAATCTATTATTATTTTTCTGAAAATCTGTTCCGAATAATAAAACTTTGACATTATTTAATTAGACAAACCTGTAATAGCTTTTAGGAATAATATATGTTAAGGACATTAAGTAATACTTTTATTCTATTCATGTGTTAAACATGACAAAAAACTCCAGATCAGATCGTTGAGAGCTATATATTAGTTTAATTTGTATAAAATATAGTAAGGAGTTAAGAGCTCATGAGTCCATGTTTACACTGTGTAGCAATGTCTAGTTCCACACTTTCTTTTGCATTGATGGCTATTACATGAAGAAGGACAGACAAATAAACCAACATGCGTGACCACTCAGCGGTTTGAAATATTTCTTGTTTCATTGTAGATGTGACTGACTGGCCGAAATGTATAGCCAAATCGATCACGCAAACTTATTTTTGGATGACAAGAGACACAACATATTTAATTTATTGTTTTCTGTAAATTGCTGTCATTCCATTGGTTAATAAATATTTTCACACAGTGAAGCAAAGATAGTTATTTTTATGTCGTGCTCACCATATAATGCTTCAATTTTATTTCCTGATTAACAATATCAGTTCCAGCAAGTAATACTAGAATTATCCATTTAAAAAAAAAATCTAATTTTTTTTTCTTTCTCTTCCTGTTTATTTTTTATGACCTAATCAACACCCCACAAACATGTCAGTTTTTTTCTTCTCCCTCATAACTTCCGTTATTTTTGCCAGTCATTCTTCAGTACTGTTAAAGATAGGAACATCCACTTATTTTTGATACCTATGTTTAAAAATAAAAAAAAATTCTTTAACTTTTAACAGAACTGTGTATATAATTTTCAAATAGGCTGCTTTATCAGCTCTTTCATGGCTTTTCTTTTATCCAAGGGTCCAACATATTAGGATTTCTTTATTGTTGGACATGTTGTTTATTTTACATAAAAGTTTTACAATGACGAGATTTCCAAAATTTTTACTGTTGTTAGGCCAGATAAAGAATCCGAAAACAATGAATTTTTGGTGACTGCTTTTGCTGTAAAAATTGAACTTTCTTTGGGTAAAACTCTTTTTAGTGTTTTTATGTTACATACTGCTGTTTTATCATTGTCTTTCGGTCCATCAATATGATATATATTAAGTAATTTTTGGCATACTGTATGAGGATATCGTGAGTTTTGATTTGAAAAAGTCTTTTAAAATCTATGTTTGTATTAGGGATTTCACTTTCTTTAATTATAGATTCAACTCTTAGTTCAAATGGTTTTATTGTTTTTTAACTTTCAAATATTTCTTTATATGTTGTGTTCAAAATACTTTTGTAAGCTGGGTTGAATGAAACGGAGTTTAATTTGTCTCTACAAACAGGTTATCTATAGGAGATGTTTTGAAATCTCATAAATTTTGTCTAAAGCTGGTATAGTCTAGCTGAAATCGGATAAGATATTAATATATTTTATGAAGCGTTTGTTGGTCGGCTCCCCATTTGGTGTGAGCAACTGCTCGAAAGAAGTTAGAGGATTTTGTTGATTTTTGCTTTTTAAATACTTTGTGGGGTATGAAATAGAATTTCTTCTCAAATATTACTCCAAGAAATTTGTATTGGTTAACAGCTGGTATTGTATTTAGTGTGAATTTGAAGATTGAGTCAATGTACATTTTGCTTAGAGAACAAAAATAAACACACTGAGTTTTGGTTTCGGAAAAAATAGAATAAACAATGGTTCTATTTATATATAATTGTAAAATTTATTGTCCTTGTAGGCATTAGGTTTTTGATGTTATTTAGTTTTAGTGAGAATAGTGTTGTGGATAGGATGCTTCCTTGTAAAATACCTTCTCTTACTTTTTGGGTTTCTTGTAAATAATGGAAGTCTCCCTCGTATTCCTAAGTCATGAAGGTCTTTTATGATACTGTGGAACCATACGCTTTCTCTATGTCGAAAAAAAATAGTTACATGTTTTTTTTTTAGTGAATGCTTCTCTTATGAGAGTTTCTAGGTAGGTTATTTTGTTTAGTGTCCTATTTTTGCTGAATCCTGTTAGAATGTTGTTTGTTTCGAGTAGCCATATCAGTCTGTTGGTGACGATAAGCTCTGTAGTTTTGGGGGTTGGAGGAATCATTATCGGTTTTTCTATTGAATTTGTTAACTCCATAAAGGTGATTGGTTTGTTGGAGACTTTAGAGTTGTTTGAAAATAGATTTAATTCA
Source organism: Ascarosepion bandense (assembly GCA_037127315.1). NCBI lineage: Eukaryota > Metazoa > Mollusca > Cephalopoda > Sepiida > Sepiidae > Ascarosepion > Ascarosepion bandense. Next base: position 8,723 of record JBBBDQ010029105.1, read on the forward strand.
TGTTTTTCTTTATTAAATTTTGAATTGATTTAAGTTTACAGCAAAATTATTATCTAGTGTATCTGCTATACGTTTTTTACTGATAGCTGTTTGATAGGATTTGTTTCTTTTTTCCAGATATATTCCTTGGCATGTTCCATATTGATTTCGCATTTGAGAAGTTTAATTTGCTGACGTTCTTTTGGCTTCTTTAATAGTTTTCTGAACTAGTACTCTATGGTATTTGAAGTTGATTAGGTTTTATTTTGTAGGTTGTTAGGAATTTTCTTACTGCTTTACATAATTAGTGGAGAGCTTCTTAGCTAAACCATGGTTGGTTTCTTTTGTATGTAGTAAATTTAAAAAAGAATACATTTTTCTGCTATTGTAATTACTTTGTTAGAGAAGTCTGCGACAGTTTGGATATTTCTATTCTGGATGAGGTGTTTACAGCATAGTTTTTTAAATTCTTCCCAGTTTCCTTTTTTTAATCTCTTCTTCCAGGGAAGGATTACTCTCAACCAAAATGGGGAAATTCTCAATTCCATTTGTATCTTCATATACTCTTCAAGGAAAGAAGAGGGGTCACATAAGGTCAGATCGATGGCTGACTACAATGCGGTGTTTGGGATTTTAAGTTATATAAGCAGATCTTGTGGCTATTGAAATCACCTTTTACAATTAATGGTTTAGGAAGTTCTCTAATTAGTTTGTTTATTTGTTCTTTCATTTCATCCAGTTGTGGAATATGAAGTCAGCAGAAAGTGACTGTTTTATGAAATGTTGCTGATATTGCTACTCTTTGTAGATTTGGGTGGGTGATACTTTTCCCAACTATTATATATGTTCCACCTAAAGCTTTTGATCTCGTTTTTGTCCTATTTCTTCTTAAATGTTTCTTAGAGACATATTATACATGGGTTTAATTCATCTATTACTAACTGTAGTTAGCCACGAGGATTTCTTTCTTGGCTTTGTTTTTTTTTTTTCTTTCCTATGTGATATCTTTTAGTTTGATGATTTTGAGAAGATTCTTCTTTCTCGCTTACATTATGATCATATTATTTTCTCTGTATTTACATGCCGAGCTTTTGCCTTTGATTTGTTTATTCTTTCTTTTTTGTTTTTGAAGGGATTGGTAATATGTTTCAGCTATTTGTAGATTTAAGTTATCTATCTCCAGTTTTTTTTTTTTTTTTAGATTTAAATGAAACTTTATACATTTATTTGGTTCTAGTTCTATTAAGTTCTTTATTACTTTGTTGTATTTGTCCATTGGGTGAGAATTATTTTGGTTTGATCTTTCAACTATTTTTCTTGTTTCTGACAATGTAATATTTTCCTTGGTAGTGTATACATTTCATTTTTCCTCGTCATGATCTGCATATGTATCTGATTCCCAAATTTTTGACATCGAAAGCACCTCGAGGTGGGGGGGTATACATCGACAGGTTCTTAGCTGTAACCAATTTAGATTATTTGAAGAGTTTTGGATATATTAAAAGTAAAAATATGAATATTTTTTTCCTTATGAAAATTAACTTGTATTCAATGACTCCTTGATTGCTCATTTCATTCAGTATTTCTTCTAGGTAGGGAACAGATAACTCTCTGCTTCTTGCCACTTTTTTTTAAATTGGTTTAGTTTTTTTTTATGAGGGCTAACTCTGACTTTTGATACAATGAAAGAATTTCATTTTCTTTACAGTCGTTGGTTTTATGTAAGTAGATAGAATTTTTTTGTATTAAGAACGGAAATCGTTTACACATGTGTTTATTTTCCTATTTCAGACTCCGATAGTGATGTTTTCGTTTTTTTTTTTTTTTTTTTTTTTATTCATTGTCTGTGCTCGCTACACACCTGAAAGCCCGGCTTTGGCGACCTATCAAATCGAAAACCCAATCACCTTGACAGATCAGGGCTACACAAAACAGTATACTCGTTTATGTGAGAGACTCTGCTCATCCATTATCATGTTTGTAACACTGCCCCAATCTGCAGTGGATAACAAACTGTTTTGCAGGCATGAGTATTTTTCTCACGAAAGAATGATTGGCACTCAGCCAACGCTTACATATTTGGTCAAGATATTAGATGATGTTTTCTATGAGTCTTTATCATTTTTTGCTTTTTCTTAAAGCATTACCAGGATCCCGTTCCCAGACAGCACGGGTCGCAATCAGCATATTCTGAAGCCACACCGTTAGTGCGAGACCATTATTTGATTTTTGTAGTAATTTCCAAATAAAATGTTAAACTCCAACGCAAAAACAAGATGTTTGAGCACATTTCTACTTTAAAAAAAAAAACTTTTGCAAGACGATCGCAGTAAAACACTCACCCATTTACCAAGTTTAGCTGCGAGGAAAGAAAATGTTTCAAATCTGCTGAATTTGGGAGGTCATTGATTTACAGTGTGACATGTATTTTTAAAGAAAAAAAAGCATATGACAGCAATGATGATTGTAACATTATATAAAAATTACATATGTGCAAAGTATCCAAATTTAGAGAAATATGCTAAGAAAAGGCTCTCAAATTTTAACTACTTTTTCTTGTGAGCAATTTTACTAAAAGCAAATAAACACCTCACTAGTCAAGACTCGAGAGAAAAAGGTTTCGCGCTAACGAAATTCAAAACCACATATTTTTTACCAAAATTTCCAATATGTTATAAAATATTAATTTAATTAAATACTTCCATCATTCGTCTTAGAATTATTAGTAACAAAAAATTGTTTGGGCCTTTTTTTTCTTCACACTATGCTGTTTCTGCAGCAATTTAATGAGGGTACCTAGAATAAAGAGCCATTAACTTTATTAAAGCCGGCGGTAAAAAAGTGAGTTTCCCAAGACCAAATAGTGCAGACAAAAATTCAAACACATCAATTAATATTTTCATTGGAGGAGAATATACCGCTCGTTAATGAAAGAAAGTGAGAGAAATATCTGGCATTGAAATTATAGAAGGATACGGGTAGATAGGGCGACTGAAAGAATATCTCGCCTCTAAGCTTTTGTTGAGCAAACTTACTTACATTTCCTAGTTCGCGTACATATGTAGCCAAAGAGTTTTAAACAATTGACATAACTTTCAGAACTATGAAAACCACAGATTTACCATCTGTTGTTTTCACTTTCCGTAACAATCAAAGCCTGTAGCATAACACCGGCGAATTATTTTTTATATCACCCAGAGCAAGGCGGTAATGCCACTGATGTGCATAACAGTGAACAGGAAGAAGAATGAGAATACTGGGTGGTGACAGAACTAGATTCAAGTGGTTAATAGATGAGTATTGACATTGCATTTAAATTCCTGAACGTTACAGCCGACAGGAAAGCGAGAGTAGAATTGTCGTCTACGTTTAGTTAATGTAACGGTGAATGGGTGGGACCGAGTTGCCAATATGCATGCAGAAGCCATAAAAGTATTTTATAGAACACACAACAACTTTATCTTAGGCACATTGACAAGCCAATTCACCACAGGGTAAATCGTGGTATCATCCCCTGAGGGACACCAGCGTTTGTGCTGCAGAATGTAGAGGCAAGCCCATTCAGGACGACCTTAATTTTGCGGTTATTTAAAAAATATTGCATTATATCAAGCAATCGTCCGGTAACCCTGTAGCTTGCATAGAAGGCCAGAGTGTCAAAAGCCTTCGAGATGTCCACAGCACGAGCCTCGCCTAGACCATGTCAATCTTGGAACTGGCAAAGCAGAAGCCATACTGCCTGTCAGAGTAAAGTTTGTGGAACAATTTCAGCATTAATTATGGCCTCAAACACTTTCCCAAAAATTGGTAGATGGGTCCGAGAGTTCAGCAGCACATTTCGGACTCTCATCTTAAGGTGTTGAAATTACTTAAGATATACGTCGTACAGTTTACTCTCAGTTCTAACAGAGATGTCGGGGAAGGTACTCCAGACAAGTTGAATGACAATCTGCGAGCAAAGTACTCGTTTGCATAACTCCCAAACTGACGCTCATCAACTGAGAGATCGAAAACTTTTCGCGAAAGGAATCCCAGTCTGCTTTTCTTAGCGGTGGGAGTTGCAGAGGTAATACTGGGGAAGTCCACCACCTACGTAAGAAATTGGGAACTAGCAAAGTTTATGGCTGGTAGGAAATATGGTAAAAAAATAACAGGTAACTAAGCAATCTGACAAGTGACAGACGGAGACATGCATATTGGTGGTCAGGAGATTCAACTGATGTCACCCTAGCTATAGGGAAGTCTGAGCAAACGTAAAGCCCCAGCGCATGCATGTGGAATCCTTCCTTAAGAAGAGAGAACTGAATAGTTGAAGTTAGTCTCACAGAGCGCTAGAATGTGAAGGAAAGCTTCTACACTAGGAAATTCAGTACGAATGCCCGGCATATTAGTAAAAGAACAGTTAAGTGATTTCAGTTTGGCTGGTTTAGAATATATGCTAATTCTGTTTATCATGTTACGGTTTATTGATGGGGAGGGAGCTACAGGCAATCATTATCCAAGTTCTGTGCTGATAGAGAAACTGGCTCGGACTTAAAAGTGTACTCTTAACTTTGCCCACCGAAAAGCCTTGCAGGTACACCTATGCATGCGCGACATGGCACTACAAGAACCCCGATACGATACAACTGTACATCAGAGCAGCCGCTCTAGACGCTACGCAAGAGTTAGGTCTCCTAACTACCAGGAAACCACATCCTAAACAGGGATCAAAGGGTAAGTCTCTACTCCAGTTAAAATAAAAGGTGAAGTGTCATAACTTAACTGGATTTTAACTTAGTAAAATTCCAATCAAATAAATTTCTTAGAAAAACGACAAAAAACACTCGTCCGATTTAGACTACGTAAATGAATTCATGTATGTGTGTCAAGAGCTTACCAGAAGTTCGGCGCCAATAAAATTGTTGTTACACCTGTACACAGTAGTGAAACAAAGAAATCCGCAGTGGATTTCAACAATTATATCTAAATAATCAAATATTCGTATAGTTACGAAAAATTCATTCAAAACAAAGCGCTACAAAGAACAATTGTAGGCATTAAACGTATTCAGAAATGAATATTTACTGTATTTTACAATCACTGAATATAATATACATGTGAGAGAAAGAAATCCGCACTTGACATTACCAACTATGTCTAAATTGGTTGCTTGTTCATTTGTTTAAGCAGCCAATCAATCTTCTTTTTCTTTAGTTGTTTGTCCTTAATTACATTAGTAATTAAACATCTGCTACTTCCTAATATTGATGTTGTCATTTTGTCTCAAGAAGATTTCTTGGAAACAGATATTGTAGGATGATCTTGTGTTAGTAGTACGAGCAGTTCATTCATATTTATTTTAATCCACATTTCCCTTAGATTATTTTTAGGCCCGTGGTAAAAATTTTCATTTTAGACTTTGTCTTTTGTTTTCAATATCCAATTTCTATGAGTTCCTCAAATCAGTTTGGTAATGAAATGGGCTGTTTAAGGAGAGTTTTTTCGTTTTTCAAGTAGTCAGAAGAAAATTTAGGTGAGCTTCGACGCTTCATCCTTCATTGATCTGTTTTCTGTTGAAAATATTTTCATAAATTCTCCTGCAATGTGAGCCATTCATTTGTTTTTAGTTTTACTAATACTTCGATGAGTATCTGATATTTGTCGCTGGTGGGTATTCTTGGGTTATTATATTTTTTTGATCTCATATACTTTTCTACTATTTTCTTGCTTCTAGGAAAGATATCTTATTCATGGGAATTTGCGCATCTTATATTTTCTAATGTTTGGGTTACACTCCCCACATTTTACATATACTGGACTTCCTCTGTAGGGTATCTAATGCCCTAAACGTTTTTATGTCTTTTGAAATTGTGACTTTATCGAAGGTGAGTATGGACATGTTCATTTGTATAATTTCTGCGAATGATTATTCTTTTTCCTCCCTGATTTAGTAGTGCTGACTGAATTTCTTCTTATAACACATTTAGATGATTTTAGTTTTTCAGGTGATAATGGATGTAATTTAATTTCAGTGTCTCATCTATGTTCGTTATGGGGTTTTTTGGTTTATCGGTAGTGTTAGTTCTCCACCCTGCTCCGAGCCCAGTAATGATAGAGGTCCGGGTTAAACCCATTCGCCATATAATCTCAGGAATACAAGAAAGGTACATCAAATAAGCATCTGCCAGCATTGATAGTATAATTTGGGTTCTCCGTTCCAGTCATGTGACAGCCCGTCGACTTCAGATAAGAGCGAAACTGTACTGTTGCAGTTGGCGTTTTTTAAATTGATTCTTTCTCCACGTGCCAAGTTCTTTCACAACATAGGCAACTATGGACTTCCACGTCTTCATATCCCTTGTGGCTCTTACCATGCGTTACGTTTTCCCTGTACCTTGCTAATGTATTAATCTCTTTTTCGTTTTCATATTTTCTAGAACGTATCCTTCGTTATGACAATTGGCATTTATTGAACCTCTTTTTACTGATGACCATACATTCGGTTTCTTGTAGTTTTTTCCAGGTTGGCTATCATCTATGTATCTAATGTGCTTTGGCATAGTCTGATTTCCACTGTAACCAGGTTTTTTGTTAAAGTCACTAGCACTTCTTTAAATGCATTCAAAACTTCCCCTTTCTTTTTCATATTTGTTTCTCACACAGCTTTAATGTTGCACTAGGCGGCGACTGTGAAAACAGCCATCTGTAAAACGAAATAGATTAATGGATAGATATGACAAATTTCACACTATACTAAAGTCTAGAAAGAACAATTAAACTATCTATTAATACTAACGAAGAAAATAAATTTTGGGAATTTTATACTCAGAAAATTTATCATTTACTTTGTATAGAAAGATATCTGCAACTAAACCTTAAAATTTTATATGTATTCGGATAGATATGAAAAAAAATCACATTTTATAACGGTGACGTTCATCTGTTCATGAATGGTAACCAGAAAAGAATCTTACTTGAAATTTACAATCACTCAATATGTAATAAAATGAAATCAGCAATTCATTCAAAATCTTTCTCAAAATGAATGACAATACAAATACTCTGGTGAATATAAAAATATTTACTCTTTCCTGAGCCTTACAAACAATTAATCTGTCCATGAAAGTATATTAGGTGACTGTTACACTTACAAAACATATAATACGTTGGGGTTAGAATCATTTTTAGTCCGAAGGCCTACGGCCTTAGTGTTAAAAAAAAATCATCTAGCAGCCGGAGTCCGCCAGAAATTATACACGTAATGGTAACTGTACTCCTAATCCTAAAAAAAGAAAAGGCCTCCAGGGGTTAGGGTTGAGACCATATGATTCTGCACATCAATTTACTTAAGAATCAGCATTAATCTTGATATGCAAGAAAATACACTAAATGCGCAGGGTTAGGGTGAGTGAATGCATCTGGGTTCTGGAAAGGATGTGAATGGCAAAAAGAATAATACTTTGCATCAGCAACATAGAGATAAAGTTCGTGGAACATGAAATGAGGAAGGAGGGCTTGAAGAATATGATACTCACAGGTCAGATAGAGGGCGAGTGGAAACATAAGAAAGAATGCTAAGAGCCAACAGGTATAGGAAGACCATAATTGTCTATGTTGTGAAGTAACATGTCACACAGAAGAAGAATGAATTTAGAAAACGTCAAGATATAACAATTACACCACACATAAATGCTAGCAGTCGATGGTAAGGGTCAATCTGTTACATGAATGGAACGTACCTGAACTTTTTCGGTCATTTGCAGATTAAGTGTCGTCTTCGTACATCACTCCTAACCGTTGTTGTGAATTCCACGAACCGAGCTCTCTAGATGGGTTACGCCATCCCCTAATTTCTGCCTCCCGTCTATTGGGCAGTCTCAGGCGTGATTAATGAACACATCCATCTGTATTTTCGCTCATCATACTCGGCCATATCTCTCCGATAAAGAAATAAAACTAAACCTAACCCTATCTATCTATAAAGTGTAAATAAATTAATTTCTAAAATTTTAGGACAACTTTATTAAAGGTTTAAAAAAAAAAAAATTTCATTCTCAAGAAGTGCCAAGATGTGGAGCGTCAAGACCGCTTTGAAATATTTACATATTTTTTTTATTTAAACTAGGCATTACTTATTATGAATAAAGAAATATTGCGACAATTTCTTAAACGGACCCTACGTAGACATGGAAACGGAAGGGACTTGGCCAATTGCTTACGGCGGTGGTCATGGAAACGACCTGCAGTTGGCACTTTACTTACCGACATTGAAAGAATCGTTTTGGGGTGTTTTTTGGCCAAATAAAAGTCATGAATTAAAACAATTAGGAAAAACAAAACCGTTCCATTTGTAAGAAACTGAACTTATTTCAATTTTGTTCAAAGGTTGATTAGAAATTTCATTGAAAGTTCAATTCAAAAAACAAATAAGACAGCCGTTTGTCTTTATGGGTCACCGGCCTTGGTTGGGGGGAGGACGGAAGTGAGGTGGTGGCAGTGTTATGATTCATTCTTTATTCAAATCTAACCTGTGTGTATCAAGTTTTCCAAGCCTTCTTTCAGCATCAAATGTTCCCCACTAACTACGTCTCTCTATCTTTTACATGATCATCAGTATCAATGTATTTTTTGTCGTTTTACACAGTCCCCATCCATAACATCTGCATCGTCCTTCTGTAGAGCCACGTTTCAGTGAATTCAAATTTAATTCCTTCGTCTTTGACGAAATTGTTCCGCACTCAGTTCCATATTAAAAAGACAGACATCACAAGTCAATACATAAACACTTCTTCTTCTCTTAAGCCATATGTAAACTAGTGGACGTAATGGCTGGCGAAGGTCCGCGTTGCTCATTAATATGTCCATCGAAGTAGTTGTGGCTCTCCACGTCTTTCACTTCTTTACAGTTTCAGTGTCGTCCTTATCAATTCATTTGAAAAAATCCATTGTAAAGAGTTAACCCTAACTCTCTACATGGGTTCCGCCTTCCAATAATTTTTCGATAATAGAAGGATGATTGTTATTTAACCGAAAACCTGAAAATGCGACTAATTTCGACTGGAATGGGAACACGACTCTCCAATTTTCAATTTTTTCCGAGCTGATATCCATCGCACCGCATTCTTAACGTCCGCCATGTTTACGTATCCGATACAGCGTACGCACAAGCTTGTATGACACAAGGACAATAAGAACAAGTTCGAAACATATGTATGCCGTATATAAATACACACAACACAATTCCTTTCTTTTGTTTTGTGGCCTTGTGCCATAGTAAGCAATGATTAATAAACTCTTTATACTCTACATAACTTTTCCAAATGAGTAACTACTTTTTGAAATCATCTACTTGTGACAATCTCACACAGTTGCGTAAAACATAGTATGGCACAAGGTCTTAGGGTTAGGGTAATAGGTTGGACAACGATATCTTCATTAATTATCCATATTATCAAAAAAATAATTAATAAATATATTCCCCATATTAAAAAAAACATTGTATTCGTCGTTTTTTATTTATAAGAAAAAGTCTTGTTGGAACGAAAAGAGAATCAAATTGAGATCGCTAAAGAAAGCGCGACTTTGCGATCGACTCAGGGGCTAATACTGACAACCCGATCGCGTGCTGGAAGTCGCTTCAAGATATCGGTCAATGTTTCATTCATGCACTTGTACATAATGTCTTTTAAAGTCGTACGGACTATCTGCAGTTACTTAAAACACAATATATAGTATGTCACAAGGCTAATACAAAAAATAAAATATATTATGCAAATATATATATTTAAATAAGTGCTTAATATTTTTAATTAAATCGGGTTAGGGTTGAGACCATATGATTCTGCACATCAATTTACTTAAGAATCAGCATTAATCTTGATATGCATGAAAATACACTAAATACGCAATATTCGGGTTTTCACTACAATAATTTATATTGCTCATAATCAATTTTAAATGAGACCATACGATTCTACACTAAATGCGCAGGGTTATGGTTGGTGTAATGGGTTAGGGTTGACACCATATGATTCTGCTCATCAATTTAATTGAGAATCAGCATTAATCTTGATATGCATGAAAATACACTAAATGCGCAGGGTTACGGTATCGAATAAAAAAGACATGCGTGATATTTTGTCATATATGAAAAATAGATTTACTGCTGGTGGTAGTAGCCGCGTTCATGGGCCACCAGCTAACTCGTCTCCCGAAGGCTGGGCGCCATTATCCGTAAAATATTTACACGGTTTGATACATTTTTTAGCATTGGACGCATACTTAAAGTGGTACCAGCAAAATTCACCATGTGGCCGTTCGCGGGAAAGTGATTTGTTACGTGACAGGCTTCTATTTTTAGTGCGGGACCTGCGTTCTAAGTTATCGACGCGCAGTGTGAGGGCGTCTATTTTTTAATTAAAGCATCCACACTGGAAGAATTCACTGTAGTCGGGGTAAGAGAAAGGTTAGTTTGATGGACAGGCTGATTTTCCAATATTTTATCAGCCATGTCCGCTAATTCAGTTAGTTCGATTCTCTCTGAAATACTCGTTAATATTTGAGCTACCTGTGTGGGTAATTTGTCAATCCACAGCTTACGTAACATAGTGTTGCTCCCTAGCAGGGTCTTCAAACCTCGCAGCAACTGCGACGGCTAATTGTAGATTATTGAATAGTTCATGTAGACGTCTACTTTCAGACTCACCGGTCATAGAAATAATTGTGTCACGAAGCAGATCGTAAGGTTTGTCTGCCGGTACTTGGTTCAGGAGGTCGACAATGTCGATTGCTATCTCTGGTGGCAATTTTTCGACCACATATGCAAATTTGTCACGCTGTGACGTAATTTTTTTTCCACAGAATATGGCATCAAGCTGAGCGAACCAGACTTGAATGTTTGACCTGCTAAAAACGGGCAGGTTAAGGAGAATCGGACCCATTGCAGAGCTGTCTACCATTACGAATAGTTATCTTATCTTGTTCTACCAATATGTCCACACGTACACACAAAATTGAGAAGAGAGAGGAGTCACCAAAAAATTTAAAATACCCACGTCGGGGTCATCTAATTTGTAGCGGCCTAACTACTTTTTTTTATTTGTTATGTAATAATGTTAGCTTCTCAATTCAATGTGTGCCAAAAAGTGAACAAACAAGACGTAGGTAGACAAAATTTTAATTATAACAATAATCAGTTAAAGGGAGAGAACTTATTTTCACCCTTTTAATAATTAACTGGAGATGTATGAAACACTTTTTGTATGTGCTTAAGAAAATAATTTAAACAGTTCAAAGTTGATGAGTTGGAAAATAGTCTGTATGTCCAAATAATTGAAATAGTTCAAAGTGATGAGTTTGAAGAATAAACAGCAAGCAAGCTGTGTGTGATTAAAAATGTCAAAAATACTTGCGTTTCAGCCGATAAGTTGAAGTAATATAATTATTTACCAGAAGAAAAATATTGAATGCAAAAAGTTGTTATTGCAAAGTTTGAATATTTAATTTAGTTTCTCAGTCAGGTAAAGATGAAACCGGCTTATTTTCTTTTTAACGAGTAGGCTAAAATATATATGTACCTTAAAAGATAAGTGAGCTGGAAACAATAGTTCTGGTAGCTTCAAAATCTTCTTTCCAACTGAAGCTTCAAGAGCGAGAAGATTCCCGCTTTTTTGAAAGAGAGGCAAAATGCTGCTGCTGATGCAGAACGAACCAATGAAAAGTTTGGTTACAAAAAGAAGATGGTTTGATTTATTTTACAATTTTCCTTCTCGAACTTTTTATAAATATAGGTGATACGAGGGTATCGTAGAGAGCTCGACACTACAATAGCAATTAAGAAAAATCTTTTTTGTTGTAACAGTTTTAACCAAATATTTTAAACTTGTTTCAGTTGTTTAAATATTCTAGTTTATATAATTTAGTATTTTACAACCTTTTTACAATACATTACAAGGATTTGCGGTTTACGCTACAGCCTTCTTCAGGTGCTAGAAATTTCGAACCCAACCCTTTATTACAATCACTGGAGTATATCATTCTCATTCCATGTGCGTAATAAAGGTTTCGGTTCGAAAATCCTAGCAACTGAAGATGGCCGAAACGTAATAAAGATGAGGACAATGTAAATAGTGTGCATCAGTCAGTTATGCAAATTTTTTTCAGGCCCACTTACAAGCATTTAATTGATCCTAAGACACTGGCTAATTTACATGACCGTGTATGGTACGGGCGATTTTGTACTTCTTTCGTCGGGAAGATAGACCATGTCTACTACAGTTATAAAAAAAAAATATTTTTTCTTATCTTTCAAATTTGAGATCCTAAAACTCACAACGCTGAAGACCATTTGTTAAGCTCACTGTACATATTACTTTTAAAATTTTATATACTTTTGTTATTGAATTACATTGATTTTTCATTGAACCATTTAATTCAGCAAAAGGTTTAATCTTATAGACGATGTTCATATAATAAATGAGTAAAGGTCAGGTTTTTACTAACAATGCCATTATTTTATTGTTTGTGAATGTTCATTATGATATATGTTTTGCGGTATTCAGATTATAAAGGGTTTTTCTTCCGTGAATATAGCATATTTGTATTTTCATGTGTGTGGAATCCACCTGGCAAGTTTTATTAAAAAGTTCCAGCGACATTTTTTTAATCGCACGTAATAATATTTAAAGATCTGTGCAAACTAAAGGCCAAAATGTTCAGACGGATATTTCTAATAACCATTGTTGATAGGAATTTTTAATCGTAGGCACTTGGGAACACGTTAAAATAAATAATTGCGCGCGAAATTTTAACAAGTGTTTGTGAACCACCTCTGCGAGAATTTCAGTTCGGTCGGGATCCAAACGTCCGTGCAAGATGTCATGTTATAGAAACAAGCACAATCGTCCACTTCATTTGCCATGCGGCGCGAAACTGAATCTTCAAGTGAAAAATCATCTTTTGAACTAGTTGCTCTGTGGCTCAATACGGAACGCTGAAGTTAAGTAATATACTTAACATATATTATTCGTTCAACTAACTCACTCACATTCTTAGTCTTGACATATTTTATTTGTTCAGTTCTCACTCACACATCCATTTCAATTGACATTTACCACATAATATCAAAGGAATATTAATTTATGTTATGGTGCCCTATCTACAGGGGATGCACTCTTCATCCTGCTATAAATACTAACCGGCGTGACTTCCGGGGACGCAGCATAACTATACCGTTTGGACTTACACCTCTATTTTGCTGATTACTAACACTTATGATTGTATATATGTTTTGTTATTATAATACACTTTTTGAACTTACATTCCTGTTTCCGTGTCTTTCTTCCTGGCTCAACCAGGCCACAACAATTTAATAATTTCTCCACCATTCGAACTGTTCTTAAAACAAAACACATTTGCGGCAGATTTATTGTGAAAGGCATTCACACTTAACTTTCGTAAACATGCTATAGCGGTTGCTATGATTTTCTTACCCACATTCGGCCCATGTCATTTACTCGTCTGCGATTGGGTAATAAATCACTACTGTTCTTGTATAGGACAATTTAGCAGTCGCAGTCACCTTTAATCTTTCGGCTCTGAAGCAACTCTTTCATATGTGTGTGGTGATTGGTTAATTTTTAGCCAATCACATTTTTTATGTAAACAAAGTTTTTCCCTCGCTTACTGTTTGATCCACTCTCTGTCCTTATAAGCAGCAACCTTTCGCAAGTTAAGCAGTAGACTAACAGGCTGGCTAAAGGACACGACGTAAGTCTCTTTCTACTCATACCTTACCTAACCCACACACAGGCACAGAACTTTGTCTTCTGTCTGAACATTTTCACCAAGAACCTTTGGACTTTGAACTCTTGGCCAAAATTTGTGTTACTTACCATTAAATTCAAAATAATTGTATTTTTCATGTTATTTGTTCTTACATGAACATCTTTCTAACAATTATAACAAATCTTTTCAGCGCAAGAAAAAAACTTCTTTCATTTTACTTTGGTCAACAAACAGTTACAAGGGAACAACTCTTTACTATTACAAGTTTTGCTTGTTTAATGTTGTATTTATTTGAATATACATATTTATTTATGTTGGTTACAAATTGGAGTTGTCTTTATTTTTCTTGAATCGTATGTTAGACGAATCGTAAAGGACTAAAAATCCTCTACAATACAATTTTGCAACTTATTTTAATAATCTTGTCACAGCCCATCCTGAATTTGAAATATGATTTCAAATTGTCGTAATTGCTTTTTAATAAAACTAGCCAGGTGGAAAAATATCCAAAATTATAATTTTAATTGTTTTAGCACTGTCTAGCAATCGTACATCAAAACCTGTTTCCAGATGAATAAGGAGCATAATAAACCTTAGTAGCAATCGCTGATTGGTCAGTTCGAGATCACACCAATGTAAGAATTCAACGTTCCAGTTATTTGAAAATACTGCCAAAGATCCTCTTGCTACAGCATGTGATGAACTCAGTAAATAAACAAAAGCGAACATAGAATTCGCCAATGAAAGGCAGCGTATCCAGCGAGATCGAACCAGCAACAAGCTCTAAAAGAACTGAAATTCAGACATAAGAGGAAAATTGTCTGCAAACTGAAACACCAGTTCAACACTAAGTAACATAAAAATTAAAAAAGGATTAAATTTCTCAAACAGCATCAAACAAATTGAAGATAATTCTAAAATATACCAATTAAAATTCCACTTGACTAGAAAGAAAAAAAACTTCTACAAGACAATTTTAGTACAAAGCCAGAAATTGACAAATTCATCGAGTGTAATTAATAGAACACAATTTCAACCTTCAATAACGCTTAAAGGTAAAGGATTCTTGTTTTCTAATATTTTTGTTAACACCTTTTTAAACAATTATTTAAAAACATTTTAAAATATTAATTTCATGCTTAATTTAATACACGAATGTTTCAACAATGTTATGAATGCAACTTGAACTCTAAATCTGCATATTCATTCCTTACACACAAATTTGTATTATCTGTATCTATAAATTGTTGATTTATAATTCATCTTGTGCCAGTAATTTTATTGATACATTTCTTCTTGACTTGTGTAAAAAGTAAATTTGCTTCGAGGAGATTTTTCATATGCAATCTTTTCAAATTCAAATCCTTCTGATAAAAGCAAAATAATAAATATCACACAAAACTCCGCAACTTCACTACATTTTGTATATAAATGTTATCGTTAGTTGCATTATAGAATTTCGATGTTTATTTTGTTTCGTCACTGTACAAATTATAAATGTTTGTGGATCGGATTCTGAACACACAAGTAAATTGTAGCAAATGAATAGCAGTTATTTACAGTCTAAAGCGACCAAAAACGGAAACATCAGTAGGCAAGGGTTTGGCCTCTGAGAATAGAAAAACATCAATAGCGAATATTAAATATGATTATTGGTGCATTTGAAGGAAGAAATCACAAAAAACAAAAACGGCCACAAATGAAGAAGAAAAAAAGGGATCTTTCACCAAGACAAAGCACTGTGTCACAAGCTGATCGCAACGATAGCAAAACTTCATTGAATTGCACTTCGAATTGCTTCCGCATCCCAGCGACTACTAGCTGTTTGCAAACCTCAAAAGAATGTTCAAGGGGAAGAGATTTGCCTTCAATGAAGAAGTGATATCGGAAACAGACGTATTTAGAGGTCAAAGACAAATCGTTCTACAAAAAAAAAAGCATCGAATTGTGAGAGAAGCGTTGGAATCAATATATCACCCTAGAAGGATCCTATATTGATAAATAAAGACAAATTTTGCCTCAAAGTTGTTAGTTACGCCCGGGATTTATTGAATGATGCGTTATCACTTCTATTTATGTACATAAAACCCAGATTGCATTCATATTGGCTGCATATTCGTTGATATCAGAGGAAGTTCTGCTAATCCGATCATAATCCAGAAATCGTTCGAAACATTTGCAAAGCAAAAGGAGTCAACTTTTCAGACATCTAAATTTTGAAATGTAAAGAGAAGTTTGCGTCCTCTTATTATTAGGATATAAATTACTTTAGTTTATGTTAATAAAATAATGACTTCAAAGGAACGCCTGCTAATGTGAAAGATAATCTAGATAAACTAGGGTTTAGGGTTGAGACCATATGATTCTGCACATCAATTTAATTAAGAATCAGCATTAATCTTGATATGCATGAAAAGGGTTTATGGTTAGGGTTCTGCACATCAATTTAATTAAGAATCAGCATTAATGTTGATATGCATGAAAATACACTAAATGCGCAGGATTAGGGTTGGGGTAAGGGGTTATGTTTAAGCCAGGACTAGGGTTCAGGGTTCGGACGTTAAGTAATGGTTATGATTCGGGTTGGGGTTGTGGTCGGGGTGTGTAAAGTTGTCAGGTTTTGGGTGGGGGTCGGCAGGGTTAGGGTTAAGGTCGGGGTGGGGATAGTTGTCAGTTTTTGGGGTTATTGGTAGGGTCGGTGGCGGGGTTGGGGTGGATATCGAAATAGTGTCGAGGTGGGGATGGGGATAGTTTTAGGGTAGGGGTAATGGTGAGGGTGGCTGACTGGTTCGGTGTGGGTGTGGTGATAATTTTCAGGTTTTAGGGTAGAGGTTCTTGGTAGGGTTAATGATGGGGTGGCTGACTGTTTCGGGGTGGGGGACAGGTTAGGGTAGGGGTTATTGGTAGGGGTGGGGATATTTTCAGGTTTTATGGTTAGGGGTTAGTGTTTTGGTAGGGGTAAAAGTGGGGTTGTCGGTGTGGGGATAGTTTTCAGGTTTTAAGGTTAGGGGTTAGGGTAAGGGTAATGATCGGGGTGGGGATAGTTGTTAGGTTTAGGGGTTATTGGGAGGGTTATGGTGGGGGTCGGGGTGGTGATAATTTTCAGGTTTTGGGGTTAGGGTAGAGGTTCTTGGTAGGGGTAATGATGGGGTGGGGTAGGGGTTATTGGTAGAGGTAGGGTTTAGTATTTAGGGTTGGGGTGGGGATATTTTCAGGTTTTATGGTTAGGGGTTATTGGTAGGGGTAAAAGTGGGGATAGTTATCAGGTTTTAAGGTTTGGGGTTATTGGTAGGGGTAATAGTGGGGGTCGCTGTCTAGTTCGGGGTTGTCGGTGTGGGGATAGTTTTAAGGTTAGGGGTTAGGGTACAGGTTTTTGGTAAGGGTAATGATGGGGATCGGGGGCGGTGTGTGTATAGTTGTTAGGGTAGGGGTTATTGGGAGGGTCGGTGTCATAGCCGGTGTGGTGGTCGTTGTTGGGATAGGGTTCGTTAGTGGAGTTGGGGCGGGGTTAGGGTTAAGGTTGGGGTGGGGATAGGTATCAGTAGGTTATTGATAGGGGTACGGTTTATGTTTTAGGGTTAGCATTAGGGTCGGGGACGGGTTAGGGTAGGTGTTATTGGTGGGGGTCGCGGTGGGGATAGTTTTCAGGTTTTAGGGTTAGTGTAGGAGTTATTGGTAGGGGTAATGGTGGGGGTCGCTGTCTAGTTCGGGGTGGGTGTCGGGGTTATGGTTACGGTAGGGGTTATTGGTGGGGGTTGGTGTCAGGTTTGGGTGGGGTTCAGGGTCGCTGTCTTGTTAGGGGTTAGGTTCAGTGATAGGGTTATGGGGGGGGGGGGGTCGGTGTAATAGTCTGGGTGGCGGTTGGGGTTAGGGTTAGGTTTCGGACTTTAAGTAATGGTTACGATTAGGGGTAGGTTTGGGGTTATGGTTATAAGTAGAGTTATGTTTGGGGTTGGGGTCGGTAGGGGTAAGGTTTACGAATAAGGTTTAGGGTTGGTGTCGTGGTCGGGGTGTGTAAAGTTGTCAGGTTTTGGGTGGGGGTCGGCAGGGTTAGGGTTAGTGTAGTGTTTACTGTTAGGGATAGTGTTTAGGAAAATGGTCAGGGTGGCGATGGGATAGGTAGCGAAATCGGAGTGGGGGTCGTTGGCGGGTGCGGGGTGTGATGTCAGGTTTGGGGTTGGGTTCGATGTCGGGGTTAGGGTGGGGGTATCTGACTGGTTCGGGGTGGGGTAGGGTTTAGGATTAAGGGTTAGGGTTGGGATCGGGGTGGGGATAATTTTCAGGTTTTGGGTGGGGTTAGGGGTATGGTTTAGGATTTAGGGTTGGGGTCGGTGGTGGGCGGCGTGGGTAGAGTTGTCATGTTTTGGGTGGGGGTCGACGACGATTTAGGGTTAGGGTCGGGGTTGGGGTGGATATCGAAATAGTGTCGGGGTGGGGGCAGGGTTAGGGTGAGGTTTGGGGTTATTGGTACGGGTAAAAGTGGGGGTGGCTGACTGTTTACGTTTGGGGGTGGGGGTGGGGATAGTTTTAAGGTTTGGGGTTAGGGTTTTTTGGTAGGGGTATGGTTTAGGATAAAGGGTTAGGGTGGGGGTCGACGACGATTTAGGCGTTAGGGTTAAGGTTGGGTTTAGGGTTAGTGTCGGGGTCAGGGTTGAGGTCACTGTCTGGTTCGGGGTGGGGGTAGGGTTTAGGATTAGGGGTTATGGTTAGGGTGGGGATAATTTTCAAGTTTCAGGGTTAGGGTAGGGGTAATGGTGGGGGTGGCTGACTAGTTCGGGGTGGGGGTGGGTGTCGGTGTGTTGATAGTTACCAGGTTTTGGGTGGGGTTCAGGGAACGGGATAGGGTTAGGGTTCGGACGTTAAGTCGTGGTTATGATTAGGGGTAGGGTTAAGAGTTAGGGGAAGTGGATAAGGTTAGGGGTAGGGTTAGGGGTAGGTTTGGGGTTATGGTTATAAGTAGGGTTAAGATTTCGTTTTGGGTTAGGTTAGAGGTTAGGGTTTGGGTTAGAGTTAGGGTTATGGCGGTTTGGGGATGGGGTTACGGTTAGCTTAGCTTACTTTTAGGGTTGGAGTCGGGGTTAGGGTTATAAGTATGGGTTATGGTTACGGGTAGGGTTTAGGGATAAGGGTTAGGGTAGGGGTAAGGTTTACGAATAAGTTTTAGGGTTGGGGTCGTGGTCGGGGTGTGTAAAGTTGTCAGGTTTTGGGTTGGGGTTAGGGTAGGGGTAGGATTAAGGGTTAGGGCTAGGGTTGCTGTCTAATTCGGGGTGGGGGTTAGAGTTAGTGTCTGGTTCGGGGTGGGGGTCGTAGTGGGTGTGGAGATCGGGTTGGGGTGGGGAGAGTTGTCAGGTTTTGGGTTGGGGTCGGTGGCGGGATCGGGGTGGGGATAATTTTCAGGTTTCAGGGTTAGGGTAGGGGTTATTGGTAGGGGTAATGGTGGGGGTGGCTGACTAGTTTTGGGTGGGGTTCAGGGAACGGGATAGGGTTACGGTTGGGGTTAGGGTTAAGGTAGGGGTAATGGTGGGGTTGGAGGTCGGGGCGGGGATAGTTACCATGTTTTGGGTGGGGATCGGGGACGGGTCAGGGTTAGGGTTTATTGGTGGGGTTAGGGTTCTCGGCAGGGTTTAGGGTTGGGGTTAGGACGTTAAGTCGTGGTTATGGTTAGGTTTCGGAGTTTAAGTAATGGTTATGATTAGGGGTAGGTTTGGGGTTATGGTTATAAGTAGGGTTATGATTAGGGTTAAGATTTCGTTCGGGGTTGGGGTGGGTGTTATAAGTAGGGTTACGGGTTAGGGGTAAGGTTACTGTTAGGGGTAATGATTAGGTTTATGGCGGTTTGGGGATGGGGTTAGGGTTACGGGGTGGGGATAGTTGTCAGGTTTTGGTAGGGGTTACTGGTAGGGTTGGGGTGGGGATAATTTTCAGGTTTTAGGGTGAGAGGTTAGGGTAGGGGTAATGGTGGGGGTGGGTGTCAGTGTGTTGATAGTTAGGTTTTGGGTGGTGTTCAGGGAACGGGTTAGGGTTAGGATTAGGGTGGGGATGGTTACCATGTTTTGGGTTAGGGTTAGTGTCGGGGTTGGGGTGGATATCGAAATAGTGTCGAGGTGGGGGTCGGTGTCGTTGTTGGGATGGGGGTCGTTTGTGGAGTGGGGGCGGTGTTAGGGTGAGGTTTAGGGTTAGAGTTAAGGTTATGGTAGGGGTTATTGGTAAGGGTAAAAGTGGGGGTGGCTGACTGTTTAGATGTGGGGGTCGGGGTGTGGATAGTTTTCATGTTTTAAGGTTAGCGGTTGGGGTTAGGGTAGGGGTTATTGGTAGGGGTAAAAGTGGGGGTCGCTGTCTAGTTCGGGGTGGGGGTGGGTATCGGGTTGGGGATAGTTTTCAGGTTTTAAGGTTAGGGGTTAGGGTAGGGTTTATTGGTAGAGGTAATGGTGGGGGTGGCTGACTGTTTTGGGTGGGGTTCGGGGACGGGATAGGGTTACGGTTAGGGTAAGGGTGGGGTTGGAGGTCGGGGCGGGGAAAGTTACCAGGTTTTGGGTAGGGATCGGGGAAGGGTTAGGGTCAGGGTTTATTGGTAGGGGTATGGTTTAGGATTAAGGGTTAGGGTAGGGGTAAAAGTGGTGGTGGTGGCTGACTGTTTAGGTGTGGGGGTTAGGGTGGGGATATTTTTCAGGTTTTGGGGTTAGGGTAGGAGTTATTGGTAGGGGTAATGGTGGGGATGGCTGACTAGTTAGGTGTGGGGGTCCTTGTCAAGTTCGGGGTGGGTTAGGGTTACTGTACGGGTTATTGGTAGGGGTAATGATGAGGGTGGCTGACTGGTCCGGGGTGGGGGATAGTTTTCAGGTTTTAGGGTAGGGGTAATGGTTGGGGTGGCTGACTGGTTCGGGGTGGGGTCGCTGTCTAGTTCTGGGGGAGGGGTCGGGGTCATGGGTTAGGGGTGGGGGTCGTGGAGCGGATAGTTATCAGGTTTTGGGTGGGGTTAGGGTGGGGGTCGGGGTGGTGATAATTTTCAGGTTTTAGGGTGAGGGTTAGGGTAGAGGTTCTTGGTAGGGGTAATGGGGTTAGGGTTGGGGTCGGGGTGGTGATAATTTTCAGATTTTCGACTTAGTGGTTGGGGTTAGGGTAAAGGTTCTTGGTAGGGGACGGGGTGGGGGTTAGGGTCAGGGTTAGGGTTAGAGTAGGGGTTATTGGTAGAGGTAGGGTTTAGTATTAAGGGTTATGGTTAGGGTAGGGGTTATTGGTAGGGGTAAAAGTGGGGGTGGCTGACTGGTTCGGTGTGGGGGTCGCTGTCTAGTTCCGGGTGGGGTTAGAGTTAGGGTTACGGTTATGGTTGGGGTAGGGGTGGAGGTCGGTGTGGTGATAATTTTCAGGTTTTAGGGTTTGGGGTTAGGGTTAGTGTAGAGGTTCTTGGTAGGGGTAATGGTGGGGGTCGCTGTCTAGTTCGGGGTGGGGGTCGGGGACGGGTTAGGGTCAGGGTTATTGGTAGAGGTAGGGTTTAGTATTAAGGGTTACGGTGGGGGTCGGGGTGGGGATAGTTTTCAGGTTTTAAAGTTAGGGTTTTGGGTTAGGGGTCGCTGTCTAGTTTTGGGTGGGGTTAGTGTTAGGATAGAGGTAGGGTTTAGTATTAAGGGTTAGGGTGGGGGTCGGTGTGGGGATAGTTTTCAGGTTTTACGGTTAGGGTTAGAGTTAGGGTAGGGGTAATGATGGGGGTGGCTGACGGGTTCCGGGTGGGGTCGCTGTCTAGTTCGGGGTCATGTGGGGTTCGGGGTGGGGGTGTGGGTCGGGGTGTTATAGTTATCAGGTTTTGGGTGGGGTTAGTGTTAGGGTAGAGGTAGGATTTAGTATTAAGGGTTATGGTTAGGGTTGAGGTCTGTGTCGGGGTGGGGTTCGGGATGGGGGGTCGGTGTGGGGATAGTTTTCAGGTTGGGGGTTTAGGGGTGGGGGTCGGGGTGGGGATTGTTTTCAGATTTTAAGGTTAGGGTAGGGGTAATGGTGGGGGTGGCTGACTGGTTCGGGTCGGGGTCAAGTGGGGGTGGCGGTCGGGGTGGTATAGTTATCAGGTTTTGGGTGGGGTTAGTGTTAGGGTAGAGGTAGGATTTAGTATTAAGGGTTATGGTTAGGGTTGAGGTCTGTGTCGGGGTGGGGTTCGGGATGGGGGGTCGGTGTGGGGATAGTTTTCAGGTTTAGGGGTGGGGGTCGGGGTGGGGATTGTTTTCAGATTTTAAGGTTAGGGTAGGGGTAATGGTGGGGGTGGCTGACTGGTTCGGGTCGGGGTCAAGTGGGGGTGGCGGTCGGGGTGGTATAGTTATCAGGTTTTGGGTGGGGTTAGTGTTAGGGTAGAGGTAGGGTTTAGTATTAAGGGTTATGGTGGGGGTCGGTGGCGGGCTCGGGGGGGGTTCGGTGTGGGGATAGTTTTCAGGTTTTAAGGTTAGGGGTTATTGGTGGGGGTGGCTGACGTGTTCCGGGTGGGGTCGCTGTCTAGTTCGGGGTGGGGGTGTGGGTCGGGGTGTTATAGTTATCAGGTTTTGGGTGGGGTTAGTGTTAGGGTAGAGGTAGGATTTAGTATTAAGGGTTATGTTTAGGGTTAGGGTTCGGGATGGGGGGGGTTAGGGTTCGGGGTGGTGGTGGGGGTCGGTGTGGGGATAGTTTTCAGGTTAGGGTTAGGGTAGGTTTTATTGGTGGGGGTCGCTGTCTAGTTTGGAGTGGGGGTCGGGGTGGTATAGTTATCAGGTTTTGGGTGTGGTTAGGGTTAGTGTTAGGGTAGAGGTAGGGTTAGGGTTGGCAGGGTTAGGGTTCGGACGTTAAGTCGTGGTTATGTTTAGGTTTCGGACTTTAAGTAATGGTTATGATTAGGGGTAGGTTTAAGAGTTAGGGGAAGTGGATATGGTTAGGGGTAGGTTTAGAGTTATGCGTAGGGTTAGGGGTTAGGGGTAGGTTTGGGGTTATGGTTATAAGTAGGGTTAAGATTTCTTTCGGGGTTAGGGTTAGGGTTTGGGTTAGGTTTTGGGTTGGGTGTTATAAGTTGGGTTACGGTTAGGGTTAGGGGTAACGGTTAGGTTTATGGCGGTTTGGGGATGGGGTTAGGGTTAAGGATTAAGGTTAGGGTTACGGGGTGGGGATAGTTGTCAGATTTTGGATGGGGTCGGGATTAGTGTTAGGGTTGGGGTGGGAATAATTTTCAGGTAGGGTTAGGGTTAGAGTTAGGATAGGGGTTATGGTTAGGTTTAATGATGGGGGTGTGGGTGGGGGTCGGATTCGGGATGGGGGTGGGTGGGTCGGGGTGTTGATAGTTACCAGGTTTTGGGTGGGGTTCGGGGACTGGATAGGGTTACGGTTAGAGTTAGGGTAGGGGTAATGGTGGGGGTGTCTGAGTGGTTCGGGGTGGGGTTGGGGCAGGGTTAGGGTAGGGGTTATTGGTACGGGTAAAAGTTGGGGTGGCTGACTGTTTACGTGTGGGGGTCGGGTTCGGGGTGGTGGTGGGTGTCGGGGTGGGGATAGCTTTCAGGTTTTAAGGTTGGGGTTAAGGTTACGGTTAGGTTAGGGGTTATTGGTAGGGGTAAAAGTGGGGGTGGCTGACTGGTTATGTGTGGGGGTCGCTGTCTAATTCGGGGTGGGGGTGGCGATCGGGGTGGGGATAGTTTTCAGGTTTTAAGGTTAGGGTTAGGGTTATTGGTAGGGGTAAAAGTGGGGGTGGATGACTTGTTAGGTGTGGGGGGTCGATGTCTAGTTCGGAGTGGGGGTCGGGGTCGGGTGGGGATAGTTTTCAGGATTTAAGTTTATGGGTTTGGGTTAGGGTTACGGTTAGGGTTAGGGTAGGGGTTATTGGTAGGGATAATGGTGGGGGTGGTTGTAAATTTCAGGGTGGGGTGGGGGTCAGGTTAGGGTTATGGGTTAGGGTAGGGGTTATTGTTAGGTGTAAAATTGGGGGTGGCTGACTGGTTATGTGTGGGGGTCGCTGTCTAGTTCGGGGTGGGGGGTCGGGTTCGGGGGTCATGTTCGTGGTGGGGGTGGGGATAGTTTTCATGTTGTAAGGTTAGGGTTATGGGAGGGTTAGGGTAGGGGTTATTGGTAGGGGTAAAATGGGGTTGGCTGACTGGTTATGTGTGGGGGTCGCTGTCTAGTTCGGGGTTAGGGTTCGGGTTCGGACGTTAAGTCGTGGTTATGTTTATGTTATGTGTTGGGTGGGGGTCGTAGTGGGTGTGGGGGGTCGTGGTCGGGTTAGGTTTAGGGTAGGTTTTCTTAGTAGGGGTAGGGTTTAGGATTAAGGGTTAGGGTTTGGTATGTGGTCGGTGGCGGGGTTAGGGTTAGTGGGAGGGGTTAGGGTTAGGGTTTAGGATTAAGGGTTATGGTTAGGGTCGGTGTCGGGATCGGGGTGGGGATACTTTTCAGGTTTTATGGTTAGAGGTAGGGGTTATGGTTATAGTTATGGTAAGGGTTAGCGTTAGGTTTAGGGTAGGGGTTATTGTTAGGTTTAATGATGGGGGTGTGACTGGTTCGTGGTGGGGGGTGGGGGTAGGTGGGTCGGGGTGTTAATGGTTACCAGGTTTTGGGTGGGGTTCGGGGACTGGTTACGGTTACGGTTAGGGTTAGGGTAGGCGTTATAGGTAGGAGTAATGGTGGGGGTGGCTGTGGGGTCGGGGTCGGCGGTTAGGGTCGGGGTTGGGGTGGATATCGAAATAGTGTCGAGGTGGGGGTCGGTGTCATAGCCGGTGTGGGTGTCGTTGTTGGGATGGGGGTCGTTTGTGGAGTGGGGTGGGGGCAGGGTTAGGGTTATGGTAGGGGTTAATGGTACGGGTAAAAGTTGGGGTGGCTGACTGTTTACGTGTGGGGGTCGGGGTGGGGATAGCTTTCAGGTTTTAAGGTTGGGGTTAGGGGTTACGGGTTAGGGTTAGGGTAGGGGTAAAAGTGGGGGTGGCTGACTGGTTATGTGTGGGGGTCGCTGTCTAGTTCGGGGTTAGGGTTAGGGTTAATGGTTGGGGTGGATGACTTGTTAGGTGTGGGTGGTCGATATCTAGTTCGGGGTGGGGGTCGGGTGGGGATAGTTTTCAGGATTTAAGTTTAGGGGTTAGGGTTACGGTTAGGGTAGGGGTAATGGTGGGGGTGGCTGACTGGTTCGGGGTGGGGGTCGTTGTAAAATTGAGGGCGGGGTGGGGGTCGGGGTTAGGGTTACGGTTAGGGTTAGGGTAGGGGTTATTGGTAGGGGTAATGGTGGGGGTGGCTGGTTCGGGGTGGAAGTCGTTGTAAATTTCAGGGTGGGGTGGGGGTCTCGTTCGGTGTGGGGGTTGGGGTTAGGGTAGGGGTTATTGGTAGGGGTAAAAGGGGGTGGCTGGTTATGTATGGGGGTCGCTGTCTAGTTCGGGGTGGGGGTGGGGATAGTTTTCAGGTTTTAAGGTTAGGGTTAGGGTAGGGGTAAAAGTGGGGGTGGCTGACTGGTTATGTGTGGGGGTCGCTGTCTAGTTCGGGATCGGGGTGGGGATACTTTTCAGGATTTAAAGTTAGGGGTTAGGGTTAGGGGGATGGATGGGGGTGGGTGGGTCGGGGTGTTGATAGTTACCAGGTTTTGGGTGGGGTTCGGGGACTGGATAGGGTTAGCGTTAGAGTTAGGGTAGGGGTTATAGGTAGGGGTAATGGTGGGGGTGTCTGAGTGGTTCGGGGTGGGGTCGGGGTCAGCGGGGGGGGGTTGGGGCAGGGTTAGGGTAGGGGTTATTGGTACGGGTAAAAGTTGGGGTGGCTGACTGTTTACGTGTGGGGGTCGGGTTCGGGGTGGTGGTGGGTGTCGGGGTGGGGATAGCTTTCAGGTTTTAAGGTTGGGGTTAAGGTTACGGTTAGGGTTAGGTTAGGGGTTATTGGTGGGGGTCGCTGACTAGTTCGGGGTGGGGGTCGGGTTCGGGGGGTCAGGTTCGGGGTGGGGGTGGGGATAGTTTTCAGGTTTTAAGGTTAGGGTTACGGTTAGGGTTAGGGTAGGGGTAAAAGTGGGGGTGGCTGACTGGTTATGTGTGGGGGTCGCTGTCTAGTTCGGGGTTGGGGTTAGGGTTAGGGTAGGGTTAGGGTTAGGGTTATTGGTTTGGGTTGGATGACTTGTTAGGTGTGGGTGGTCGATATCTAGTTCGGGGTGGGGGTCGGGGTCGGGTGGGGATAGTTTTCAGGATTTAAGTTTAGGGGTTAGGGTTATGGTAGGGGTAATGGTGGGGGTGGCTGACTGGTTCTGGGTGGGGGTCGGGATTAGGGTTACGGTTGGGGTTATTGGTAGGGGTAATGGTGGGGGTGGCTGACTGGTTCGGGGTGGGGGTCTCGTTCGGTGTCGGGGTTAGGGTAGGGGTTATTGGTAGGGGTAAAAGGGGGTGGCTGACTGGTTATGTATGGGGGTCGCTGTCTAGTTCGGGGTGGGGGTCGGGTTCTGGGGGTCAGGTTCGGGATCGGGGTGGGGATAGTTTTCAGGTTTTAAGGTTAGGGTTAGGGTAGGGGTTATTTGTAGGGGTAAAAGTGGGGGTGGCTGACTGGTTATGTGTGGGGGTCGCTGTCTAGTTCGGGGGGTCAGGTTCGGGATCGGGGTGGGGATACTTTTCAGGATTTAAAGTTAGGGTTAGGGTAGGGTTAGGGGGATGGATGGGGGTGGGTCGGGGTGTTGATAGTTACCAGGTTTTGGGTGGGGTTCGGGGACTGGATAGGGTTACGGTTACGGTTAGAGTTAGGGTAGGGGTTATAGGTAGGGGTAATGGTGGGGGTGTCTGAGTGGTTCGGGGTGGGGTCGGGGTCAGCGGGGGGGGGGGGGTTGGGGCAGGGTTAGGGTTAGGGTTGGCAGGGTTAGGGTTAGGGTTAGGGTTCGGACGTTAAGTCGTGGTTATGTTTAGGTTTCGGACTTTAAGTAATGGTTATGATTAGGGGTAGGTTTAAGAGTTAGGGGAAGTGGATATGGTTAGGGGTAGGTTTAGAGTTAGGGGTAATGGTTAGGTTTATGGCGGTTTGTGGATGGGGTTAGGGTTAAGGATTAAGGTTAGGGTTACGGGGTGGGGATAGTTGTCAGATTTTGGTTGGGGTCGGGAACGGGTTAGGGTTAGTGGGAGGGGTTAGGGTCAGGGTTAGGGTTTCGGTAGGGGTTGGGGTTGGGGTTAGGGTTAGGGTTAGGGTTCGGACGTTAAGTAGTGGTTGTGATTACGGTTACGGTTGTGGTAGGGATTAAGTTTAGTGGAATTGGGTAGGGTTAGGGGTAGGTGTTACGTTTACGAGTATGGGTTAGGTTTATGGTAATGGTTATGGTAAGATTAGGGTTAGGGTTAGTGTTGGGGTTGGGGTTAGGGTTGCGGTTGGGGTTAGGGTTTGGGTTGGGGATAGTGGTAAAAGTTATGGTTGTGGTTAGGTTTATGGTTGGGGTTGGTGTTGGGGTAAGGGTTAGGTTTAGGGGGGTTACTGCAGGGTAAGGGTAGGGTTGGGGTTAGGGTTAGAGTTAGGGTTAGCGGTAGGGTTAGGGTTAGGGTTAGGGTTAGGGTTCGGACGTTAAGTAGTGGTTGTGATTACGGTTACGGTTGTGGTAGGGATTAAGTTTAGTGGAATTGGGTAGGGTTAGGGGTAGGTGTTACGTTTACGAGTATGGGTTAGGGGTATGGGTTAGGTTTATGGTAATGGTTATGGTAAGATTAGGGTTAGTGTTAGGGTTGGGGTTGGGGTTAGGGTTAGGGTTGCGGTTGGGGTTAGGGTTTGGGTTGGGGATAGTGGTAAAAGTTATGGTTGTGGTTAGGTTTATGGTTGGTGTTGGGGTAAGGGTTAGGTTTAGGGGGGTTACTGCAGGGTAAGGGTAGGGTTGGGGTTAGGGTTAGAGTTAGGGTTAGCGCAGTGTTAGGGGTATGGGTTAGGGTTAGGGTTTGGGTTGAGGGTGGTTTGGGGATGATGTAGAGGTTAGGTTTGGGGTTGCGATTAGGGTTGGGTTAGGGTTAGGGTTAGGATTAGCGTTAGGGTTACGGTTAGGGTTAGGGGATGGGTAGAGGTTAGTGTTAAGGTGTTCTGGCTACTGTTCGGGTTGGGGGTGGGTTGGTGTTAGGGGTGGGGTTAGGGTTAGGGTTAGTGATAGGGGTTGGGGTTGGGTATATGGGTGGGTTAGGGTTAGGGCAGGGGTAGGGTTTATGTTAGGTTGGGGGTGGGGTTAGGGTTAGGGTTAGGGTTAGCGGGTTAGGGGGTTATGGTTATGGTAGGGTTAGGGGTAGGGGTTAGGTTTAGGGGATTAGGTTTATAGTGTTTTGGTTTTGGGGTTGGGGGTGGGTTGGGGTTAGGGGTTGGGGGTTAGGGTTAGGGGGTTAAGGTTGGGGGTGGGGGTAGTTTGGGGTTGAGGGTTAGGGTTAGGGGAGAGTTAGTGTAGGGGTAGGGGTTAGGGTTAGGGGTTATGGATGGGGTTGGGGGTGGCGGGTTGAAGTTGAGAGAGGTTAGGGTTGGGGTTGGGGTTAGGGGGTTATGGTTGGGGTGGGGGTAATATAAGGTTAGGGTTAGGGGAGAGTTAGAGTAGGGGGTAGGGGTTAGGGTTAGGGGGTTATAAATGGGGGTGGGGGTTGTAGTTGAAGTGGAGTTTGGGGTAAGGGTTAGGGTTAGGGGAGAGTTACTGTAGGGGTAGGGGTTAGGGTTAGGGGGTTATGGATGGGGTTGGTGGTGGGGGGTTGGAGTTGAGTTAGAGTTTAGGGTTGGGGTTAGGGGGTTGGGGTTTGGGGTGGGGGTGGGTTGGGTTGGGGTAGATGTTAGTGTGGGGGTTAGGGTTAGGGGTTTAGAATTAGGGTGTAATGGGGTTACGGTTAGGGGTTGGGGTTAGGGTTAGGGTTAGGGGAGGGTTAGGGTAGAGTTAGAGGTAGGGTTAGGGGGTTAGGGTTAGGGGATTATGGTTAGGGTTTGGGGTGTGGGTGGATTGGGGTTGAGGTAGAGGTTAGGGTTAGGGGATGGTTAGGGTAGGATTAGGGGTTAGGGTTAGGGGTTTGGGGTGGGGTGGGTTGAGGGTTATGGTTAAGGTTATGTTTAGGGGGTTCTGATTGGGGTTGGGGGTGGGGGGGTTGGAGTTGAGGTAGAGGTTAGGGTTGGGGTTGGGGTTAGGGTAAGGGTTAGGGGAGAGTTAGTGTATCGGGTAGGGGTTCTGATTGGGGGTGGGGGTTGGAGTTGAGGTAGAGATTAGGGTTGGGGTTGGGGTTAGGGTAAGGGTTAGGGGAGAGTTAGGGTAGGTTTTGGGTTAGGGGGTTATTGTTGGGGTTTGGGGTGAGGGTGGGTTGGGGTGAACGTAGATGTTTGTGTGGGGGTTATTAGGGGGTTTGGATTAGGGGGTAATGGGGTTAAGGTTAGGGGAGGGGTAGGGTTTATGGTTAGGGTTAGGATTGGGTTTAGGGTTAGGGGGTTAGGGTTAGGGGAGGGTTAGTGTAGAGTTAGGGGGAGGGTTAGGGTTAGGGGGTTATGGTTAGGGTTTGGGGTGTGGGAGGATTGGGGTTGCGGTAGAGGTTAGGGTTGGGGTTAGGGTTAGGGTTAGGGTAGTGTTAGGGGGCTAGGGTTAGGGGGTTTTGGGTTGGGGGTTAAGGTTGGGATTTGTGGTGGGGGTGGGTTGGGGTTAGGGTTAGGAGACTGTTAGGATAGGGTTAGGGGTAGGTTAGGGGGTTAGTGTTAGGGGGTTATGGTTGGGGTTTGGAGTGGGGGTGAGTTGGGGTTAAGAATAGAGTTAGGGGGTTATGGTTAGGGGAGAGTTAGTGTAGGGGTTACGGTTAGGGGGTTAGGGTTACGGGGTTATGGTTGGGGTTGGGGTTAGGGTAAGGGTTAGAGGAGAGTTAGTGTAGGGGTAGGGGTTAGGGATAGGGGGTTATTTTTAGGGGGTTAGGGTTGGGGGTGGGGGTTGGAATTGAGGTAGAGGGTGTTAGGGGGTTAGGGGGTGATGGATGGGGTTTGGAGTGGGTGTGGGTTGGGGTTATGAATAAGGTTAGGGGTTACGGTTAGGGGAGAGTTAGTGTAGGGGTAGGGGCTAGGGTTAAGGGGTTTTGGTTGGGGTTTGGGGTGGGGGAGGTTTGAGGTTGGGGTTAGGGTTAGTGGTGTAGGGGGTTAATGTTAGGGGGTGATGCTTAGGGGGTTATGAATGGGGGTGGGGGTTGGGGTGGTGGGGGTTTAGGGTTAGGGTTAGGGTTAGGGGGTTATGGTTGGGTTTTGGGTGGGGGTGTGTTGGGGTGGAGGTAGAGGTTAGGGTAGGGGTAGGGTTAGGGTTAGGGGGTTATGGTTGGGGGTGGGGGTGATTTGGGATTAAGGTAGAAATTAGGGGTGGGGTGGGGTTGAGGTAGAGGTTAGGGTAGGGTTAGGGGTAGGGTTAGGATTACGGCATGGTTATGGTTAGGGTTAGGGTTAGGGGGTTATGGTTGGGGTTGGGGTGGAGGTAGAGGTTAGGGTAGGGTTTGGGGTTAGGGTTAGTGGGTTTGGGGGTTAGGGTTAGGGTAGGGGTAGGGTACCGTTATGTGTAGGGGTTAGGGGTTAGGGGGTTACGTTTAGGGGGTTATGGTTGGGGTTGGGGTGCGGGTGATTTGGGATTAAGGTAGAAATACGGGTGGGGTGGGGTTGAGGTAGAGGTTAGGGTAGGGTTAGGGGTAGGGTTAGGGTTATGGGTTTATGGTTGGGGTTTAGGTGGGTGTGGGTTGGGGTGGAGGTAGAGGTTAGGGTAGTGGTTGGGGTTAGGGTTAGTGGGTTACGGGGGTTAGGGTTAGGGTTAGGGGTTAGGGTTAAGGGGTTATGGTTGGGGTTGGGGGGTTAGGTTTAGGGTTAGGGTTAGGGGATAGTTAGGGTAGGGTTAGGGGTAGGGTTAGGGGGTTATGGTTGGGGGTGGATGTAGGGGTTGGGGTTAGGTTCAGTGGGTTAGGGTAGGATTAGGGTTAGGGTTAGGGGGTTACGTTTAGGGGTTAAGGATGGGGTTGGGGTGGGGGTGATTTGGTATTGAGGAAGAGATTAGGATTGTGGTTGGGGTTAGGTTTAGGGTTATGTGTGGGGGTCGCCGTCTAGATCGGGGTGGGGGATCGGGTTCGGGGGGTCAGGTTCGGGGTGGGGATATTTTCAAGTTTTAAGGTTAGGGTTGGGGTTAGGGTAGGGTTACGGTTAGGGTTAGGGTTAGGGTTATTGGTAGGGGTAAAAGTGGGGGTGGATGACTTGTTATGTGTGGGGGGTCGATGTCTAGTTCGGGGTGGGGGTCGGGTTCGGGGTGGGGGTCGGGGTCGATTTCGGAGTGTGGGTCGGGGTCGGGTGGGGATAGTTTTCGGTATTTAAGTTTAGGGGTTGGGGTTAGGGTTAGGGTAGGGTTAAGGTTAGGGTTACGGTTAGGGTTAGGGTAGGGGTTATTGGTAGGGGTAATGGTGGGGGTGGCTGACTGGTTCGGGGTGGGGGTCGTCGTAAAGTTCAGGGTGATGTGGGGGTGGGGTTCAGGTTCGAGGTGGGGGTCGGGGTTAGGGTTAGGGTAGGGTTGATGTTAGGGTTAGGGTTAGGGTAGAGGTTATTGGTAGGGGTAAAGGTGGGGTGGCTGACTGGTTATGTATGGGGGTCGCTGACTAGTTCGGGGTGGGGGTCGGGTTCGGGGGGTCAGGTTCGGGGTGGGTGTGGGGATCGGGGTGGGGAAAGTTTTCAGGATTTAAGGTTAGGGTTTGGGGTTAGGGTTAGGGTAGGGTTAGGGTTAGGGTAGGGTTATTGGTAGGGGTAAACGTGGGGGTAGATGTCTAGTTCGGGGTGGGGGTCGGGGTGGGGGTCGGGGACGGGTTCGGGGTGTGGGTCGGTGTCGGAATGGGGGTCGGGGTCGGGTGGGTATAGTTTTCAGGATTTAAGGTTAGGGGTTAGGGTTAGGGTAGGGTTAAGGTTAGGGTTACGGTTAGGGTTAGGGTAGGGGTTATTGGTAGGGGTAATGGTGGGGGTGGCTGACTGGTTCGGGGTGGAGGTCGTTGTAAATTTCAAGGTGGGGTGGGGGTCGGGGTTAGGGTTAGGGTTAGGTTAGGGTTAATGTTAGGGTTAGGGTTAGGGTAGGGGTTATTGGTAAGGGTAAAGGTGGGGGTGGCTGACTGATTATGTGTGGGAGTCGCTGTCTAGTTCGGGGTGGGGGTCGGGTTCGGGGGTTCAGGTTCGGGGTGGGGGTGGGGATCGGGGTGGGGATAGTTTTCAGGATTTAAGGTTAGGGTTTAGGGTTAGGGTTAGGGTAGGGTTATTGGTAGGGTTAAAGGTGGGGGTGGCTGACTGGTTATGTGTGGGGGGTCGCTGTCTAGTTCGGGGTAGGAGTCGGGTTCGGGGGGGTAATATTCGGGGTGGGGTGTGGATCGGGGTGGGGATAGTTTTCAGGTTTTAATGTTAGGGGTTAGGGTTAGGGTAGGGTTAGGGTTAGGGATTAGGGTTAGGGGTTAAGGTTGGGGGTGGGGGTAGTTTGGGGTTGAGGGTTAGGGTTAGGGTTAGGGTTGGGTTAGGGTAGAGTTAGTGTAGGGGTAGGTGTTATGGATGGGGTTGGGGGTGGCGGGTAGGAGTTGAGGTAGAGGTTAGGGTTGGGGTTGGGGTTAGGGTTAGGGGGTTATGGTTGGAGTGGCGGTAATATAAGGTTAGGGTTAGGGTTAGGGGAGAGTTAGTGTAGGGGTAGGGGTTAGGGTTAGGGGGTTATAAATGGGAGTGATGGTGGGGGGTTGTAGTTGAAGTAGAGTTAGGGTTAGGGTTAGGGTTAGGGTTAGGGGAGAGTTATTATAGGGTTAGGGGTTAGGGTTAGGGGGTTATGGATGGGGTTGGGGGTGGGGGGTTGGAGTTGAGGTAGAGTTTAGGGTTGGGGTTAGGGTTAGGGGGTTATGGTTTACGGCATGGTTAGGGTTAGAGGGTTATGGTTGGGGTTTGGGTGGGGGTGGGTTGGGGTGGAGGTAGAGGTTAGGGTAGGGGTTGGGGTTAGGGTTTGTGGGTTTGGGGGTTAGGGTTAGGGTTAGGGTTAGGGGGTTATGTTTGGGGGTGGGGGTGGGGTGATTTGGGATTAAGGTAGAAATTAGGGGTGGGGTGGGGTTGAGGTAGAGGTTAGGTTAGGGGTAGGGGTAGGGTTAGGGTTACGGCATGGTTAGGGTTATGGTTAGTGTTAGGGGGTTATGGATGGGGTTGGGGGTGGGGGGTTGGAGTTGAGGTAGAGTTTAGGGTTGGGGTTGGGGTTAGGGTTAGGGGGTTATGGTTTACGGCATGGTTAGGGTTAGGGTTAGGGTTAGAGGGTTATGGTTGGGGTTTGGGTGGGGGTGGGTTGGGGTGGAGGTAGGGAGGGGTTGGGGTAGGGGTTGGGGTTAGGGTTTGTGGGTTTGGGGGTTAGGGTTAGGGGTTAGGGGTTAGGGTTAGGGTTAGGGTTGGGGGTTACGTTTAGGGGGTTATGGTTGGGGGTGGGGGTGGGGGTGATTTGGGATTAAGGTAGAAATTAGGGGTGGGGTGGGGTTGAGGTAGAGGTTAGGTTAGGGGTAGGGGTAGGGTTAGGGTTACGGCATGGTTAGGGTTATTGTTAGTGTTAGGGGGTTATGGTTGGGGTGGGGGTGGGGTGGGGTGGAAATAGAGGGTTAGGGGTTGGGGTTAGGGTTAGTGGGTTTGGGGGTTAGGGTAGGGGTAGGGTACCGTTATGTGTAGGGGTTAGTGTTAGGGGGTTACGTTTATGGGGTTATGGTTGGGGTTGAGGGGGGGGTGATTTGGGATTAAGGTAGAAATACGGGTGGGGTGGGGTTGAGGTAGAGGTTAGGGTAGGGTTAGGGGTAGGGTTAGGGTTATGGGTTTATGGTTGGGGTTTGGGGTTTGGGGGTGGGGGTTGGGGTTGGGGTGGAGGTTAGGGTAGGGGTTAGGGTAGTGGGTTGGGGTTAGGGTTAGGGTTAGGGTTAGGGGGTTATGGTTAAGGGGTTATGGTTGGGGTTGGGGGGTTAGGTTTATGGTTAGGGTTAGGGGATAGTTAGGGTAGGGTTAGGGTTAGGGGGTTATGGTTGGGGTTTGGGTGGGGGTGGGTTGGGGGTGGATGTAGAGGTTAGTGTAGGGGTTGGGGTTAGGTTCAGTGTGTTAGGGGGTTAGGGTAGGGTTAGGGTAGGATTAGGGTTAGGGTTAGGGGGTTACGTTTAGGGGTTAAGGATGGGGTTGGGGTGGGGGTGATTTGGTATTGAGGTAGAGATTTGGATTGTGGTTGGGGTTAGGTTTAGGGTTAGGGGAAGATTAGGGTAGGGTCAGGGGTAGGGTTAGGGTTAGGGGGTTATGGTTATGGTTTGGGGTGGGGTGGGTTGGGGTTGAGGTAGAGGCTAGGGTAGGGGTTGGGATTAGGGTAGGTGGGTTATGGGGGTTAGGGTAGGGTCTAGGTTGGTTTAGGTGTAGTGGTTAGAGTTAGGGGGTTATGGTTGGGGTTGGGGGTTAAGGTTAGGGTTAGGGTTAGGGTAACGGCAGGGTTAGGGTTAGGGTTAGGGTTAGGGGGTAATGGTTGGGGTTAGGGTTAGGGTTAGGGTAGGGGTTGGGTTAGGGTTAGTGGGTTAGGGGTTAGGGTTAGGGTAGGGGTAGGGTAGGGTTATGTGTAGGGGTTAGGGTGAGGGTGTTACGATTAGGGGGTTATGGTTGGGGGTGGGGGTGATTTGGGATTAAGGTAGAAATTAGTGGTGGGGTGGGGTTGAGGTAGAGGTTAAGGTAGGGGTTGGGGTAAGGGTTAGGGGGTTAGGGGGTGATGGGGTTAAGGTTAGGGCAAGGTTAGGGCAGGGTTAGGGGTAGGGGTTAATATTAGGGGGTTGTGGTTATTATTTGGGTTGGGGTGGGTGGGGTTGGGGTTACGTTTATAGTGTTAGGGGGTTGGGGTTAGGGTTAGGGTTAGGGTTGAGGGTGGGTTGGGGTTGAGGTGGAGGTTAGGTTTGGGGTTGGGGTTAAGGTTAGGGGGTTAGGGGGTTAAGGTTAGGGGGTTGGTGTTAGGGGAGGGTTTCGACAGGGTTAGGGTTAGGGGTTAGAATTAGGGGGTTATGGTTGGGGTTGGGTGTGGGGGTGGGTTGGTGTTGAGGTAGAGGTTAGGGTTGGGGTTGGGATTAGGATTAGGGTTAGGGGACGGTTAGGGGGTAGGGTTAGGGGGTTATGGTAAGAGGGTTATAGCTGGGGTTTGGGGTGGGGGTGGTTTGGGGTTGATGTAGAGGTTAGGGTTGGGGTTGGTATTAGGGTTAATGAGTTAGGGGGTCATGGATAGGGGAGGGTTAGGGTAGGGGTAGGGGTTAGGGTTAGGGTGTTAGATTTAGGGGGTGGGGTGGGGTGGGTTGAGGTTAGGGTTAGGGTTATGTTTAGGTGGTTAGGGTTAGGGTGTTGTGGTTGGGGTTTGGGGTGGGGGCTGTTTAGGGTTACTGAGTTAGGGGGTTATGGTTAGGGGAGGGGTAGGGTAGGGGTTAGGGTTAGGGGGTTAGGTTTAGGGGGTTATGTTTGGGGGTGGGGGTGTGGTGGGTTTGAGATAGAGGTTATGGTTGTGTTTGGGGTTAGGGTTACGGTTAGGGGACGGGTAGGGTTAGGGGTAGGGTTAGGGGGTTAGGGTTACGGGGGTTAGGGTTATGGTTGGGGTTTGGAGTGGGGGTGGATTGAGGTTTACCTAGAGGTTAGGGTTGGGGTTGGGTTTAGGGTTATTGAGTTAGGGGTTATGGTTAGGGGAGGGGTAGGGGTTAGGGGTAGGGGTTAGGTATAGGGGTTTATGGTTGGGGTTGGGGGTGGGATTCAGGTAGAGGTTAGGGTTGGGGTTAGGGTTAGGGGAGGGTTATGGTAGGGTTATGGTTAGGTGGTTGGGGTTTGGGGTGGGGTTGGGTTAGGGTTAGTGAGTTAGGGGGTTTAGGTTAAGGGAGGGTTAGGGTAGGGGTAGGGGTTAGGGTTAGGGGGTTATGGTTGGGGGTGGGGTGGGTTGGGGTCGAGGTGGATGTTAGGGTTGGGGTTAGGGTTACTGGGTTAGAGGTTTAGGGGGCGGGGGTCGGTTTAGGGGTGGGGGGCGGAGTCGGTGTCGGGATGGGTGTCGAAGTCTACGTCACAGTGGGGGTGGGGGGTCGGTGTCATACTCGTTGTGGCGGGAAATTGTTAGAGTTAGTGTTGGTGTCGGGGGTGGCGGCGTCATAGTGGGGGCGGGGGTCGGGGTGGGGGTGGGAGTCTAAGTCTACGTCACAGTGAAGCTGGGGGGTCGGCGTCATAGTCGATTTGGCGGGAAATAGTTACAGTCAGTTTTGGTTTGGGGAGGCGGCGTCATAGTGGCGGCTGGGGTCGGTTTCGGGGTGGGGGTCGGGGTCGGTGTTGGGGTGGGAGTATAAGTCTACGTCGCAGTGGGGGTGGGGGGTCGGCTTCATAGTGGAATTGGCGGGAAATTGTTATAGTTAGTGTTGGTTTGGGGGAGGCGGCGTCATAGTGGGGCGGGGGTCGGTTTAGGGGTGGGGGTCGGGGTCGGTGTTGGGGTGGGAGTCGAAGTCTACGTCACAGTGGGGGTGGGGGGTAGGTGTCATAGACGATTTGGCGGGAAATTTTTAGAGTTAGTTTTGGTTTAGGGATACGGCGTCATAGTGGGGGTGGGGGGCGGTTTTGGGGTGGGGGTCGGGGTCGGTGTTGGGGTGGGAGTCGAAGTCTACGTCACAGTGGGGGTGGGGGGTCGGTGTCATAGTCGATTTGGCGGGAAACTGTTAGAGTTACTTTTGGTTTGGGAGAGGCGGCGTCATAGTGGGGGCGGGGGTCGGTTTCGGGGTGGGGGCGGGTTCGGTGTGGGGGTGGGAGTCTAAGTCTACTTCAAAGTGGGGGTGGGGGGTCGGTGTCATACTCGTTGTGGCGGGAATTTGTTAGAGTTACTTTTGATGTCGGGGGAGGCGGCGTCATAGTGGGGGCGGGGGTTGGTTTAGGGGTGGTGGTCGGGGTCGGTGTTGGGGTGGGAGTCTAAGTCTACTTCACAGTGGGGGTGGGGGGTCGGTGTCATACTCGTTGTGGCGGAAAATTGTTACAGTTGGTGTCGGGGGTGGCGGCGTCATAGTCGGGGCGGGGGTCGGATTAGGGGTGGGGGTCGGGGTCGGTGTTGGGGTGGGAGTCTAAGTCTACGTCACAATGGGGGTGGGGGATCGGTGTCATACTCGTTGTGGCGGGAAATAGAGTTAGTTTTTGTTTGGGGGAGGCGGCGTCATAGTGGGGTCGGGGGCGGTTTAGGGGTTGCGGTGGGGGTCGGTGTTGGGGTGGGAGTCGAATTCTAAGTCACAGTGGGGGTGGGTGGTCGGCGTCATTGTCGATTTGGCGGGAAATTGTTAGAGTTAGTTTTGGGTTTGGGGATGCGGCGTCATAGTGGGGGCGGGGGTCGGTTTAAGGGTGGGGGTCGGGGTCGGTTTTGGGGTGGGAGTCGAAGTCTACGTCACAGTGGGGGTGGGGGGTCGGCGTCATAGTGGATTTGGCGGGAAATTGTAAGAGTTATTGTTTGGGTCGGGGAGGCGGTGTCATAGTGGGGGCGGGGGTCGCTTTAGGGGTGGGGGTCGGGGTCGGTGTTGGGGTGGGAGTCGAAGTCTACGTCACAGTGGGGGTGGGGGGTTGCCGTCATAGTAAATTTGGCGGGAAAATGTTAGAGATAGTTCTGGGGTTGGGGAGGCGGCGTCATAGTGGGCGCGGGGGTCGGTTTAGGGGTGGGGGTCGGGGTCGGTGTTGGGGTGGGAGTCTAAGTCTACGTCACAGTGGTGGTGGGGGATCGGTGTCATAGTCGATTTGGCGGGAAACAGTTAGAGTTACTTTTGGTTTGAGAGAAGCGGCGTCATAGTGGGGTCGGGGGGCGGTTTAGGCGTGGGGGGCGGGGTCGGTGTCGGGGTGGGAGTCTAAGTCTACGTCACAGTGGGGGTGGGTGGTCGGTGTCATACTCGTTGTAGCGGGAAATTGTTAGAGTTAGTGTTGGTGTCGGGGGTGGCGGCGTCATAGTCGGGGCGGGGGTCGGTTTCTGGGTGGGGGGTGGGGTCGGTGTGGGGGTGGGAGTCTAAGTCTACGTCACAGTGGGGGTGGGGTGTCGGTGTCATAGTCTGTGTGGCGGGAAATTGTTAGAGTTAGTGTCAGTGTCGGGGGTGGCGGCGTCATAGTCGGGGCGGGGGTCGGTTTAGGGGTGGTGGAAGGGGTCGGTGTTGGGGTGGGAGTCTAAGTCTAAGTCACAGTGGGGGTGGGGGTCGTTGTCATACTCGTTATGGCGGGAAATTGTTACAGTTAGTGTTGGTGTCGGGGGTGGCGGCGTCATAGTCGGGGCGGGGGTCGGTTTCGGGGGAGGGGGCGGGTTCGGTGTGGGGGTGGGAGTCTAAGTCTACGTCACAGTCGGGGTGGGGGTCGGTGTCATACTCGTTGTGGCGGCAAATTGTTAGAGCTAGTGTCGGTGTGGGGGTGGCGGCGTCATAGTCGGGGCGGGGGTCGGTTTAGGGGTGGGGGTCGGGCTCGGTGTTGGGGTGGGAGTCTAAGTCTACGTCACAGTGGGGGTGGGGGGCCGGTGTCATGCTCGTTGTGGCGGGAAATTGTTAGAGTTAGTGTCGGTGTCGGGGGTGGCGGCGTCATAGTCGGGGCGGGGGTCGGTTTAGGGGTGGTGGAAGGTGTCGGTTTTGGGGTGGGAGTCGAAGTCTACGTCACAGTGGGGGTGGGGGGTCGGCGTCATAGTCGATTTCGCGGGAAATTGTTAGAGTTAGTTGTGGTTTGGGGGAGGCGGCGTCATAGTGGGGGCGGGGGTCGGTTTAGGGGTGGGGGTCGGGGTCGGTGTTGGGGTGGGAGTCGAAGTCTACGTCACAGTGGGGGTGGGGGGTCGGCGTCATTGTCGATTTGGCGGGAAATTGTTAGACTTATTTTGGGGTTGGGGAGGCGGCGTCATATTGGGGGCGGGGGGCGGTTTAGGGGTGGGGGTCGGGATCG
>JBBBDQ010029106.1:0-110000 GCA_037127315.1 Ascarosepion bandense
TATATATATATATATATCATTCTCCCAAGCGCTTTCGGAGAATCCTTTAATAATTTTAAAGGGCGGGGATGTTTTTGGTGCTGTTAGTGTTTCTCCAATCAAGAGGAAAACATAAGAATGCTGAAAATCTTAAATAATTAATAAAAGTTTGCTTGTCCGACATATATATCTGTCAATGTGTATTCCCTGTATGAACGTGTGTGTGAGGTTGCATGTATAGCTCTCCAATATGATGAACTAACTGCTGAAAATCTTTGCTGGGATAGATGGGCTGCGGAGATTTGGCAATTTTTCCTGGGATACATTGACAATGGAGATTTGGTAAATTATACTGGGATTGATAAGCAGCTGGGATATATTGGCAGCAAAGATTTTGTAAATTTTGATGGGATCTATCAGTAGCGGAGATTTAATAAATTTTGCTAGGATATATTGACAGCGGAGATTTGGCAATTTTTGCTCGGATATATTGACAACAAAGATTTGGTAAATTTTGCTAGGATTGATAAGCAGCGAAGATTTTCTGCGATATATTTTTAGCGGGGATTTGGTAAATTTTGCTGGGATATATTGACAGCGGTGCTTTGGTAAATTTTGCTTGGGTATATTGGCAGAGAATACTTGATAAATTTTGCTGAGATATGTTGACAGTGAAGATTTGGTAAATTTTGCTGGGATATATTGACAACAGAGATCTGGTAAATTTTGCAAGGATTGATAAGCAGCCGAGATTTGTTAAATTTGGCTGGCATAGACAGGCAGCGGAGATTTGATAAGTTTTGTTGGGATATATAAACAGCTTAGGTTTAGTTTAGAATACATGACGAAGTAATTCTAAAATACAAAACCTCCTTGACACCAAGTGTATATCTCTGCCGTCTATTGATGACACTGGTTTCCCGGCACCCTACCGACATAAAATAGGCGGTCAATCCAAATGCGTCTAGGATGTGCACACGTGGGATAAACCAAATCACAGGTAGATATATAAGTACCCAGAGATATATAACAAAGTAGATGGTAGGAACGTAGGCTCAACATCAAAAGGCGGCTCCGAAACCACACGTTTATAAGCCGACATTACTTTACAAAGACGAGTGTTGACTACACAGTGATATTACGTATTAGTCATTTAATTCTGTTACTATTTGCATGTATGGAGATGTCGTTGCGTATTCATGTAAGCAGAACTTTTCCTGAAATAATTTATTATAATTTTTCATCTCTTGTTCTTTTTAAATATAACCGTCCTGAAAGCTAAATTATTTGGTGTCTGTCATTAATTGAGGTGATTTCATTATGATAAATCGATGTCTATATTTTGCTGAAAACGTTCTATTGAATACTAAATTGTTCATCGATGTCTCACGACCTTTACCAATTCTCACCGATTTCTATGTGTCAAAAAGACAACGATGAGTATGTCATCGATCAGCGCTTATATAAAGTAAAAATCGATCGAAACACATCACACGCGAAGAGATCTAAACTTTTGTCTGTTTAACATTACATTTTTGATTCTATTCCTTTTGATTTGAAAACGATAAAGATAAGCAAAACACCATTTGTAGTAACATTTGCTTTATTTCATACTTTTAAGAATCATTATTATGTCCCTTTTAACAATCATTATGATAGACCTAACTGCTACTGCCGCGTAGGCAAGCCTACGTTTTCGGTCATCTCATACTACGGATATTAAATATTATATACTTTTAAGAATCATTATGGTAGACCTAACGTCTACTGCCGCGTAGGCAAGCCTACGTTTTCGGTCGTCTTATACGACGGATATCAAATATTTTATAATTTTAAAAATCATTATGATAGACGTAACTGCTACTGCTGCGTAGGCTAGCCCATGTTTCGGTCGCCTTATTATACGGATATAAGATATTTTATATTTTTAAGAATCATTATGATAAACCTAACTGCTACTGCAGTGTAGGCTAGCCTACGTTTTTGGTCGCCTTATACTACGGATATAAGATATTTTATATTTTTAAGAATCATTATGATAGACCTAACTGCTACTGCTGCGTAGGCTAGCCCATGTTTCGGTCGCCTTATTCTACGGATATAAGATATTTTATATTTTTAAGAATCATTATGATAAACCTAACTTCTACTGCCGCGTAGGCTAGCCCATGATTCGGTCGCCTTATACTACGGATATAAGATATTTCATATTTTTAAGAATCATTATGATAGACCTAACTTCTACTGCCGCGTAGGCTAGCCCATGTTTTGGTCGCCTTATACTATGGATATATTTCATATTTTTAAGAATCATTCTGATGGACCTAACTGCTACTGCCGCTTAAGCTACCCTACGTTTTCGGCCGTCTTATAATATGGATATCAGATAAAATCATGAAAACCTACCTAGATTTATGGGTCGCTTTATGCGTGAAGATATACGACAGTAAGATAATATTAATAAAAAATTTAGGATACGATTTCGGATCTTAAAGAAAACCTCAACGAACAGAACTTTTATGCTTAAAACCAGGAAAAGACAGCTGCAATTTTTTGTATAAATAATGAAAAAAGGGGGTTTCAAAAGGCCATATTGAAGGCAAGAAAGATAAGAGAAGGCGGGCGAGTAACTTACTTGATGAACTTGTGCGATTGTATATTGGAACGGAGAGGTGGTGGTTTTAGTAAAGCAAGAGTAACTACTAAGGCATACACAAAATAGAAAGCTGTAGCGAGTCACCATCGCTTTTAAGAAGAATAGTGATGGCCTTGACATGCCTGTTTGAACATTAACACAATTGGAAAAAATTTACTATTTAAACAATTTTAGATGGTGAGGCTCAGTTTCTCATACAACGTTATAGTAACTCGATCCTCCATTTTGGAACCAATCGCTTTGGTGTCACTTTGCTTATGTTTTTTTTTTTGACGAGTTCTTGCCCTTTTTTAGCAAGCAAAAAAAGTTAATTGCACAGAACAAGTTGTGTTTCTGTGGGCATGCTATGTCTATAAAGGCATGTTCAAACTTCAAAACAGATAAAGTTTGCTGGAGATGTCCCAAATGCAAGAAAAATATGTCCATTAGGAATGTGACATTTTTTGATAATTCCAAAAAAATATGATATAAGGTTGTATGAAAAACTGAGCCCCACTAAATTGTTTAAATATTGAAATTTTGCCAATATTTTTTGTCAATCGGGAGAAAAGTGTAGGGTTTAATCGATAAGATTGCACTGAAAACGTAAAAAAAATTGATGATCAACAAATTTACAGGTGATGGTAGGGTCGTACCGGCGAGTGGTTCCAAAATAAAGGAACCACTCGCCATAACCATACGTTGTATGAGAAACTGAGCACCCCATAAATTGTTTAAATATAGAATTTTTGCCAAATGTTTTTGTTAGTCAGAAAGTTTAGGGTGTATTCAATAAGATAGCACTGAAAAAAGTAAAAAAAAAAAAGAAAGAAAAACAACAAATTTAAAGGTGGTGGTAGTCTCTTTCAGGTTCGCCAATGGAGTAGATAGACTAAACTATCACCCGGTTCACACTCCACCCACGTCTATTGTACAGGTGTAGAGGCTCATCCCTGATCCCTTGTTCCCTGTTCAGGATGTGGTTTCCGGCATTCTTTTTTCCAATCTTTCACTCTTACGTAGCTCCCTGCACATCAGTGGCGTTACCGCCTTGCTCGGGGCGATATGATAAAAAAAAAAAGTATATTAAACGTAAAGATACAAAGATACGGTTAGTAAGAAGTATATATACAAGTCTCTGAAGTGAAGCCGTAGTATGTTTAGTAAGTCCACGTCGGAAGCTGACGGGTGTTGTGTAATAATCTTTTTGCTACTATGAACTACTGACGCAGTATTTTCCGTGAAACCTCGGTAACGTTCGAAATCGCTCGGTATCTAACGATCTCTTACGGATCTGACCGTATCTCACGTCTTGCTTCTATGGAAGGAGTATATGTATACTCTAGACGAGTCTATCATCATGGAAAAAGGGGAGACCCCACAACATATATAATATAAATGTTCCTTTTTTGTTTCCATTTTCTACAAAGCAACGTCGTTGTTCTGTGTATAGTATTCTCAGTATCTTTGTTTTGAATCCTATTTCTGTTGTTTCAAGTATTTACTTCATCTGTGAGGTGATCGTTCTGCATTCACTACCATATAGGGGGACTTTATCACAAACGTGATGCACCTTCCCTCTGTCTTTTCTACAAATAATTTTATAATAACTTCTCTGGTGCGTCTTTTCCCCTGGTGCCTAATGGGCATTTAAGGATGCTATTAGATTGGTATCTGAATTGCACAATTTTACCTCTTAAATAAATGCAACCCTCACTTCTATTCGAGTAGTTTCTTTTCTCTCACCTCCAACCTGCAGAACTCCCTTTCGTTTTTTTACTTCCCTGATAACTACAATTTTCAGAATTTAAATGTAATTGCAATCTTCTATTTTCTTGAATCTCATTCATCTTTCAATCTTTTTTCGACATTTTCTGTACCCTGTGTTTTTTTTTAAATTCCTTGTGCACTAGTACCGGTCTAGTCTTGCTTGGGGTGGAATGATTACAAAAAAAAAAGGAATGGTATTAGAACAGTTCAGCGCTCTTTTATTTGTTTCTAACGAAGTATCCTATATACTAATACTTTGCTTAGCTTTTGGAAGTCAGCTTCCACTATTCCAATACATTTTCGGATCTCGGTGTCACATTTTCCGTCCTCTGTTAAAACACACTTTCCAGATATGTAAATAGCTACACATGTACCAGCTATTCTGGTGTCGTTTAATCATAGAATAACATGGACATTTCTACTCTGATATAGACTGAACTAAATTTAACGGAACCTTGATGTCCATAAGTATAATAAACACAAGCACATGAGATAATGGGCTGCAATTATATATATATATATATTGAATTTATTTATTCATATACACAGAGTAAGGGCTATAATTTAATTAAATCGATTCATTATATATAATCTAGGTATACATCCCTATATAAGTTTTCTAAATTATATTCGCACATTAAGAACATTAGATTCTACATAAGTAGCATTTTTCAGACGATAATTTCCGTCTAACCCCAGGATTAATAAAAGCAGAGACGTTTTTAATAATTTAAGAGAGAAATATTTGACATTATAGTTTGAACAAAATGTTATACTTAGTCTAAGCATATGTAAGTCTGCGATGAGGAAAGAGACGTTTATCTTTCTCTCTATACGTATGAAATTCAATGTATTTCTTCCTCAATCATTGTGTTTCGCCTTGTGAAAATGAGTTTTGCTTCTCGATATATTATATCCC
The DNA here is from genome assembly GCA_037127315.1 of Ascarosepion bandense. Taxonomy (NCBI): domain Eukaryota; kingdom Metazoa; phylum Mollusca; class Cephalopoda; order Sepiida; family Sepiidae; genus Ascarosepion; species Ascarosepion bandense. The sequence goes on from JBBBDQ010029106.1 coordinate 5,304, forward strand.
TTAAAACTTTCCGTGGCATTTTCGTTTCAGTTTAAAATGAAAACCTACTGTGTTTTGAAAAGTAGCGAATGATACTGCGGCTGTTATAAATTTTTGATTAGCATTTTTTTTACATTGACTTTTATCGCAGTTTATTTATATGGTTAATCGAGATTTTTTAGCTTTTATATTTTTATGAATTCTTATTAAATGAACATTGTCAGCCATTACGAAGTTTTTGACTAGAATTTTTTAAAATCTTAATTTTACTTGTTTTTTAGCGTATTTACTCAGATCTACGCGACAGGAAGTAGTTATCAAAAGTGGAAAGAAAATGCAAACTATGAGTCGAGGATACTAAAGTCAAGCAGGTATAGAAATTTCAATAACTGGGAAGTGTCTTAAGAGAAGACGAAAAGTGTGACACTGAGATGCGAATGTGCATTGGCATGGTCAAGGATCCATTCCAGAAGCTGGATAGAATATAGAGAGACAAAAAGAATTGAGCATTGAATTTTTATGCGATATCTGTCATTCAGTAGAGTAACAAATTCTGGAGAATCTCGTCAAATATGAAGGAAAGACTTGATCCGAAATGTGTTTCTAGAAAAGGATGATGAGAAGACCATAAATAGAATACTTAATCAACGACGAAGTTTTGGAGAGGATGGACACGAATACGAAACTGATATTTAACAGACGGAAAGTGTGACACTGAGAGGATGGACACGAATACGAAACTGATATTTAACAGACGGAAAGTGTGACACTGAGAGGATGGACACGAATACGAAACTGATATTTAACAGACGGAAAGTGTGACACTGAGAGGATGGACACGAATACGAAACTGATATTTAACAGACGGAAAGTGTGACACTGAGAGGATGGACACGAATACGAAACTGATATTTAACAGACGGAAAGTGTGACACTGAGAGGATGGACACGAATACGAAACTGATATTTAACAGACGGAAAGTGTGACACTGAGAGGATGGACACGAATACGAAACTGATATTTAACAGACGAAAAGTGTGACACTGAGAGGATGGACACGAATACGAAACTGATATTTAACAGACGGAAAGTGTGACACTGAGATGCGAATGTGCATTGGCATGGTCAATATCCATTCCAGAAGCTGAATAGAGACAAGAATATTTCGCTGGAAACAAAGAATTGAGTATTGAATTGTTATGCGATATCTGTCATTCAGTAGAGCAGCAAATTCTGGAGAATCTCGTCAAATATGAAGGAAAAACTTGATCCGAAATGTGTTTCGAGAAAAGGATGATGAGAATACCATAGATAAAATACTTAAGCAACGACGAAGTTTTGGAGAGGATGGACACGAATACGAAACTGATATTTAACAGACGGAAAGTGTGACACTGAGAGGATGGACACGAATACGAAACTGATATTTAACAGACGGAAAGTGTGACACTGAGAGGATGGACACGAATACGAAACTGATATTTATCAGCAGAAAAAGAAAGCTAAAGTTTCTGGGTCATGTTGTGGGGAAGGAAGGCTTGGAGAAGCTGATGCTCATGGGATGGATATAAGGAAAGAGGCTCAAGGGAATGCAACGCGTGACATAATTGATGAATTTTAGACGGATGGCAAAGCGGGGGCTGAGCGGCATAACAGGAGATGGAGTGTTAAGAACAACATGGGATTAGGAGATACAGAGGGCCAGAAGGGTCACGACACATAAAAAATAAGAAAACTCAGAAATGTTTTCTAACAGAAGAGAGAAAGTGCGACACAGAGATTCGAAGGCGAATTGGCATGGCGAAAGGCGTATTCCAGAAGCTGAGCACAGTATTAAGAGACAGAAAAATTTCACTAGAAACAAAGAAAAGAGTACTGGATTGCTATGTGATGACAGTTATTTAATATAGTAGCGAATGCTGGACGAACTCATCAAAGATGAAGGAAAAAATTGAAGAAACTGAAATGTGGTTCTACAGAAGGATGCTGAGGATATCATGGATCGAGCATGTGAGCAATGATGAAGTTTTGGAAAGGATGGAAACAAAAAGGAAATTAATACTGAGTATCAGGAAGTTACTGGGAGATGCAATGAGGAAGGAGGGTTAGGTGAATTTGATACCAACAGGCCAGATAGAGAGAAAAAGAGACAGGGAAAAGCAGCGGATAACATATTAGAAGGACCTGATCAGGTGGATGGTGGAACGAGGGTTGTGTGGTGTAACAGGAGAAAGCGTGGTTAGAGCCACCAGGAAGAGGGAAACGTGGAAAGCCATGATCATCTACGTCCTGAAAGAACAAGGCATATAGAAGAATAAGAATAATAATTTATATTTAATGCAGTTAGCCATCAGTAATTTCGACAAGTAATTCAATTAGCATATGTTCTAATTTTATCGAGTTATACTCAGATTTTTAGTCGATAATTATCTTATAGTGGTATTATTTTGAAAACCTATTAAATGAGACCTATTCAACCATTATTAATTTTTGATTATTATTTTTTTTCATCTTATTTTCGGTTGCTTTTTATCGCACATTCAATTTATGTCTAATATATTGGTTTCACTTCTTTTACAAGGACGCCTTATCGAGCATTATGATTTTTTTTACTATTACTTTCTTGTCCTATTTTAAAGAACGTCCATCTTTATTCGGATTATTTTTCTCGAAAGCCAATATCTGCAGAGTTTCGTATGCAAAACATAAACAAATTAATTAATGGGTTTGGTTAAAATCCGACATTTTTATTACTTCAAACGATATTATAGTGGAGGCTCGTATTTGAAATAGAAGACTCATTTTTATTTTAAACAGTATGTTATGGATGTTATGTCTATTACTGCTGGGTTGGTTCTTTCACCTAAACATCCAAGACTTGTTGAATCGCTTTCGTTGGTGAAATAAATAAGCAAAGAGAAAAGGAAAGATCCAGAGACACTAGAGGGACAGTTTGGACACTGATTTTATCTTTTGATTCCAACGACCTCTTGTTGGGAAAATTCCTTCCCGAACAATCGGTACGTCTTTACCAGTCAAAGTCCAACAGAAAAAGAAATAGAGTTTATTTTTGGCGTCAGGAAGCCTCTCTTTTTTTGCACATGCGTATATTGTATTTCCTGTCAGAGGACTCCTGGGAGATTTTTATGTTTATTTTATTTTGTACTTTTATTTTATTTTGTATTTTTATTTTATTTCGTAGTTTTTATTTTATTTTGTATTTTTATTTTATTTATTGTTTTTTTTTATTTTATTTCATATTCTTATTCAATTCCAACATTGTATTACGTCTATCGATCTGCACATTTGCATGTGATATTTATGATCATGTTTTTGTGAATTTCTTTAACACTAATAAACTGATAACTGGCTTAATTATTTTATAAATACGTCCGCGCTCGTATTCCTCACTTTAAAAACTGACCTTGTGTCACAACTCACTATTGTGGGGGTGTGGGTAAACATTTTTGCAGATGAGCTTTCTCAAACTCAGATATTTTACACACAGTCAAAATGCATATTCTCTTCGAACGATACTGTAAAATCTAAAATGGGCAATATTTGTTTTAATCATTTTACCCTAAACAAGGCGATAATGCTACTAAGATGCAAAGGATTTCTGGGGATGGAAGAGAATTAGAAGACTTTAAGGAGAAAATATAACAAAAGAACAGAATTCAAGAAGACAGAATATGGCGACCGAAGTTGTACTTAAATTCTTGAGGATTGTAGGTAGGTGTGAAGCAAGATAGCGGAAAAGAGATTCACGGTAAAGACGATTAAATAATTTATTTTTTACGGGTTATAAAGATTTTTCGCATTTTTAAAACCAGAAAATATTTTTAAATAAGAATTTTATCGAGATGATAATGATTTACTTATATATGTCCTACAAGTTAACGCATAGTGGGGAGAAGAAAATGTGAAGTTATACATTTCTCAAGGGCATTCTTCTTCTTCTATGTGCCCTGTCCCTTCAGGGCGTAGGCAATCATGGTTCTCCACGTCTCCCTATCCCTTGTGGCTCTTAGTATGTTTGCTCCTGTTACTCCTGGCAACCCTCGTTCCGTCATTCACATGATCAGGCCCTGCAAATCCGCTGCCTTCCTCTGTCTCTCTTCCCTTCTATCTGGCCAGTCAGTATCAGGTTCTCCAAGCCCTCTTTCTTTATTGCATGTCCCAGGAACTTCAGTTGTCTCTTCCTGGTGCTCAGTATTAATTTTCTTTTTGTTGCCATTCAGTCCACGATATTCGCAGCATCCTTCTGTAGAACCACATTTCCGCTGCTTCCAGTTTTGTCCTCATTTTCAATGATATTGTCCAGTGTTCACTGCCGTATTGAAGAACTGACATCACATAGCAATCCAGCACTCTTTTCTTTGTTTCTAGTGAAATTTTCCTGTGTGTTAGTACTTTACTCAGCTTCTGGAACGCGTCCTTTGCCATGCCAATTCTCCTTCGGATCTCTGTGTCACACTTTCCATCTTCTGTTAGAACACTTCCTAGGTATTTCAATTTTTGTACTTGCTTGATTCTGGTATCCCCCAAGGGCATTAGTGAATATAATAAACCCGACTGGAATCGGAACTCCATCCTTCAATTTCTAGCATCTGGTATTCTTTAGACACCACGTGTCTAGTTACTGATCAGGTTTGACATTGTTTAACATTATTAACGTGACTTGGTCGTGTTGGCAGACAGCCTGCAGGCACTCTCTCACCGGCGTGACGTGGCTTCCCTGTGCCTCTTCTATAAATACATTTTCACGGCTTCTCCTGCGATGAACTTAGATCATTGGTGCCCCCCAGTTACGAATTTGCACGACATACTAGATTAGCAACTAGGTCCCACCCTTTTACAGTGAAACCGAAAAAATGTAACAGCAGTTTATTCTCCAACAACTTCTTTTCTCGCACTTCCCGACTGTGGAATTCCCTTCCACATGATTGCTTCCACAACAGCTACAATCTCCAGGAGTTTAAATGTAAGGTCAATAGACACCTCCTAACACACTAAAACGTACCCATTCTCTCAAACACTCATCCCATCTACATCCTTACCCGTCTATCACCCTCCTTCTGACATTTCCTATATCTAACCACTCTTTCTTACCACCTTCTCCTATGTAGCCCCTTGCTTGGGGTGAAATGATTAAAAAAACGTGAGAAAATGCAAGAAAACAAATATTATAATATAATTTACTGTTACAACAGTAATTTTAAGCAGTTAATAGATATTTAATTCAACATTATATCTCATTCTTATAAACATAATATTTAGTAGATGCGCGTTGTTAAATCGATGTGTCCTGTCTTTGAACATTGAGATTAATGTCTACCTGCCGATAAGACCAAAGAAAGAAAATGTCGAAAGATCAATTTTTTTCCAGCAAAAATACTCAGTTTCCAGGCCAGTAGACATTGAATTAACTGATCTCTACCCAAACATAGGTACCCACTAAATTTAACGTTTATTGTATAACGTTTAAGTCAGTCAGTTATGTGCCATATGTGATACACGCTTGGCCGAACATGTCTCGAAACAGAAAAGACTGACTGTGCAGTAGGTTGCCATTACTTTATGCGGTAGCCTGTTTCCCAGCTATAGAACCCAATCTGTCCTGTTATTTAAACCATTACCGGAGGGAAGAGACAGATTAATAACTTTCCCAATGGTATTTTTGAGTAAATGAAAGCGAGGAATTCAACTGGAATTCGAACTCGTTCCTCCGATTTTTCGTTCCGAGTCGATAACCACTGCAACGCAATTCCAACGTTTAATTATAACGTTTAAATATGAAGGTTAAATCAAATGTTTAGATATAAGGTTTAAATATAAAGTTTATTATTTAATGTATTAATATAATGCTTCAATATAACGTTTAAAAATCATGTTTAGATATAACGTTTAAATATAGTATATATATAATGTTTAAATAACAACTAAATATAGCGTTTAAGTATCATGTTTAAATATAATGTTTAAATATAACAATTAAATATTACGTTTAAAAATAACGTTTAAATATAACAATTATATATAACATTTAAATATAGTGTTTAAATATAACGTTTAAATATAATGTTTAAATATAACGTTTAAATATATTGTTTAAATATAACAATTAAATATTGCGTTTAAATATAGTGCTTAAATATAAGGTATAAATATAATGTTTAAATATGTGGTGATACATACCGAACAAAATCTAGGGACCGGATGTTTACTCTATAATGACCAAAAAGGCAAATGACCAAAAGTCGTCCGTGCGCCGGTGGATTCGCGCGGATGTTCCGGTTTAAAAATAAAAATTAATCAAATATCAAATTTCCATTTCGCGAGCCTACGCAAATTTTCTTTACCACCCAATGGGAAACCCAGAATCAAATTCATGTGTGAAATCCCAAACGAGCTGCTTTTGATCCAAAAAGCAAATATAAAAAGCCGAGAGAGAATGCACCCAGCAGACAGACCGAGAGAGACCGACGGACAGACGAGCGTGATTAGTGTTTCCCTTGACTTAAGTCAAGCGGCTACCACGCTCGCCTCCCTTCACCTCTCCTTACTTTCTTCCCTGTCTCAAAAGTACTTACTAACCTAAGGAGCGAATACATCAAAGACTTTAGTTACATACAACGCACTCACGTTCCTAAGCCTTAAATCTCTTTCAGCTTATTATTCGCCATGAACATTTTAACCTCCGTTGGACATATATTCAAGTATTATTTTATTTGTAAAAACATTAACTGATATGTGTATATATAAATGTTATTTTTCTACTCAAATTGCTTTTCTTGATTTTATAATAATTGTATGACTTATAGTGGACAAGATACCACAAGGCCAAATTCCGGTAACCTGCTACAGTATACAGCTACCCTTCACTAGAACGGACTCCCACTACAACTAGAAAAGGAATAGATAAGATACCCACTGTAAATATAACGTTTAAATATAATGTTGAAATATAACAATTAAATATTGCGTTTAAATATAAGAATTATATATAACGCTTAAGTATAGTGTTTAAATAAAACGTTTAAATATAATGTTTAAATATAACGTTTAAATATAGTTTTTAAATATAACGTTTAAATGTCATGTTACAATATAAAATTTTAATATAATGTTTCAATGTAATGTTTAAATATGACGTTTAAATAAAGCGTTTAAATATAATGTTTAAATATAACGATTAAATATGTCGTATAAATGTGACCGTAGTAGTTACTCTAAGGAGCCCTTCCGTCAAGACAAGTGAATCTGCGTCGAATTTTCTTCCGCTCTTAACCCGGGAAGGAGCCGTTGGGACGTCCACAACTCTCTTCCATCTTCCGCAGTCGTTAGCGCAATTGTTATTTTGGTATGTTCAGCATATTGCCTGTCTGGGAGCTTTTAACATGACAGAGCCCATTCCTCTCCAGGTTAGACCTCAGACGATGTTCTCTGAGGAGATGGCTAGGCTTGGTTTCGATGTGTTTGCTAGGATTGTTTTGTTTTCCGGCATAACAACCACAATGGATTACTTAATTCCTACAAATATTTTTGCGATAGATTCGTATAAACAAAATACGTATTCTTTGTAAGAACTCAGTTTGCACAGGTTTCATTGATGTATTTTTGTAAAGAGTTTTGTTGAGAGTCAAGTGTATTACTAGTATATATATATATATATATATATATATATATATATATATATATGTATATATATATATATATATATTAAGTGAATATATTAAGTCAAGTGTATTACTTTTATATATATATATATATTTCAAAAATATATTGCTGTTAATAATTTTTGTCAACTATATATTATTGGTAATATTTTTTCTTCAAAATGATATTGCTGGTAAAAATTATTTTCTTACAAAATTGTATTGCTAGTAATATTTTCTTTTACAAAAATATATTGCTGGAGAATTATATTGCTGGCAATATATATTTTTCAAATATGATGTTGGTAATATTTTTTCTTCAATAATTTATTGCTAGTAATGTTTAAAATATATATATATGTTGCTAGTAATATTTTTTCTTTTAAAAAGTTGCTGCTAATATTTTTTCTGAAAAATGTATTGTTTACAGTATTTTTATTGTTTTGACTGTTGTTCTCGTCTTTGTTGTCATAATTATAAAGAAAAGCTGTAGTAGTAGAAATTGCGCTTACATTTGATTGGTTTCCCTGCAAAAGGGTGGGACCTAGCCGATAGCCTAGTAGCCCGAGTAAATTCATGCAGAGAGGGCACCAGGGAGCTACGCTCATCGGAGCAGAAGCTGTGAAAGTATTTGTAGAAGAGACAGAGGGAAGTCACATTACGCCGGTGAGAAATTGACTGGAGCTGAGCTACCAGGTCGGGATCAATTACGTTACAGATTCTTGGTTATTTTGTCAAGAACACCGAGATTAATAGCAGAGACACATGACTATATGTGACAGCAGTTATAAATCCACGGGCGGATGGTAGATTTATATATGTATAACATAGATAAAAACTTCCTGGCCCTACATAATGAACCGACTTTCCTAGCAGCGGATTTAGCTACGGATTCAATGTAGTCTGAAGGAGCCGCAATGTTTTCTTTCAGGGAGACTAGCATGATCCATGCCGCTGTGAGGTAGGAACGATAGTTTATAATGGTTAAAGTATAGCAGCTTCCTTTTAGAAACATTAATATTTACAAACCATTTCTTACCCCAGCCCGCTAGAGATTGGAGGTCTTTTTCAAGACCTGTAGCTAAGCTTGCTTTGTTAGCCTCGGCAGATTTCTGATCGAAACTGAAGTAAATGGTGTTGTCCTTAGCGTAGATGCCTACTTCGGATCTGATTACATCAGGGAGATCGTTGATGAAGATCAGAATACGAGTAAGACGTGGAATAGAGCCTTGAAGGACACACGCGTTTATATGATAGTATCTAGAAGCATGCTCGTTCAATACTACCTTCATTAGGCGATTTGAAAGAGACGACTGCATTATATCAAACAAGCGTCTAGTTAAACCATTGCTCTGTAACATGCGTAGTAGGCCAGCGTATCAGATTCTGTCAAATGCTTTGGAGATATCTAGGGCAACAGATCGAGCCTCGCCGTTCTTATCGAGAACCTGGTGTATACACTCTGTGATATTAGTTAGCACATCAGTAGTAGACTTGGCTAAGCGGAAACCATACTGTTTATGAGAGAAGAGGATGTTAGCTGTAAGATGTTGAACTCTTTCAGCTTTGATAATATCTTCGAATACTTTGCCAAAAAATATGTAGGAGATTAAAAGGGCGATAATTAGAGGAGTCTGAGTGTTTTCCAGAATTCTTAAATACAGGAACCAGAAGGGAAGACTTCCAGAAGGCAGGAAAGCAAGAAGCCGAAAAACAGTTGTTGTAAAGTTTGCGGATGAAAGGAGCACATTTCTTCAGGACAATGATTAAGATTCCGTCACCTCCGCTCGCCTTATTGGGGTTAATCTTTGAAATTATATCAGATACCATTGATAGGGTAATATGAACGTTACTCAGTTGACCCTCAGTTCTAGGTGGGAAGTCGGATGCGGATGCCCCAGACGAATCAAATGTTGAGTTAGTAAAAAATATGTGAGCAAAGAACTCGGCTTTAACCCCTGAAAATGTGAGGACCTCAAATTTATTGATTAAAGTGGGGATTGAGGGCATGCTGTTGTTTAACAGATTTTTACTGAGCCGCCAGTAGTCTTTGGAGCCGAACTTGAGGAAATCTATATGCTGCCTCATTCTCTCAGTAAGCAACAGCCTAGCATCATTAAGGATCCTCTTGCACTCATTACGAGCAGAGGCAAAAAGGCGTTTTTTTTATGGTCAGACGCATGGCTCCGATAAAGCCGTAATTGTGGGCAATAGCGGCTGAGGAATCTAGGGGTAACTAGGGGAACGAATAACATTTAAGTCGTAAATTTCTGGCCGGAATAAAAGCATTGAAGCTTCAGTCTTCAACGGGAAGGCTAAATCTTTGTTCCAAGGGATGTCACACAGAAAATTGTGGAACAACTCCCAGTTTCCCCTTTGGTAGCAGTAAGATATTCTGCTGGTCTAAGGTTCCTGTAGGGGGAGGGGAAATTGAAGGAGATATTAACGGAAATCACAACATGTTCAAGAGTCTGGGATAGTAGTGAAACAGAGATTTAGCAGAGAGAGATGTTCATTAGGGTTATTAGAGAAACGCGTAGGGAAATTCACCACTTGCGTAAGGGACTGAGTGATTGAAAGGTGCATGGTTGGAACACCAGTAAGATCTGTGACAGAGTTATCCATCCACTTGATGCGGTGAGCATTAAAGTCTACAAACACAAATATATGAGCGAACGGATGAGAGAAAATGGCCTTATGTATGTTGTTCGAGTTTCTGTCCAGTACAGAACCGTCAGGGAATGAAGGGGAGCGGTAGAGAAAGAAAAGAGAGCTAACCGAGCTTAATAGTGAGTGTCGGTAACATATGTAAGAATGATGTGGATATTCATAAGAAATCACCCTAGCTAGAGGGAGATGTTCACTGACATAAACACCAATACTATACATATGGACATTGGCATCCATTCTAAAGAGGGGAAGGGAAACAGAGATATCAAAATCCGAGGAAGGTATAGAAGAGTCAAGGTTAGTTTCACAGAGATCTAAGATGGCAGGTGAGTTTACGTGGAGAGAGGATTCAACGCTACGAATACTACGGATGTTTGAGAAAGAGATCTTAACAGCGTTAAGATATTTTTGTTTAGCTGGTTAAGTTTTAATTCTTTGTTTGTGTGATGCCATAACTAGAGATTTTTGGGGTGTAAGAAGAGGCCTTGAATAGTAATATCAGTCGGCCATCAAATGCAATACGAGTAGGAAAGAAAACTGGTGCAGACTGCAGCATAATATGGACTCAGGGTTGCCCACCGGAAACACTTGCAGTGACACCCATCCATGCACAACATGGCACTACTATAAATTACAATATCATTTAACTATTGATCAAAGCAGCTTCTCAAGACACCACGCAAGAGTATGGGCTCTTAATTAACGGTCAGAAGCAGCAAACCAGGAAATTGCCAACCCGGTTCACTCAGAATAAAGAGACGTTACGACCATCCAGAAACATTAAAAAAACTCGCGATAACACTACCACTAGGACCAGAAGAGAGGAAAGAAACTGAGAACCCCTACATAAAAAACAAACAAGGAATACACCACTACTCCTTTTCAAGAGGCGGTAATAGTATGAACCGGGCGTTAGTAGACTCTATCGAATCCAATTAAAAAAAAAGACAAAAACATTTACTAAGTTTTAACTTTGTTAAACTAAGGAGATCCCTTAATAGTCAGTAAAAGAGAATTTCAAAATATCTTTCCTCAGAAATTTAAAGGAAAAGAGAAATTAGCTTTTGTTTTTAGGACGATGAAAAGAACTAAATGAAATCTTAACTGACAAAAGTATATTTAAAAATTAATCCAGTGCTTTACGGAAGAAAAAAACATTACATTTTTTAACATTAAGCGTTTAAAAAAGAGTCAATCAAGGTTACCAGAGACGAAATATGCTGCCATCAGAATATTAACCGATTTGAGGCAAACGTAAAATTCATTACGGTGAATTCCATTTCAACTTTTAATGAGTTTTCATTGATTCAGTTGGTGGGTAGCTTCATTGGCCATAGCACTTAATGAGAGAGAGAGAAAGAGAGAAAGAGAGTCAGAAAACTACTCATAAACGGAATTCAGGTTTCTACAACTTCAAAGTAAAACCAAAATCAGCCTTTGCTGCCAGGACGACTAAAAGATCTAACCGAAATCTTAACTCACACAAAAATATTTATCCAATGCTTTATGCAAGGAAAAATATTTAGCGTGACAGACATCAAAGGTCCTACTTCTATACTGAGCAATCAATGCCCTTCATATATACCTGAATTTGCGAGACAAAATGCGATCTAATTCAGCAGTTTAATTCTTGATATTTTATAAACATTATCGGTGACTAAATTGAATTTTAAGTAAATTAAACTCAGTATTTTATGCTTAACAATACGTTTGCATATTGTATTTATTTTTATGGGTTATGTTTCCCATATTCTTTCAGTACAAATTAGTGTGACGAATGTATAAACTGAAGAAGAATCTTTGTATCTACTTGTAAGTTGTATATTACGAGGGTCATTCAATAAATAAGGTAAATAGTTTGGTATAAGGACTTCTAATACACATAGAAGCATACTTCTTTTTTTATTTTTCAACGTAGTCTCCCAGCAGTATCTCACACTTTTCCCATCTGTGCACAAGCTTCTGTATTCCCTCAGCGCAAAAAATCTTTGGACTGATGTCTCAGCCAATCGCTCACAGCACTTTTGATTTCATCGTCACTTTCAAACTACGTGCCTCTCGTGAAAGCTTTCAAGGGACCAAACAGGAGAAGGGGCATGGTCTGGGCTGTAAGGGGGATGAGCGAGCAGTTGATAGTCTGCACGGTTTGGGCAACTGGGTGAGGCCTTGCGTTGTCTTGATGCAAGACGAATCCATGTGACTGATGACCCCTGCGTTTGTTCAAGAGATAGGCTCAAAGTCCTTGCAATGTCATCCACTGTCACCCTTCTGTCAGACTGAATGAGGTCATTAACTGATTCGATCACCTCAGGAGACCTCACTTCTATAGGCCTTTCAAGCCAGTCTTCATCCTCAACACTGCTCCGTCCTTCTTTAAACAATTTAGCCCACTTGTAGACATTTTTTGGCTGTAACATGTAGCAGCCTACACAGTTGACATTCTCCTATGAAAATTAACTGGTTTGCACCCTTCAGCAACCAAAATCTTGATAACTGACCTCTGTTCAATTATGGAGCGTGCTTCTTGGTTAATTTCCAAAACTCTCAAAGTTTCTTTTCAATCTGTAAAATAAATTAAATCCATTTAAAACAGAAGTAAAGGACAAAAATTAAAAACAAGTAAGCTTCTATCTGTATTAGAAGTCCTTATACAAAAAAATCACCTTTTTTATTGAATGACCATCGTAATTGTCATCAGGAGAATCCTTGTATCTTACTTGTTGGTTGTATATTAATGTTCACGTCATTAGGACAATCCTTGTATCTTACGTGTAGGTTGTATATTAATTGTTACGTCATCAGGAGAATCCTTGTATTTTACTTGTTGGTTGTATATTAATTGTTACGTAATCAGGAGAATCCTTGTATCTTACGTGTAGGTTGTATATTAATTGTTACGTCATCAGGAGAATCCTTGTATTTTACTTGTTGGTTGTATATTAATTGTTACGTAATCAGGAGAATCCTTGTATCTTACGTGTAGGTTGTATATTAATTGTTACGTCATCAGGAGAATCCTTGTATTTTACTTGTTGGTTGTATATTAATTGTTACGTCATCAGGAGAATCCTTGTATTTTACTTGTTGGTTGTATATTAATTGTTACGTCATCAGGAGAATCCTTGTATCTTACTTGTAGGTTGTATATTAATTGTTACGTAATCAGGAGAATCCTTGTATCTTACGTGTAGGTTGTATATTAATTGTTACGTCATCAGGAGAATCCTTGTATTTTACTTGTTGGTTGTATATTAATTGTTACGTCATCAGGAGAATCCTTGTATCTTACTTGTAGGTTGTATATTAATTGTTACGTCATCAGGAGAATCCTTGTATCTTACGTGTAGGTTGTATATTAATTGTTACGTCATCAGGAGAATCCTTGTTTTTTACTTGTTGGTTGTATATTACTTGTTACGTCATCAGGTATTAATCTGTCGCTTCTTCCTCCGTCTATAGATAAAATAGCATCTTATATTGGGTTCTATAGCATTGGTTTACAACCATTCTACCGCAGAAAGTAATGGCAACCCACTGCAGGAAAATCTCCTGCCCAGTCAGTCATATCTCTTTCGAGACTTGACGCTTAATTGAGTGACGTCTGTCTTCAAAAACATATTTGTAGAAAAAAAAAGAATAATATGTTTATTTTTGAAATCGATAGATAGAAAATTTGATCGACACCTATTGCTCACCATTTTTTTTCAGTTGCTTTGTCTAACATAGAAATGTTAACCATTTCCATGAATTCAAATCATGAAATGTTATAACACTGTGCGCATACTTGTGTCTATATCTGTGCTTATCCGTACATCCACACATATATGTGATAGCGAGTGGGTGAGTTTACGCATGGGATTTATCTTTTTCTATGTTTAATATGATGAATGGGCCACTATTAATCATGTAGTTAACTTGTGTTGCTCTGATACACTTCCACCCACACAAATGCAACCGGTGCAAATGAGTGTATTTCCCCTAGTTGAAACAGCATGAAAGCAGACGAGTAACAACGTAGTTTGAATAAAAATTTGATAAAGCAAAACACGATAGCCTGACTTTGCACATTTCATGTTGGTTTTAATCTATAACAAACACACTTTCCAGTCAACCCCAACACACACACACACACACACACACACACACACACACACACACACACATATATATATATATATATATATAATAATTATTAACAAGTTATTGATCAGAGTAAAATTAAACCAGTAAACAGTTCTATCAAAAAGTACTCAATACATATTTAATGAAAAAGAAAATACATTTTGGGCTCGTGAAAAAACAGATGAAATTATGTACAATATTATTTCGCTAGTCCTGACTAACATTTCCTTTATTTTAAAATTCTTGTTATGCGTTCAAAACAGCGTTGCATAATCAGTTTTTTATTAATCCTGCTCTCGCACTGGTGCGAGTTCTGAGACAAGGTCGGTCATTTTTACGCCAAAGATTATGCAATAACAGAAAAATGACTTAGGATGTCTAAACTTGTCTTAACATGTCAAAGGTTGTCTTAACCGATCCCACAGACTAATCCAAAGGCGGGGTTAGTGCGCTGGGTAATCAGTTAGTATATAACGCCTGACGATGATGAAAGGTTGCAACAAGGATTGCTTAATCGGCTGAGTTCCTAATTAGAATATATACATATATATATATATATATATATATATATATATATATATTCCGAGCTGATATCCACTGCACTACAACACACATCCATGGTAAAGATATCATTGCGTATAAAACTTGTTGTTAGTGCCTGCAGATGAAGATGTATCAGAAAATAACTCATGATTAATGTTATAAATTAAAAATACCAAATGCAAGTTATCTCATGGTTGGTAGTCCATGTGTTAAAATTCTGGTAAGGTTTCTGAATTGATATCTGATGTTCAATCTGAAAAGAACAAACAAAAAGAAAACTCAAAAAATAAGGAATTAAATGAAATAAATCACCCGGTTCACACTCCACCCACATCTATTGAACAGGTGAAGAGGCTCATCCCTTGTTCCCTGTTTAGGATGTGGTTTCCGGCTTTCTCTTTTTTAATCTTTTCGCTCTTACATAGCCCCCTGCACATCAGTGGCGTTACCGCCTTGCTTGGGGTGATATGATTAAAAAAAAAAAATATATATATATATATATATATATATATATATATATATATATATAAACGTGTTCATCAAGAACACCGAAAGTTTGCGATAAAATACACGTTTTAATAAAATAAGAATTTAGGCAACTACACTAAATTTACTACATTTAATAATAATTTAACGCATGCGCACTTAATTGTATTTCTCGCCGAGCAAGGACAGAGGGTGTCGGACAAAATCAATTTTTAATATCTTTTCTCATCACACTTCTATTTGCTCTAAAAGGCATATTTTTATTCTCATTATTATTTATAGAACCAACATTAAAGAAAATATCATTCATCAGAGGAGATGGTATATGAATGTGTATATGAAACAAAGAAGCGTGTACTGGATTGCTGTGTGATGTCAGTTCTTCAATATGGCAATGAATGCTGGATATTATTATCAAAGATGAAGGAAAAACTTGAAGCAAATGAAATGTTGTTCTCCAGAAGGATGCTGCGAATATCATGGATCGAGTATATAAGCAATGATGAAGTTTTAGAAATGATGGAAACGAAAAGGAAATTAATACTGAGCATCAGGAAGAGACAGCTAAAGTTCCTGATAGATACAATGAAGAAGAAGGGCTTAGAGAACCTGATAGAGGGGAAAGGGAGACAGGGGAAAGCAGCGGATAACATATTTGAATGTCCTAATCAAGTGGATGATGAAATGAGGGTTGTATGGTGTAACAGAAGAAAGCGTGCTAAGAGCTTCCAGGGATAGGGAGACGTGGAAATCCTTGATCGCCTATGTCCTAAAGTGGCAGGGCACAAAGAAGAAGAAGAAGAAGAAGAAGAATTAACGTTCACCGTTCACATTCAATTTTGTCTATCGAATTTGCATTCACTTCCGCCCACGAAACGAAGCTTTCAAGCGCCTGTACCTCCTTCAATAACGTTTATTACAACGTTTATTACAATAAGAAATATTGTTTGATTGAATAAATTTAAATCTAATTTAAATTAGTAGTTTGCTTAAATTAATAGAGTCTATCTACAATAAAAGAAAGTTTATTGGATCAACTACCATGAAAGTATTTCTTAAAAGGCTCAAGGAAGATACATTACGGAGGTGGAAAAGTGACTGAGTGTGAGATGCAAGTTCAGTAGCAATAATATTTCTCATTCTTCTGTGTAAATACACAACAGAAACACCAGATCAGATGCAACAGCAATATTCAAAGTAATGACGAATCGTAGTCTTATAATTATGTAAGACTAGCAGTATAACCCGGCGTTGCTCGGGTGTAATGAAAGCTTTTATATATATATATATATATATATATATATATATATATATATTTCTGCACTATTTTAAGAACTGCAACCTTGAATCTTCTGAATATCGTTTCTTATTTCTTTGTCTATGAGTATATTTGATTAAAATTGGACAACTCCTTCTATAACCCGATTTTTTCGATTATCAATGTTCGATATTTATCGGGGGTAACTCGACATAAAACCTAGCTAAGAACACTCACAGACGCTTATAGTACAACTGTGTAAATTTTCAAGAAAATCGGTTCAGCCGTTTCGGAGTCTATAGTTAACGGAAACACAAACACATACACAGACACAGAGACAAAGTTCCATTCATAAATAAGTTTAGATAGATTCTCGCGAAAACAACTGTCTAGATCGGCATAGGAAATAAATATTCCTAATGGCGGATTTAGCACTTGCTTCAAAATAAAATGGCTTACGAAATATCTAAACATGTTTTTCCATGGTGCCCCGACAACATGAATTTGTGCGTGCTATTAGATTGGCATCTAGGTCCCTAATTTTTATTGTTGAAATAGGCGAATGTAACCGCCTTTTCTGCTTTAACATTTTCTTTATTTTTACTTCCCGATGTGGAACCCTCTACCATATACTTGCTTCCCTCATAAGATTAATCTCCAAAACTTTAGATGCAACGATAATTTTCCAATGTTTTGGGGTAGTTTTTTTTTCTCTTTCTGTTATATATCGCCGTACGACGACAAAACAACAAACACGCATATATAAAAATATAAGGTTATATTTTTATTAATGACGACGAACCGTGTGGAATAGAGAACGGAAGGGTGAGATGCACATAGAATGGGTTGACGGGAGTGTAGTCTTGCCGTGGTGTTTCTCTGCTTCCACTGGCCGTTCTCTGCTACTGGCGAATCCGTGTGTCGAGGTCTCTATATAGTCCTCTAGAACCGGGACTTTCCTTCCGGTTTTTTGCCTCGCCCACGCAACGCCCACGTAATTCTAAGAGACACCTGATCTGTTTGCCTCTGTAGCCATTTCCGCCGCTGTCGGAAATAAGGTCAAAATGATATCCGCTCCGGCCTTGACAGGATGTATTTCACAAACACCTGTCTTGTCGTTTCGCCGCCCCCTTCACCGACGGAAAACACCATCGCTTGCATCACTTCCTCGGGTGGGGCCAGATTGTTATATTACATTTCTAATAATAGTTTGCTCGGCTAAAATCCCATAGAGGTATCAATAATAATATATTGCAAGTTCACGTTATTCGTAATGATGTTTGTTATCGAGAACAACGGAAAGCATGTCACGCCGGGACACAGGATCATACACACCTACTTCACCGTTAAATGTGAGTGTTCGAGCATGTTTTTGCTTCCTTTCACTTGATCTGTTCAACTGAGGATCAGCTGGCTAAGAATTTCCGTGATCAACCCACCCACAACATGAGATCTGAAATCTAACCACGTTTAGATCTTTCCCACTGAAATCAACTTCTTGAGAGATACAAAGAACGATATATAACTTTTTTAAATTTAATTTTTCATAAGGTGGATGATCATGGCTCTCCCCAGCTTTCACTCCCTTGTACCTTTAAATTTGGTTTGATTATTTACCATTCCTGGTTCGTCAAGCCTATTTTATCTATTCAAAGAGTCTCGTTCCGTAGTTACTGCTCCCTGAACAATTAAGAGTATGAGACTCACCTTACGCGCAAATACCCTTGGGAAAGGTACTAATCCGTCTCTTCTTTGCAGTTATGGGTTAAATAGCAGGACAAATTGGGTTCTGTAGCCTTGGTCGGCAACCAGTCTACGGCAGAAAGCAATGGCAACCTACTGCGGTATAATCTTTTGCCCAGTCAGTCATGTCTCTTTCGAGATATGATCGCACAAGCGTGTATCACGTATGGCACTTAACTGACTGACTTCACAGGGATGTTTCCAACTAGGGCCCAGTTGGCAGACAAAAATAAACAGGGTAGTAACTCAATACATGTCCCTCTCTCTTCTCACCATTGATTGGATATTGTACTGATGTTTATTGAACACACTATCCACTCAATGGTGAGAGGATAGAGGGACATTTATTCAGTTACAACCCTGTTTATTTTTGTCTGCCAACTGGACGCTAGTTGGAAACATCCTTGTGAAGGTGAGTCTCATACTCTTAATTGTTCACTCCCCTCTGTCAATCCCATCTGAAATATGTCTTGAAATTCGTTGTTGCTTGCATGTTTAGCACATATTATTGTCATCACTATCTGTAGAAATTTATCAGCTTTGAGTATTTCTTTTTATCTGTAAAGAAATTCTTTAGTAAACACTCATGCATACTCACTGGTTGCGTTAGTAAATAAGAACAAATGCTTTTGTTGTTTAGTGAGATACGAGAAGAACCATTGGACAAATTGCAGCTGATAGAAAGAAAGGTGTAGCTCAACTAAGCATGCTTCAAAACGGAGGTACGCAGAGCATTGAATCAGACAGGCTACAGCAGCAGAAGACGTCGGATGTCACTTCTGTCAAATAATATAAACTAAGAAGCACAGATGCTGGGCAAGAGAAGAACGAAATAATGTTACCTGGTCTTGATTTCTGCTGCAACATTTGCATGGTAGGGCAAGGATCTGGGGTAAGCAACATCTATCGGGGCGTAAATGTAAATGGGGCATAAATCATAATTCTTAATAGTAAAATTTTCGCGGGAAAGAAAGAAAGAACGAAAGAAACAAGAGGGAAGATAAGGGAGTGAGGGAGATGGAGAGAAAAAAAGAGCAAAACAAACAGGGGAATCTGTATCAATCAGGGTCCTAGAATTCCATAGAATGTCCATAACCGTCGTGTGTGTTCTTGAAACTGTGACACTATCTTCCGCGGGTATAATTTCTTTTATTTGGTTCAATACAGTAGAAAGTGGTAGTATTAGTTGTGCTTTATTGTAATTCGCGATGTGTGTAAAAAAAAAAAAATCTATTTTAATACTATCACGTACTTGTAAAATCCGGGGAATAGAAAAATTAATTATTTTAATACTATCATATACATGTAAAATCCGGGGAATAAAAAAAAATTAACTATTTTAATACTATCACATACTTATAAAATCTGGGGAATAGATAAATTAACTAACAGATGAGAAGGAGAGAGAGAAATGTAATTTTCTTTCTTTTTCCTATACGATACGCATTACGATGGGCGAGGTGGAAATTTGACGAAACGGTCGCAGTCATGATAAAATGTCAGGATTACTTGATGAGGTCAAGTAAGGGTAGATCCCCCAACAAGATGTTCCCTGAGAACAGAAATTTGTGGGAATTTAAAAACCTAAATATGATGTAATCGAAAGAAAGCATACTTCATTCACTCACCCCCACCCCCACCGGAAATCGTGTGGATAGAAAATGGTCTCATTTGTCAAAAGATTTTGAGTCAGTCAAATCCCCTGAAAGAATTGGGGATGGTTATAAAAATCCAAACTCGGTGAGAAAAATCAGTTTTTAGAGTTTAGAGTTTAGTTGTTGGTGAGTCGAAATGTAACGACCGTGGAAAAGGGTTCCCAACTGGATGAGCCATGACTCACGGCCGATCGCCTACCATAGAACTTATGGCTAAAGAGTTAATGTCGAATAAACTTAAAGAGTTAATTTGGAATAATGTACCTGTGATAGGAATTCTGAAAGAACGTTATTGTTCTTCTTAAATAATGGGATAATCGAAAATTTTGATTCCTCGTTCGCTCTACTTCGGTAAACTCCGTTAAACTCCGATAAGAACCCGAAAGGACTTTGTTATTTTATAAGATGCGTAGAGAATTGACACCCCTGATTATAGAGAATATGTGAAAAGATTTCAATGAAAATTTAATGAATACGTGAAAAGACTTTAGTGAAAATTTGAAGAGCTCTGTTTACTTTAACAAAATTTAGAAAATACATTTGTATATATGGATGGAAAGCTCTGATATTTTTAAACGAACTCACTCTCCGTTGTAAACTGGCATTCCGACGGTTGTATTATCAAACTGACGGCTGTATTATCTGCTCCTGTGACTAATAATTGTTTATTTTATATAAAGACAGTCTTCGTGACTCTCCAGGCGTGTTAGACATTATTCATTTATTTTATTAATTTTTTTGGTGCCATGTTTATTTTTAACCATAAGTGTACACCAGTGTCCGGTCTGGTTTTAGTGGAAAGACGCCTACTAAAACTGCACAGCGTGGCTTTCTGAGATCAATTCACAACGTGAGCAGTAACCCGTTGTTGCAATAGACCTCATGAAAACCAGTATTTGGGACAACATCATCAGACGAGTTCATCACGACCAGCAACAGCGACCGAACCAACCAGGCACCCGGGTGGCAGTGTCATAACTGGTGCCGTCACGACCGTCGACGAGAACAAGCGTCACAATCAACGATCCAGCCCGGGCATAAGGTGTCACAAAAACCACGTGTTAGTTATTATCTGGGTAGTTGCTGTGCACAACTGGACCCATTTTCTCCGCGTTTCCTGCAGCTTTCTAATCGCCTCCCTTCCCTCTCTTTCCTTACCTTGGCATTCAAGTCACCCATTATGATCCTAAATAATTATGAATTCGATCAAACAACAGTTTCGAAACTTTTGAAATCATTAGGAATTATTCAAAGCAAGGACATTGAGTGCCGTACGAGTTGATGCCGAGAGACGTCGAACGGCATCTTGTCACATGTGAATAGCTGCTTCAACAGTAGAAAAAGAAAGGTTTTTTGCATTGTGTCATGACCGGTGATGAAACTTAGGTGCACTACAATAATCCTAAGGGTAGGAGATCGTGGGGTAAACCCGGTCATGCATCAACATCGGTGGCAAAGACGTATATCCATGGTTCGAACCTTCTGCTCTGCATTTGGTCGGATGAGCTGGGTGTAGCTTATGATGAGATACCGACCGAAACCGTGACGGAAGATCACTATCGACTACAAATGATGCGGCTGGGCTGAGCATTGAAGAAAAGCAGGCGCTATACAATCGGAGACATGATGAAGTGATTCTGTTTCTTTTTTTTACAATCAGAGACATGATGAAGTGATTGTGCTTTTTTTTTTAACAATTAGACAGGATATATATTTATATCTACCGGCCTGAATAATCGAGGAATCTTATTAAGAAAATGTGCATCTTCCATCAAATTAATAAACAAATAAATTAAAATTTTGTCTGAGTTAATCCATTTTGTAATAGATTTCGTAATATTTCGTATATATATATATATATATATATATATATATATATATATATATATATGAGAGTTTTGTAATTTGTTTGAAGCATTGTGTATATAAGGTGTATTTGAAGGCTATCGCAATGCGTTAAGTATATTAAAGGAAGGTAAAGAAGGTTTTTGGATATTACCTATTTATTATTAATTAATATTTCGAGATCAGAATCTCATCTTCAGAATGATAGGAGAGCTTGATTTCACGTCCACTGGCGGACCGTGCCTCTTCGGCTGCTACTGCTGTTGTTAATTGTAGAGAGTATGTGTGCGTGTGTACCTGTATGTTTGTTAGTGCATGTATGTGTGAGTGTGTTCATGTTTTATTGAAGTGTGTGCTATAGTAGGAATTCGCTTTTTCGCATCTTTTTTGAAGTGACAGTGGGCGCCGTTTTACGATTTGATGATATATATATATATATATATATATATATATATATATATATATATATATATATCGTGAGAGTGAGATATTTGTGAAGAAATGTTTAGCGTGAGGCTAAAATAATGTTTCATGGTACACATCGAACCCTAACCTTCTCCCTATCGAGAGCTTTAAGACGGCAACTTCTAATCTGAAATGAAATGATAAAGTCAGCTATGCTCTGGGCACTAACCGTTAACTTTAACAACTCGCACAATGAAAATGGGCACGTCTTATGTCTTTACGTTTAAGAATGATCTTAAGCCTTCTGATACGGATGCCCAAGAGGCGCCAGTATAGGAAAAAGCCTGGTGTTCTAAGAACATCCTTCGTTTCCAAGAACTTCTTGAAGATTGTCATAAAAATCACGCTTTTCTTATTACAGAATTCACAATTAGACTTAATATTGGTCCTCATGCTCGAAATATTTCAGCCTTTGTACACTCTAGACTACTTCAGCGATGTGTCTTAGTTGATCACAGGCTGTTTAACGAATACATTGACAAAAATCTGAAAAAGACTTGAGGAAACAATGTTTGAAACATTGTGAATATGACAAGCAAAATAAGCATGTTTTCAAAATAGCATGACATATTGAGAAGGCAGGAGGATCATGCTAGTCCGCATCGGTAAGATGAAGACCGGAGAGTACAACGTAATAAATGAAGACCGGAGAGTACAACGTAATAAATGAAGACCGGAGAGTACAACGTAATAAATGAAGACCGGAGAGTACAACGTAATAAATGAAGACCGGAGAGTACAACGTAATAAATGAAGACCGGAGAGTACAACGTAATAAATGAAGACCGGAGAGTACAACGTAATAAATGAAGACCGGAAAGTACAACGACAAAATCTTATGGGTATAACAACAAAAATGCGTACGCTATTTAAAATAGCAAATTATAGATTGACAAGTGAAGTCCGGGGAGTACAACGACTAACAAATCGTGGGTATAGCAATGAAAAAGACTTCTAGTTCGAAAAGAAGACGGGAAATGCAACACAGAGATCCGAAGGCGAATTTGCATGACGAAGGACGCATTCCAGTAGTAGAGTATTAAGAGACAGGAAATTTTCACTAGAAAATAAGAAGAGAGTACTGGATTGCTACGTGATGTCTGATCTTCAGTATAACAATGAATGCTGGACAATCTCATCGAAGATGAAAGAAAAACTTGAAGCAATTGAAATGTGGTTTTTATAGAAGGATGCTGCGTATATCAGGGATGGAGCAATGATGAGGTTTTGGAAAAGATAGAAACAAAAAAAGAAATTAATACTGAGCATCAGACAACTGAAGTTTTTGGGGCATGCAATGAGGAAGGTGGGCTTGGATAATCTGAATCTGATACTAACAGGCCAGACAGAGGGAAGGAGAGACAGGGGAAAACAGCTTGTAACATACTTGACGGGCCTGAGCAGGTAGATGATAGAACGAGGGTTGCGTGGTGTAACAGGAGAAAGCGTGCTAAGAGCCACTAAAGATAGGGAGACGTGGAAGGCCATGATCGCCTGTAAAGACAAGGCACATAGAAGAAGAAGTTCGAACAGCAAAGCATATAATAACAGGTGAAGGCTGGAGGATACAACGGCTGAAACTATGCGAGATGAGCCTGCAAGTACGGATAGCAATAGATATAACGACACGTAATGGTTGGAGAGGATGTGCGTTGTGGTGCAGTGTATATCCGCTCGAAACGACAACTCGTGAAGCCGAGTTCGAATTCTAGCTGAATACGTTTCATTCACTTACGCACAAATACCCTTTGGAAAGGTATTAATCTATCTAATCCTTACAGTTATGGGTTAAATAACAGGACAGATTGGGTTCTGTAGCCTTGGTCGGCAACCAGTCTACCGCAGAAAGCAATGGCAACCTACTGCGGAATAATCCTCTGCCCAGTCAGTCACGTCATTTCGAGACATGATCGCCCAAGATTGTATCACGTAAGGGCATTTAACTGACTGAATGGTTCGAGTGTCCATCGAAGAAAAACATGGGAGAGAGAAATAAAACTTCAATAAAACCTAAACCTTTAGGAAGTGGAATATATTTGACTTGAGCTGTACATTCAAATTCAAATTCAGATCAACGATTTTATTGAAGATAAATTCTAAGTGATATTCGCCTGTATATTCGTCCCTCACAACATATGCCTGATTTTATCAGCATACGATTATTCAGTCTGGAATAATCTTTTGGAAAGTTGATGTATTTTTTTTGTAAGTTGTATTATTCTAATTTTTCATCTACTACTAAAGCATTTAGTGGTGCAGTACATATCGGGTTCGAATTACCGTTGAATTCTTTGCATTCATTTACGCGCAGATAACTTTGGTAAAGATTAATCCATCGCTTCTCCCTCCAGCTATGGCTTAAATAGCAGAACATATTTGGTTCTGTAACCTTGGTTGGCAGACAGTCTATCGCAGGAAGCAATGACAACCTAGTGCTTGAAAATCTTCGCTCCGTTAGTCATATCTCTTCGAGACATGATAGCTCAAACGTGTATCACGTATGACCCTTAATTGACTGACCAATCAGTTGAGCATATAACAATAATAATTCATCATTTACGAAATTCCTGATAAAAACTAAGAAAACCTTTGATGAATTTTGGATATGAATTTGTGCGTTGTGGTGCAGTGGTTATCGGCTTGGAATGAGAAATCAGGGAGCCGAGTTCCAATTCCAGTTGAATTCATAGCATTCACTTACGCGGGAAAGGTATTAATCCGTCTTTTCCCTCCAGTTATGGGTTAAGTAACTGGATAAATTAGGTTCTACAGAATTGGCTGGCAACCAGTCTCCCGCAGAAAGTAATAGCAACCTGCGCAATAATCTTCTGCCCAGTCAGTCCTGTCTCTTTCGAGACATGATCATCCAAGCATGTATCACGTATGACAACTGACTGATTTGTTCATATCTTCATAAAAACTGAAATTATTTGAAGCCCATTTCTTTCCAGCATCTAGGCGATAACAACTCTTTATTAATTTTGAATTGAATGACTTCTTAGACTGGCTTTCTGATACCTGCTGTGATATCAAACCAGATATGTCTTTCTCCTAAACTGGTTATCCCGATAGACAGCTTAATCCACCCTGTTGTTTAACTCTTAGCTAAGCTACCGAATCAAATATTACACTTCTTGAATGCCTCTTACATTAGTTCAGAAAGTCATATCTCGCCTTATATCATAAAAAAAACAAACGCGTTTTAAAATACATTACATGTTCATAGAATGGAAATAATTTAAACATAAAAGTATATATTTATCGATATACTGTCATTCTGTCAAGTCATTTATTATTTTATCAGTTTCTTCTTGCCACTTTTCTTGAATACTTCACTAGAGTAACAATATCTGTGATCTAAAACAGTAAAACACAAGAAAAAAACGCCTACTCACTGATAACGTCACTTACATATATCCACAAATGCGTCCATAACACTTCTCTCTCTCTCTCTCTCTCTCTCTCTCTCTCTCTCTCTTTCAGTCATGCACACACACAAACGCAATATCTAACTACGAATAAACAAAAAAATTAGGCCAAATAGGCTAAGCGACCGGTAGCCACTCATATCTTTTCTATATACATATATTATATTCACAAATGACGGTTATTCAAGCAGATGGACGGGATGGACGGACGCCCTTGCGTCCGAGTCCGAATTCATGGAAACCGGAGAATGTCGAGGATGAAGACATGATAATACTACCTTGACATTCAAAAAGACCAGTATCAGTGGCCAAAGGTCAGTGGAGCGATCCTCCAGTGAACGCTCAAACCGTATCGCGTGTCATGCCTGTCACGGTGAAGATAGCAGGCGCTTATCCATCATCTCTGGCAATTACCAAACCCTACTATGGCAGAACATTTTCTTCTCTTTATTTACTCTTTATCTCCAGATCCGTTTCTTTATCTACCCACTCCACTTCTCTTTCTCTTTCATTTTGAAAAATTTTCCTGGAAAGAGTCGAGTCTTGTAAATCTGGGTGGGTCATTACTAAAACGTGCCGTCTTTAATTACTGCTGATGACATGGTACAAGCGAAAAGGTCGAATTCGAAAATCAATCATATTATCTACATATATTTATTTGTTTACCTATTAATTCTCAGAGAGGAAAATGGTGCTCTGAAAAATTTTAGGATCTTTCCTTTTTCATGTATATTCTATTGAGTGTCTTTCTTTGTTTATAGTTTTCTTTTACTTTCTTTCTTTCTTTCTTTCTTTCTTTCCTTTCCGTACTTTTTGATTCTATCTCACTTTCGTTTTTTTTTCATGTTTTCTTTTTTTCCTTTCCGTATTTTTTTATTCTATTCCTCTTTCATATTTTTGCTTCCTTTCTTCCTTTCTTTCTTTCTTTCTTTCTTTCTTTCTTTCTTTCTTTCTTTGCCGTACTTTTTTGATTCTATCTTCCTTTCGTATTTTCTTTCTTTCTTTCTTTCTTTCTTTCTTTCTTTCTTTTCTATCTATTTCTTTTTCTCACTTTCTGCTCTCCTTCTTTCTTACTTCCTTCCTTTCTTGCAACATCTATTTGCAATAAAATAGTTCGGATATATTTTAAAAATTTCAAAAATTCTCATAAAATACACAGGTATGCCGAAAGAGTAACCCTGTTGCACTGAACCAAAGAATCTTGGATGCATTTAGAAACTAAGACAAAACATTTTTAAAACATCATTAATAACTGAAAGTGACATTATTACTAAAGATTGCTTTTCACACAATACAGTGATTTGCTAAGCGTAACTTAGACGTGACTCAAGATGAAAAGTGTATATTCAGCAGTGAAAATCGAACTCAAGACTCAATCGTAATTGATACAACAAAGAAACGCCCATTAACCATTACACTACGTTAAAGTGCCCCAATATAAAAAAATTGTACTGATATATATTAACAATCTTAATAACCACGGGAACTATTACCCCTCCTCTTGAAAGTATAAATTGAAACAGCTAGGAACAATAAACTTTATAGACAATTTCTCCACACGTTCAATTTATAAAAAACAAAACAAAACAAAAATAATAACAACTTGAAAGGAAACCCCCCAAAAGTTTCATACAATATGAACCCATAAATATTGTAATAAATCTTACAAAGATCCAGTTATTTTCAAGAAACTTCGTAGATTTAACTTCAGTCTATGTGCGATCATTCCCAAGTGTTCAGTTAAACAGTTCAGTCAGTCAGTTAAGTGCCATACGTGATACTCGCATCGGGCGATCATGTCTCGAAAGAGACATGACTGACTGGGCAGAAGATTATCACACAGTAGGTTGCCCTTACTTTCTGCGGTAGACTGGTTGCCAGCCATGGCTATAGAACCCAATCTGTCTTATTATTTAGTCCATATCTGGCGTAAGAGACGGATTAATACATTTTCAGGGGTATTTGTGCGTAAGTGAATGCAACGAATTCAACTGGAATTTGAACTCGACTCCGCCGATTTGTGGTTCCGAGTCGATATCCACTGCACCACAATCCACATCCTACACCCCAACGCACATCCAGAGTACCTTTTAAAAGTACTTAAAGCAAAAGTTTAGGTAGTACTAATTTGATTTATTTATTTGTATTGTTTTAATCTCTTTTTGTCTTTAATTCTAAGATGGATGAGCCTTAGATCACTCGACGAAGGAGAGTGTCCTAGACCTGGAAAGTGCTATTCATACATTTAAGGGCTGCCCATACTCGCGTTCATATTTTCTCTATAGCCCTTACCTGCTCCCTTAAGTATCCAAAACGTAAACAAAGCAATTTAAAAAAAAATTAATGGATTTTTTAATTATACATTTTTAAATAACGTTTGGAAATAAAAGTAATTATATCCCTCCTCTTTCTCACAATATATATATAATCTGCCCACGTTCATTGTTTGCCAAAAGGTTAAAAGTAGAAACTTTAACTGATTTCAAATGGGTCGAGTTTCAATCCCAGTTAAAAGTAAACGGGTGTCTAACAGGTGATCTGCGAAAGGGGACTATCTCGGGATGTGTGTGTGTGTGCATGCATAAATATATTCGTTTGAACTTTTTTAATGGATACTCGTATTTGAGTAGATTTACAGTTTTTTTTTTAACTAAACAGTATATTTATGTATATCTACCGGGCTGAATATTCGAGAAATTTTTGGAAATTATGCATCCTCCGCCAGCATGCGAACCAGGCCAGTATATATATATATATATATATATATATATATCGCCCCAAGCAAGACAGTCTACTGCCACTGGTGCGCAGGGGATTACATATGAGGAAAGGCATGAGAAAGACTGACAGGTTACAGGGGGTGTCAGGAAGTGAGTAAGAGAATGATGTAAATACCGAGAGGGGTATTGACTGAGAAAGGAGCATGAGAGAGAGGATATAAGTCAGCGAGATAGGAGAAGACTATTGACTTTACATTTAAATTTCTGGAGATTGCAGCAGTCAAGAAACAAGTAAACGGAATGCAATTCTATAGGCGGGAAGTGCGAGAAAAGAAGCTGATGGAATATGATTTGCGTTTACATTTTATTGGTTTCACAGTAAAAGGATGGAACCTAGTTACTAATCTTGTGTCTCGAGTAAATTCATACATAGGGGGCACCAGAGAGCTAGGTTCATCTGAGCAGAAGCCGTGAAAGTATTTGTAGAAGAGACACAGGGAAGCCACTCTGCGTCGGTGAGAAAGCGACTGTATCTTAACTGCCAAGTCCGAATCGATCACATTACATATTCTCCTTTGAATTTTGTCAAGGACTCCTAGGCGTATAACAGGGACACCCTAGTAGATTTGACAGCAGTATTCAATGCACGGGTGGATGGTAGATTATATTGTGCAATACTGTTTCAGGCGGGAAAAACTTCCTGGTCCGACACAGAGAACCGAACTTCATAGCACCGGATTTAGCTATGGGTTGGATATATTTATTCATTTGAGGTATGTTGTTAGAGTTAACCCGAGGAGACCCAGTGTTTTGCTTTCAGGGAGATTAGACTGATCCATGCTAATGGAGGGTAGGAGCGATTATATACTGCTTAATTATAAACAAAACAGAGTATCTACTCAAAAACGAGAATCCATTAAAAATAATATTCAAACAATATATATACATATATATATATATATATATATATATATATATATATGTATATATATATATATATATATATATATATATATATATATACTTACGCTCTCGCACGCCGATTGACCACTATGGTAGACATTAAAAACAGTAGCTACTCACCGCAATGTACCCATCGTTCAGTAATGAATTTGAACACTCTCAGCTACTGACGTATGTTTACATTGTGTATATAACACGTTACAATTTGCCTTTCTCACTGAACGCCCATTGCTTAGACTTTAGAATCGCCGACTGATGTCAATTCAAACGGGTTTCAATACTTGCTTGAAGCAATGGAATGTCTAACGGTGTTGATGAGCTGTGATACAGCGAAACAGGACTGTCTGCGGATGACTATATATGTGTATTACGGAATGTTACGAAATGGAATTAACCGACATACTTTAATTATATGTTTTAATAATATTCATAATAGTATTTGAGTAGATGCTGCGTATCTTTCTAGCCGCTCTTAAGTCCTGATTGAGAAATATAGCTAGGGGAAAAATTCCATAAAAAGCAGTTATTTACGCTTTATACTATGTTCTCTGTTTACCGGTTTGAACTCTCATTCGGATCGGTTACGAGATGGAACACTCTCAACTGCTGGTGTATTTGCATTTCGTAAAAACATTGCATGAAATCTGCCTTTGTCTGTTGTGCGCTGATAGCTTGGTGAATGAATTTACGACCGCTGACAAATCAGTCGGGTTTTAGTCCCGGCTTGAGGCAAACGATTATTCTGGCCGCACTGAATAGCTGTGATACAGCGAAACAGCCCTGTAATCGAATTATATATATATATATATATATATATATATATATATATAGGTGTGTTTGAAAGGTTTTCTACTCAAAACACTTACCTAAAGTTGAACAAAAAACAAATACATTTATAGTTAGGCTGAGAATTTTTTAAGGATCCTCTTGTATCTAGCGTTTTGAATTATTCACGATCTCAGGTGTCAGAAATGGGGGCTTTTAAATATACATTCCGCTGATAAGGTATGACGGCGTTATTTGTGAGAATATCATGAGGTATTAATCTTTCTTTCTCTTTTTCGTTTCTTGATTTTTTCTCCTATTCCCTGTGCACAGAGTAAAGCCCACAGACTCACATCCATGGTCTCAGTGACTTACATATATGACACCTATACGCACCATCATTCGATACACAGACATGGTTCTCGCTTTTAAATGTCACATCAAAGCAGATGAAAGACGAAAGTATTTTCGTTTCCTGTATGTGACGGTTTAGTGCTGTGATCTTAATTCTCAGTTTCGGCTTAAGGAAAACAGAAAGACATAATGAAAGAAAAATAATCATCTCAATTTAAAAATGTCTGTCTGGAACTTTGCTAAAGAGAACCTACCCGCCCATTGACCAGAACTGAAGATCAGCTATATTCTACTAAAAAATTAACAACTTATTTTCCAGTGACCTAATTTATTTATAGGTTTTATAAGTCAATACCAGTGGAATACTGTATGTTCATTTTGTATCGAAAGAAACCGGATGGTCCTGGATATGACAATAACCAGCATCCGGCAGCAAGGCATCTTATTCAGAGGTTATGAGGACCATGGAACCACTGCTTAATTGCTTTTGTTCCCAGGTCTATTTCAACCCGGAGTGGTAGCACCTATTAGGGCCTTAGCTATGGGCAAATTTCAGGAATACATTTTTGAAGGAATATAAAATATTACCAACAATACTTTTTTAAAAAATGCGAACAAGCAATACATCTGATTCCCAAGACAAACCATTTTACAAAAATACGTCAAAGGATGCTGGTCTACAAACTTATTTCTTACAAAGAATATATGTTCTATTCATACAGATTTATTGTTAAAAAGCTTATCGCCATTAAATAACGCATTGAGGTGTTGATATGCCATAATAAAATAAAACCAAACCAAACCAAAGAAACTGGAGAAAGAAAGAAATAAAAAAAAACTAAAGAAAGAAAGAAAAGAACAGTAGAAAGAAAAAAAAAAGAAGGAAAGGAAGAAAGATTAATAACATTCACTTGAAAAGAAAGTAAGTAAAAGAAAAAAGAGAAATAGTTTCCGAAGATATACACAAGTTTAAAAGGAAAAACAAAATCATTAAAATTCGAGAAAACGCTTAATCACTTCGTGATGATGCTTAGCATAATCACGATCATATATATTTTATGCTTAAAAAAAACAATAATGCTAGTTACAAATACCACTTGCTTTCTACAGGTTGATGTCGGGTAAGTTGAATTTGGGCAGGGTCGCTGTCATTTGTAAATTCTTAGCAACACGGGTGTTCGTTGTGGTGCAGTGGATATCGACTCAGAATGACAAATCGGGGAGCAAAAGTTTGAATTCCAGTTGAATTCTTCTCATTCACTTGCGAGAAAATACACTTGGGAAAGGTATTAATCCGTCTCTTCCCTCCAGTTATGGGTTAAATAAAAGGACAGATTTGGTTCTATAGCTTTGGCTGACAACCAGTCTACCACAGAAAGCAATGGCAACCTACTGTGTGCTCAGTCAGTCATGGTTTTTCCGAGACATGATCGCCCAAAGCATGTATCACGTATGGCACTTAGCTGACTGATCTTAACCACATAATATATGTAGATATTAATAGACACAGAAAGGAAACTACAAAAATTCGTACAGAAGGTAGTGAATAATGGCGTGAAAAAGGGGATAATAATCAATTGAAAGAAGACAGAATGCATGGATGTCAGACAAAGAAACTAGCCAATGAGCAAACCACAAACTGGAGAGACCATAATCATGCAAGTACAGCAATTTAAAGATATGGAATGGGTTTAACGGAAGACGGAAAGTGCGACACCAAAATCTATCTGCGGATCGGGTTAGCGAAGGTACCGTTCCAAAAGCTAAATAAATTATTAAGAAGTAGAAAAACGATGTCAGTTTTTCAATATGGCAGTAAATGCTGGACAATCTAATCAAATATGAAGGAAAAACTTGAAGCAATTGAAATGTGGTTCTACAGAAGGATGCTGTGGATATCATTGATCAAGCATGTGAGCGTTGATGAGGTTTTGGAAAGGATGGAAACGAAAAAGAAATTAATATTGAGCATCAGGACATCAAGACAGCTAAAGTTCCTGGGACATGCAATGAGGAAGAAAAGCTTGGAGGTGCTGATATTACCAGGTCAGATAGAGGGAAAAGTAGACAGGAGAAAGTAGCGGATAACATATTTGAAGCACCTGAGCAGGTGGAGAACAGGACGGGGATTTCGTGCTAAAAGCCACCAGAGATAGGGAGACGTAGAAAGCCATGATCGACTCCATCCTGAGGAGATAAGGCACATAGAAGAAGAAGAAGAAGAAGAAGAAGAAGAAGAAGAAAAAGAAGAAGAAGAAGAACTTGTTATAAACAAAGAAAAAAATTACTGAACTGTTACGTAATATCAATCTTCTTACATGTCACTAAATGCAGGACAATCTCTTCATCAATAAAGAAAAGAAAATGTAAAACATCAGAGATGTGGTTCTACAGAAAGATACAGACAATGGATTTATCATGTGAGGAAAGACCTAATGTTTAGAGAAAATTGTTTTCTGGAAAATGGAAGCAAAAACAACAGTTGAAATTTCTATTGCATATGACGAGGAAAGGAGGCTTGGAAAATATGACACAAGGCAGATTGAAACAAGAGAGGCAAGTGAAAACAGCGCATAAGCTATCGAACAAGCTTGTGTAAATGTAGAGTTTAGAGATATATAACAAAAAGGGAAAATATTACTCAGAAGTGCAAAGGACGAGAAGTTGTGGAGGGCCATAATCCTCAACATTCTAAAGAGGAACGATATATAAAAGAAGAATGAAAGTGATGATTCTTTTTCCTTCAATAATTCCAAAGTGAGATCAGACATTAAATATTGTTTAATTTGTATTATGTCTAACACTTCTAGAATCTGTAATTATCTTTTACGGTTTGTGCGATAGATGAGGACATATCAGAAAGTACCGAGACTGCTTCAATGGTAGCAGAGCTAAAAGACGCAAAATGAAATCTCTTGGCATAGAATGACTTTGAACTTTGTTGCTTATGCACAGAAAGCCTTAATGTTAACTCACACTTATGTTATTTACATCTGTGCTTGGAATGAAAATGCATAGAGTGTGATCACCTCACCGCTTATGCAAGAAGTTTAGGCCATGGACGACATTCCCTCTGTATTTGCCATATCTCGTCCCTTTCCCACTTGAAAGGGACAAGATTTCAAGACGTCCAGGTACGCCATTGGATTGCGACGAGTTAACTGTTAGGTCTCCCACAAAAGGAGTTCCAGTGATGCTTCCATAAATGACAACGAAGCTGTGTAGCCTAGGAAGCTTTAATCAGTTTGGTATAATTTACTATGAATACAGATAATATTTATAGTGATTCATACTAGGAAAGTTCTGTAGTCAAAGGAAATAATCTTCAACAAGTGTTTAACGATGTGGTTCCTTAAGACAAGAGTATAACAAAAAAAAAAAACAAATGAAATTTGATTATGAAACAATTATTGTCTAAATTATTTTCACCTTCTGCTTTATGTAAATCTATCCCAAAGGTGTTGGTGACATTATTTATCCAGCTGGTAATCGGGTGAATATACCTATAATTTTTTGTTGGCTTCTCAAACAGTCATTAAAAGAAAAGACGGGATGCCCCAAACTAAAAGTTTACGGTTCGGAGAAGCCGATCTGTAAACAGAAATTGTAAGTTTTGTTCAGTAACAAAGGTCGAAATTTTAAGTCACCCCCCCGATGCACTGCATACAATTTGTATGATATATATATATATATATATATATATATATATATATATATATGAAAAGTCAAAAAGGAATTTACTGTTTCTTAATATTTATTTCTAATTTTACACTGCTCAATATTTTATTTTTAATTTTACAGTGAAATTTTCCCGTTAGTCAATCCGAAAATGATCGCTTGAAGGTAGAGTCACAGTTAAAATGTTTCCGAAATTTGGGAAATTTTGTGTCACGAAAACGTTGAATTAATTATGTTACAATAATATATATATATATATAACTGATGATACAAAATTTATTATAGCGTTGAAGATATAAAATTTTATGAAGATCGAGCATGCCAAATATTAAAACAAAATCACCAGTCGGCCTGTTTCGTCCCTACTCGTTAGAACTGTAAACGGGGAAATATTAAGAGGAATATACAACTGTTATGAGGGACATGAATGATTGGGAGGGGCATTTTTCTTTTGTAAACAGTTATTACTACTGAAGATGATGGAGACCTAGCAGAGTAATCCCAAGCAAACTCTCCTTTTATTTACTCACGATACGGCTGTATAGACCTGATAAACAGTGTCTCCAACACTTCCAAATGGAACTACGTTTGTGATTCGGCCTAAAGAAATAACCCGTCTGTAATGAAATGCAAAGCACAACTTGGATTATTTATAAAATAAACCTCAATAGAGGAGCCGTATGTCTTTCGAATGGTACTACCAGACAAAAAAGATTTATACATTATTACTCTAGCGCTCTCTCCACCCCTGTATATCCTTCCCTTTCTCTCCACCTATGTATCTGTCATCGCACCTGCATTCTCAGCTTTCTATTGCTCCTTTCTAACTAGTTTGTACTCCTCACTCTTTTCTAATTAATCTTTTTACAGTTATGCATCCCCCCGCTCATCAGTGACATTTCTGCCAACATTTTAGGTACAGGTTGTTTGATCCTAACATCCAAACGCTGCGTCGTTTAGCCTATGAAGTCGACTCCACAACAATTTTTAAAATAGTAGATAACATAATTAATATGATGCTGGGGTGTAAAACGCGTTTACACATAGATGGAATGAGAGGTCTTGTTTTAAACACAACGCACACATTAGCTGCAAAATAACACTTCCGTGAACTTAATGAAATCCGCTTGGCAATGATCTCACTGACCCTACCCAATTACGGTATTCGAAGATAGACTGGACATCTAACCGTTAAAGATTTAATTTTATTAAACTGAGCGATCTTATCTCGAATAACCGATTGAACAATGTCCGAAGGATAGCCATTGTTCAAAAAGCTACTAGTTATAAAACTAATTTCATCTTTCGAGATGTCATCTGAACAAATCATTAACGCCCTATAGGTCAATGTCTTGATCAAATTGATCTTTTGTTGTTTAGAATAATAAGAATCCCAACGAGTGTAGAGAACCGTAAATGAAGACTTTCTATAGTAACAAAAGAAGAAGGTGTTCTATGAAACAGAATATATAAGAAGGTCAAAAACATTTGACCTGCTTATCTACCGTAAATTAGAGAGCTGGATGATCCCCATTGAGTAGGGAGAAGAATCGGTCAACCCCTGATTGACTGTTGAACACACACACAGTATAATCAACATAAAAGAAGTACACCGTGGGTCTAGAAGAATGTAAGAGTAAGTTTCTTCATAAAAGATCACAAATGTATTAGCCAACACAGGGCCAAATTGGAACCCATTGCTACACCATTAATCTGATTATACATAATATTGTCAAAACCGAAATCAACAAATATTGGTGGCAAATTCCATAATTTAAACGAAAACATCTTCGGGAATAGTCGGGGAGCCAAAATGATTATAATATAAAAAATCGATAGTCTCTGACAAAAAAAAACACAAGTGAAAAGGCTGCAAATGTTAAATGAACACATAAATCAATCAGTGGCATCACAATTTCGAATAAATTGAAAAAAAAATTTGAATCTTTGGTATAGAGAGAACTATAATGCTGCAACACTAGTTGCAGCATTATAGTGGGTAAAGAACCTTAAACCAAAGTGGGTACCGCACACGGTAAATATCAGAAAAGAAACCGAGTAGAAGTTGGCATCTGGTTTAGCTATTTGGACGGTAAAAGGTGGGACATTGATGCCAATGGAGTAGCACGCGCAAATTCATGTGGTCATCAGCGCAAAAGCGATGAAAATACTAGTTGAAAAGACAGAGGAAAAGTGCATCACGTCATTGAGGAAATGAGTGAAACTTTACGATTTTATGTTGAGAAAGTCCGAACATAGAAACTATGGGTCTCAACGGAATCCTTATGAATCTTATGTAATCCATAAAGACGAATAATGGGTGGAGGAAATGGTCTTAACTTAGACATTTCAGAGGAAAGAACAACACTTTTTAAAAAATAACCACACATTTCTAATTTATTTGATCAGACATGTCTAAAAGAGAAATTGCTGTCTAAATGCAAACACACATACACACGCACACATACGGACACATACCTACACACATACACACATATAAATATAGACAGGGCTGTGTACCGGTCTAGTTTAATTATAACAAAAAACTAAGCAATTAAACAATTAAATAACTATCTATCTATCTATCTATATATATATATATATATATATATATATATATATATATATAGACAGCAAGAGCCAACAACCGACCACGGTTTAGCCTACAAAAATTGGAGCCAATTTCCCTGACGAGCCGTTAAGTTGTTGGCTCTTGATTAGATTTTCTGTCTTTGTTTGCTCTACTTTCGTATTGATCGCTTTAGTGTTAGGGTTTTCGTCTTGGGTTTTTTTCTTTCTTACGAGGGCTTGACTTTTTGTTCATGTACTTCGTTTGTTTCTTTTTTGGCTTCCCCTTATTTTCCCTCCGAGTTTGTTCTCGGTGGGTTATACAAGACGTTTTAAATTATAGCTTGATTAATACTAGTTTTACTATTGGTATCGGTGTTGCTATAGTTAATATATATATATATATATATATATATACAACGGTTTTTTATTATTATAGGGAGGATATACATCGATTCTAATAGTTGTGTAAAGAAATAGTCTCCAGTTTAGTAATGTGTTCTTATACGTATCAATATTTATCATGATCTGAACTCATTCTGTAGAAGAATTATGTATTTTTAATAATTTTACCCCAAGCAGGGTATGAATCTATCTTGTATACAGTTTTAGTTAGTGAAAATCAGAGAAAAAATGGTTAAAGAGGTTATTGGAAAAGATTAAATATGAACAAAGTTCAAGAAAATTAGAAGATGGTGATTGATGTTGCATTTAAGTTTCTGAAGATGCAGTTATCAGGGAAGCAAGTAAACCAAAGTGGGTACCGCACACGGTAAATATCAGAAAAGAAACTGAGTAGAAGTTGGCATTTGGTTTAGCTTTTTGGACGGTAAAGGGTGGGACATTGATGCCAATAGAGTAGCACGCGCAAATTCATGTGGTCATCAGCGCAAAAGCGATGAAAATACTAGTTGAAAAGACAGAGGAAAGTCGCATCAGGTCATTGAAGAAATGAGTGAAAGCTGTCTGCCAGGTCAGGATCGATTATATTGCAGATCCTTCTTTGGTTTTCCCCAAAATTGAACAGCAGGAGCAGCCGACCAGATATGGCAACAGTACTCAATGCACGGATAATTGATAAATGTGCAAAATGGATTCTGAAAAGACAAACTTTCTGCTCGACACAGTGACTCAACTTTTATAGGAGAAGTATCATCGCGATGGGTCCGATGGATTAGATCTACTGTTAATAGCATTTTTATTAGACTGTTTTTATGTGACTGGGAATAATAATGTGATGGCAATTATTCTTCAAAGACAAATGAAGAATCAGCATTTTAGTTTATTCTAATGGTTTTTCAAGAGAAAACGACTAAAAAATTCGTATTAGCGACAACACCGCCCGGCCATCACTGTTCACCCGGCCTTCAACATCAAACAACTTTTGCTCAAAAGCAACATGGCGTTTGTTCCCCGACTTCGTTCCTTCACCAGGCATCTGATCCTGCCATATGAGACGAATTTGTTTTGTCGTTGGAAGCAGGAATTCAAACAGAAACCTTTTTGCTGAATGTGAAATAAAAATCGCCGAAGTCTTAATGAAATACACAACAAAGTGTTTCACAATTATTTCCAAGATCGGAGAAAAATAAATAAAATTAATAATTAAACAAATGCTTTAGATAATGTCATTCGAGTCAAGGCGCTCTGAAGAACACCACGATTTATAAAAAAAAAAACATAATAAAACATTTAAGAACTAACAATTGTTGATTTTGACATCTCATATCCGTCTTCAAAATGGTGAGAAAGTAATACTTTGAAAGAAAAACTAGATTCTTATATTAAGGTTTGTAATTTTTTCTGCTATTGTTTTGGACTTGTACCTCTTATATTTCTTTATGTGCGTGTTTGTTTACATGTGTGTGACCGGGTGCATATGTGTCTATACGAGTGCGTGTCTACATGCGCGTGTGTCTAATTGCGTGTCTACGTGCATGCGTGTCTTCGTGTGTCTATGTGCGCGTGCATCTACGTGCTGCGTGAGTGCTATGAGCTATATATTAGACTATTCTTCTACAGAACGTTTGAAATTATGCAAATCACATGAGCCCAATTAACTTGAATTTGCTTTGAAAATTTATTTGGAGGTCAAAACAAAGCCTAAGCTAAATTTTTAGCATTATTTGGAGACTTTGCATTATACGTGTTTTCAACTTGTACTTCATCAGCTAGAAAGCTTGTTTCAAAGAATATTTACAATGCCTAGCATCTGATACTTTTTGAAACGATTGGATATGAAGCTTTTTACCGAGTATCCCCTTGCTGGTACCCAGTTGAACTCGCCAATTTCTTAGCCACGATGTTTTGGTTAACAGTTACCACGAGTAGACATACAGTGTGAAGAAATTTTGTTGTTTTTGTGAGTAGAGACCATGCCTAGCTTAGTCGCTTCAAGGAGGCGATTTTGATGGAATCACCAAGATCTTTATTGGGTCGTTCTCGATCACATTCCCTGGCTTGTAACGGTACCATTTCTCCTCGACTTTAATTCTAGTCGAATTCATGATATCCACTTCCACGAACATACTCTTGGTCAAGGTTTTACTTCATTTCTTCCACTACAGCTATGGGTTAAATAGTAGAGCTTTTATTTGGGTAAAACCTTGTTATCACCCAAAAATTGTTACTGTAATATCAACTCGCAAAAATTATCTTACAACTCAAATGTATGTTTCGACTTTAAATAACCCCAATAACTGATAAACCCTAAAAACGAATGAATAAATCTTCACATTCATGTCTATATGCGTGATTTGCCACTTTATCATGGCAGCACATGTTTTCGTTTTGCGGAAGAATACCACAATTGCTCATGATGGTGATAACATTTTCCACGACTTTGACATAGAGTTGATACTTAACCGAAACTACTTGATGGTAGATTTTTATCTGAACCGAAATAGTATTCAAAGCTTGGTCTTGGACGGTTATTATTAGGCTTTCTGTTTCGCCTTTTAAGTCGCCTTTTGTCAATAGATTCTATGAATTCTTTGTCTTATGATATTACTCGCCGTGCAGATCCATTCCTTCACTTGCCTTTAATTTAACTTTCAGGGCCTCTTCCTTTATTTTCGGTGTGTACAACATAAATTTATTGCATACACACAATGTTGATAAGGCTTTTTACTCCCTCTTCCTGTGGTGAGAATAATTTTGGCATATATGCTTTTTAGCGCAGGGAACCATTCAAAAACAACCATGTTAGAATCTTTCTCCAGGGTTTTTAAATCCTCCATTAACCTCTCAATCTCTTCACCACGACTGCTTCCCGGGGATATAGCACAGGCATTAACAGTAGTTATAAAATTACGGGAACTAAACTTGAAAGTCAGAAGCCGTCGTAACGTTTTCTTCGTCAGATAAGTGCCATGAGTGATACACGAATGGGTGATCATATCTCGAAAGTGATATGACTGAATAAGCAAAAGATTCTCTTGGACTAGGTTTTCATCACTTTATGCGGTAGAATGGCTGCTCACCAGTGCTATAGGGCACAGTCTGTTTTACTATTTACTCATAGCTGCTAAAGGCGCAGTTAAAGAGCGAACAGGCGGCCAAAGCTTTCATAAATGGTAGTAAAGCTTAATATCTGGTAGTAGAGAGAATAAACTGAGCCGACGCTACCTCGCTATTGTGTCTGTTTCTCTCTCCATGAGAGTGATAGGAAAGATATATATATATATATATATAATAACATAAATTTGCAATTTATTCAATGTTCAAAATTGTTGAATGATCATTTCAACATGAAATCCCTAAGAGAGATTTTACATCTCAGTTGCTGAGGCGATGTGAAATCTCTTAGGGATTTCATGTTGAAATGTTCATTCAACAATTTTGAACAATTGAAAATTTATTTTATTTTATATTAGCTCTGTAATTTTAATTACATTGTGCTCACCTCCTGTATCATTTTTTAATATTAAAATTTTAATATTAATTAGGATCAGGTTTTGGGTATTTACCTTCCTACTTTTCCGTTTGAATTAAACTTATTGTTAATATATATATATATATATATATATATATATATATATATATATATATGTAAATTTAGAAAAAACTTTGTAGGCAAATAGTCATTTTCAACATCTCATTCTAAGGCATGCATTCTTCGACCCCTTATAAACAGAGAATGAGGAAATGTTCTAAGCCCAGAGGTTAGCTTAGTTTAAGGAAGGCGTTGGGATGTATTGGTTTTCATTGGGTTGGGCTGGGAGAAGGAATTAGTAGTAATTCTACCTTGGTAGTGGCAGGTATGTGGCCTGACCTCTGGGTTAGTAGGAGTAGGTGGTGGGGAGCTAACTGCTTGGCCAACTTTAAAAAAAAAATTTAAATTTTTATTGAGACTAATTGGGGAAATAAGATAATTATTGTAAGTTATATTTATATCTATGGTGACACATAGTTATGATCTCCCTTCGTTTATTAAGGATTATATTTTGGTCTTGAAATTTTAAAATTTTAATTTTTTATGTCAAACACAGATAACAACAGTTGCTTATATATATATTATAATTATTAATATTATTTGAATCATTTTAATATATTCTTTTGAAAAAACCTCCAAAAAATTCCAAGCAATAATGGTATTAAAATACGCCCTTTTTTTACTGGCAACTCTTACTAATCTTGGGATTGTGTATTGTTTTTCTCTATTTAATTCCGACTCGATACCAGCTTAATTTTGAGCCATGTGCTTTTTTTTCCTTGTAATCTTTTTCTTTCAGATTAATTTTTAAAGATAGTTTCATGCTTAAATAGACGAATCTTCCATCTTACTTTTACAATTACACACCACTTTGGTCCTCTTTCAATGGAATTATTTTACCCCCAACTTCACCTGACTCTGTCAGTGGTGAACAACCCTTTGCTCTCGTATGTATGTATGTATGTATGTATGTATGTATGGGTCTTTCCCTTCAATTAGCCGAACTGACTTACACATATATATATATATATATATATCTTTTCCGTCAGTTAGCCGAACTGACTTTTCAAAGAGAGGAAGAAAAGGTAAATATTTTAATGTTTCCTTTTCAAAACCCTCCTAAAAGTTCCGAGCAATATTGGTATTAAAGTATGCCTTTTTTTCTAGTCGCAACGTATTCTGATCTAGAGTGTCTATATTATTTTCTTCGGATATAAGAAGGGTTAATTGTCTCTGACATTACCCTATCAATTTCACCTCCAAATTCAAATCGAGGCTGGACATTCTCAAATAGTGGTGAACCTGAACTTCTTAACTAAGTTAAAACTTAGTGTAAATAAAAAAAAATTCACTCATATTCTTACATTTATTTATTTATTTATTTATTTTTAATTAAACCCTACTATCACCCGGTTCATACACCCACCAATTCAATTGAGAAGGAATAGAGGTTCATACCTTGTTTCTTGTTAATGATGGAGTTCTTGGCTCACTGCTTATCTCCTCAGGCCACAATAGTGGGGCTTTGACAACCTTTCTAAGACGTGGGTAGACGGTGGCAACATTTCTTCATACTGAGGTACCATGTTGGTAGTTTTCTGGTTGCTGCTTCCGATTGGAGCTCTAAATCTTGCGGAGCGTCTTGAGCGGCTGCTCTGATCAGCAGTTGGTTCTTGTAGTGCCATGACGCGCATGGATTGGTGTTCCTGCAAGTGCCTCCGGTAGACGACCTTGAAGCAACAATATCTTGCAGTCTCCTCCAATTCTCGTTTTCGCATGTCGCACTTGATGACCGTCTGCTTCCACTACTTGATAATTCTCCTTATCAACAAAAACAAAAAACAAAACAAAATGAATACTCCCAACTACAGATACAAGGCTAAACCAGCTGCACATAAATCACTTAAACCCCTCAACATTTTCTTCACTAACATCCGTGGTATGCATACCAACTTTTCCTCCACTAAAGATCCAAAGACTTCATAGCTCTCTCTAAAACTAACGCAAATTCCACAAATTCTTCCTCTGATTTCTCAATTTCAAGTTAGCTTTCCCTCTTTAGGAAAGACTCCAGCATCCACATGCATTGCCTGCGGGTTTATGTCGAACAACATCTCCCTCTGAATTGGATATTTTCCTATGAATCTCCTGAATCATTAAGTAACGTTTACATTGTCTCTTGCTGGTATCTAACATAATTTCA
The DNA here is from genome assembly GCA_037127315.1 of Ascarosepion bandense. NCBI lineage: Eukaryota > Metazoa > Mollusca > Cephalopoda > Sepiida > Sepiidae > Ascarosepion > Ascarosepion bandense. Next base: position 48,342 of record JBBBDQ010029106.1, read on the forward strand.
AAACTTGGCCCCTCATAAGGCGAGCGGGGGTAATGGGATCCTAGTCGTCTCATAAAGGAATATGCACTGGAACTCTTCAAACACTACAATTACTGCGTCTCTGCGTCTCTGCTTCCTGCTTTACTGTCTGCTGGAAATCCTCTGTGGTTTCATTTTTAGAAACTCTAGAGAACACACAGACCCCGCTATTTATTGACTTATGAGCATCCTACCAATTTTTGGCAAGCCCGGTTCACAGTCCACCCACGTCTATTGAACAGGTTAAGAGGCTCATCCCTTATTCCCTGTTTAGGATGTGGTTTCCGGCTTTCTATTTTCCAATCTTCTCACTTTTCCTTATTTTTTTTTCAACTGGAGCAGATAGATCTAGCTATCGCCCGGTTCACACTCCACCCACGTCTATTGAACAGGTTAAGAGGCTCATCCCTTGTTCCCTGTTTAGGATGTGGTTTCCGGCTTTCTCTTTTCCGATCTTTTCACTATTACGTAGCCCCCTGCACATCAGTGGCGTTACCGCCTTGCCCGGGGTGATACGATTGATTAAAAAAAGTGTTCGAGATAATTATCTATGCTGAAGTGGTTCAACATCTCACAGACCACAGTATATTCTCCGACAGACAGTATGGCTTCCACTTCGGCAGGTCTACCGCTGATATGCTAACGCGCATCACAGAGTACATATACCAGGCTCTTGATAAGAACTGCGGAACTTGAGTTGTTTCCCTGAATATCTTCAAAACATTTTAATAAACGGACGCTTTTTTGATTTGATGCAATCAAGAAAGAAGGTGGTTCACTAACCTACTGATCGGCTGCGGAAATGTCCTAGCGTTGTTACAGAAACCACTAAACCTCTACTGCTTCCGCGATTTTAAATCAGTAGACAATTTATAATATCAGTATTTTTTTTTGTTGGATAGCAATAAATCATAATATCATAATATTTTTTTAATGTTATGCTCTAGATAATGCATCTGCAATAACATTGTTCCTTCCTTTAATGTGTTTTATAATAATGTCATATTGTGCAGAAGAAGACTCCATCTTGTAAGTCTGATTTTTGTTTGTCATTTTATGAAGGAACGTTAGTGGATTATGGTCAGTATAAATCAGAACAGGATAAACAGTAACACTGAGGTAAATTCAAAATGTTGTAGCGATGATAACACCACCAAGCATTCTTTTCCAAATTTAGAATATTTCTTCTGGTTGGTGTTTACCTATTTTTTTTTAATATCCTTGGCTCTATCGATGCCTTCATCATCTTCTGGATTAAGATGCCACCCATTCCGACATAACTGGCATCGATTTGCAATTTAAATTGTTTTAAATAAACTGCAGTTGCAAAAACTGTGCCACCAATGAGAGTTAACTTGATTCTGTTGAAAGCCTCACAGGTTTCACTCTACTTGTATTTTTCATCTATTTTTTTCAGGAGGTCGGTGAGAGGACTTGTTATTAATGAGAAACTTTTACAAAATTTTCTGTAGAATCAAGCCATACCGAGAAATCTCATTAGTCCTTTTTTTTTCTAGGCACATCAAGAAAAAAGTTTTTGAAACCATTGACCAAATCATGAATTTCTTTTCTTTCTTTATTTGATAAATGTTTAAATTTTAGATTTAAATTAGATAGGATTTCCGAGAATTTTTTTTTTTGCTCTTTTGAAAGCATTGTAAAATTTCTTCTTAAAATTTGATACAAAATTCTAAAGATGCATCTCATTTTCCGGTGTTTGTAAAACTTCGAATGTTTCGCTAACATCGGCTAAACTTTTTTAAAAATTCTACGGAAAAAGACATGCATTTTTGGTTTGTTTTTTATATTTTACGAAAGATATTTAAATATAGTTACTTTCCTTCCGAGAATTATGTAGATTGAGTTTATTTTATTTTTGTTTGTTTTGTTTCTACGATATTATAGAGATGTACGAGCTTCTAATTTTTGTTATTTATTCATTTTTTATATTATCGAAATGTACGAGCTCCTGGTTTTTTGTAACGATAGCGTCAAAGGATTTTGTTACGTTTTAGCTTCGAACAGCCAACAATTTATGTTACGATATTAGAATCGGATGAGCCCCCAATTTTGTTACGTTTTAGCTTCGGACAGCCCCCAATTTATGTTACGATATTAGAATCGGGTGAGCCCCCAATTTTGTTACGTTTTAGCTTCGGACGAGCCCCTAATTTATGTTACGATATTAGAATCGGATGAGTCCCCAATTTTGTTACGTTTTAGCTTCGGATGAGCCCCGAATTTTGTTACGTTTTAGCTTTGGACGAGCCCCTAATTTATGTTACGATATTAGAATCGGATGAGCCCCGAATTTTGTTACGTTTTAGCTTCGGACGAGCCCCTAATTTATGTTACGATATTAGAATCGGATGAGCCCCCAATTTTGTTACGTTTTAGCTTCGGACGAGCCCCTAATTTATGTTACGATATTAGAATCGGGTGAGCCCCTAATTTTGTTACGTTTTAGCTTCGGACGAGCCCCTAATTTATGTTACGATATTAGAATCGGATGAGTCCCGAATTTTGTTACGTTTTAGCTTCGGACGAGCCCCTAATTTATGTTACGATATTAGAATCGGATGAGCCCCGAATTTTGTTACGTTTTAGCTTCGGACGAGCCCCTAATTTATGTTACGATATTAGAATCGGATGAGCCCCGAATTTTGTTACGTTTTAGCTTCGGACGAGCCCCTAATTTATGTTACGATATTAGAATCGGATGAGCCCAGAATTTTGTTACGTTTTAGCTTCGAACGAGCCCCTAATTTATGTTACGATATTAGAATCGGATGAGCCCCGAATTTTGTTACGTTTTAGCTTCGGACGAGCCCCTAATTTATGTTACGATATTAGAATCGGATGAGCCCCGAATTTTGTTACGTTTTAGCTTCGGACGAGCCCCTAATTTATGTTACGATATTAGAATCGGATGAGCCCCCAATTTTGTTACGTTTTAGCTTCGGACGAGCCCCTAATTTTGTTAAGTGTAACAAAAGAAAGAAATGATTGAATAAAACTCAGAGATAAACATCACATACAAATATTTAATTTACAAAATCACAGCAAATAAAATATTTACAAATATACAATTTTTGTTGCATTCAAAACAAGTGACATAGAGTTTACTACTAGTGTTACGAGCAGAGAAGGAGAATGTAAAGCGCCAAATATCTTTACCCAGTTAAGTTGGCGAAGAAGTTAAGTGCTATAATTTTTGGAAATCCTCAAATGAGTATATAAAGAATAATTTTAAGGATGGTCAACGAAAGATTTCAAAATATGTATTTATCCATACAATTCCATGTGGTTCTCTTTCAGGTTTTAGTTGGTCGGCAACTTCTTATAGATTCTCTCGGCTGGATATAAATCTTTGAATCAAATCAGAGGTGATAACACCAGCAAGCCTTGGTAACAACTTTTTTAAATTTTAATTTTTGTCGTCGACTTAGAGAGATTCTTTTGGCTAGATATACATTCTTGAATCAAAACCGGAGCTGATGCTGTCAACCCATCCTGTTATTAACTAACTATTCACTGACCAAAACATATTTTTATAGGGGCTAACACCTAATTTGCATACTTCTAGAATCTTTCGAACTCTCTAGATTCTACTGGAATATTCTACAATCTTCCAAACGTTCTATTACTAATTTCCTTATTTTTATGACTACTTCATGATTTAGAACTTTTTTTGGAATAACACTTAGGACTTAATAGAATCCATTACTATAACTTTTTAAACATTATTAATATTATTTTTATATATAAATGCATCCCAGTAACATCCCTCAAGATATCAGTCAGCGTTGCTACTGCAATTTCATTCATTCCAACTTTATAAAGAGAGTTATTTTCTCTCCGCATGTCCATATACGTTTATAAGGAGGGGGACAGAGAGAGTTATTTCTCCCGTCTCTACGATACATACATCGTTACAGTAGGTCCTACTTTTCTGATTTTCATCAACGATCTCCCTGATGTAATCAGATACCATGTAGTTATTACGCTGACGACACCACCATTTACTCCCGCCTCAATGAGAAACATGCCGAGGCTGACAATGCAAACCTCCCTGATAATTTTGAAAAGGACATGCAATCTGTGATAGACTGGGGTTAGAAATATCTCATGAATTTTAATACCTCCAAAACGAAGCTGTTATTCATTAACCACCATAGACAATCCTCAGCAGACCTCAAGTCGAGCGACTACATTGTATCAGTAGCTAAATCTAATCCGAGGAACTTCGGTTCACTCTGTTGGCCCAGTAAGTTTTTCTTGTCAGAATGCATCTTGCACATATTTTTTTTTAAATCATTTCACCCCGAGCAAGGCGGAAACGCCACTGATATGCAGGAGGTTACATAAATGTAAAAAGATTAATTAGGAAAGAGTGAGGAGTACAAACTAGTTAGAAAGGAACAATAGAAAGCTGAGAAAGCAGGTGCAATGACAGATATATAGGTGGAGAGAAAGGGAAGGTTATTCAGGGGAGGGGAGAGAGCTAGAGGCCAGTGGTTAGTAGATGAGTATTGACTTTGCATTTAAATTTCTGGAGGTTGTAGCCGCCAGGAAAGCAAGAATACAGGAGTGAGTTCCACAGGCGGGAAGTGCGAGAGAGGAAGCTGCAGGAGTAGAATTGTCGTCTGACAAATATACCATCAGCTTCTGCATTAAATGATGCTGTCATATCTGGTCGAGCGCTCTATCTATTCATCTTGAGGTTCTCGACAAAATCCAAAGAAAAATCACCAATAAAATCGATCGTGAACTGGCAGCTTAATTCCAATCAGTTTGTCACTGACGAGATGTGGCTACCCTCTGTCTCTACTGAAAATACTTCCACGGTATCTTCTCCGACGATCTTAGCTCCCTGCACGAATTTACTCGAGCTACAGGACTGGCAATTAGGTCCCACCCATTTACAGCGAAAAGAATTAAATATAGCCGCTTCGCACCTGTGGTACTTCTTTTCGAATAATTGCTTCCCTTATAGCTACAATCTCCAAAATGCATTCTCAGTTGCCATCTCATCTCTTTGACTCCCATCCTTTCTCGGACCCCACCCTGTATCTTGTTCTTCTCTTCCTTCCGCTCTACTTTCATGCAGATCTCTTCACACCAGTGTTCCCATCCTTCACTTACCCATCTTCTGACATCCTTTGTGAACTATTCCTCTTTCTCTTCACTCTCCTCTTATGTACCGCCTGCGCACTAATGGCAGTACAGCCTTGCTTAGGGGTGAAATAATTATTAAAAAAGAATTATTATAATTTTGCTTGCCTCTCCTTTCCTTAATTATTTATTTTCTGAGTTAGTTCACACACCTGTTACACTCTGCCAATAGCTCATAAGAAATGGACTATTTTGTTTTTGAAAACACAGAACTGATAACTGGTATCAATGAGAAAAAGAAAAGTAGAGGGAAGATACGAGTGTTTCTCGTCTGTTTCAATGAAATGTTTCTTGATTGATTTTGTTTGGCGACATATAAACCTCTAGGTGTTATTTAATGGCGAAAGCTGTATATTTGGTACTTAATTTTTTTCCTTCAAATATTGAAATTTTGTACATGACACTTTCAAGTTAAAATTATGTTTTTAGATGTTTTAGAGTTTGTAGATCATTAAGTATATTTCTGGGGGTGGTGTAATGTGTAGCAAGCTTGTCTCCCTAAAACATTACTGTTCAATAGTGAGTTAAATCCTTACTGGGTTTCCCATACTTTCGGCCTTGTGCCACATCTATGTTATGATTAAATATCACAATAAATATATTGCTGTTAGTTTTAATATAATTTTTATTTTTTATTTTGGAGTAGTGTAGCATTAATTGTCCTTTTGCTATAAAAATGTACTGCTGATTTTTATTTAGGAACTTACAATTCACCCATACCTGTGACCATAACAGATACAACTAACCCTGGTCACAGTGAGCCTGGAAATAAAAGAACTTAAGAGGAGGTTTAATACTTCTAAGTACCTCTAATATCCCGATCAGAGGCCTTGCTGTCAGATAGAGCTTGTTATTATACCCAGGATACCAGAGAAAGTTTTGTCAATTTTGAATATTTTTATTTATAGACACCTTCATTTAGATACATTTATTTAAAAAAACGTTTGCAAGACAGATTTTCGGCAAGTTATAACAGTTATTCTTGTTCCTGTGGTTACTTATTAATTAGTCATTCCATTGGTCACTAGTAGTTTTCAATTGAATTAAGCGACACAATGTCTCAGCAAAGATCCATTTGTCTTCAGCAATGCTGATTTATGGCTAATTCCGACTCTTTCACGTATATGCAATTACCCCATATTTATTGGTTCCAAATTCACACAAATGTTCCACTTAACATTCGTTTTCCATAGACAGTCACTCCATTTATCGATCTTCGGGGTCTCTTACAGTACTGTACAGATAACGTCATCGTTTTTCGGTTATTTTCCAACCAATCATTAACGTTCTTGTTACTTATTTCAACAACTAACAATATCATACTTATTTTGTTGTTAACATTTTTAGCTCCATTCAGATTTCAAACAACGGCAAATATTATATCTTTTTAAATAATTATAATTTTTATGCTGCTATATTTTTTTCGATCTTGAAAATCGTTAATTTTGTTTTTGTTTTTTTCCCTTTCTCTCCATCACGACATTCGGCACAAGGTTATTTGAAGCCCATTAATTCTGTTTAAAGAAGCATAAAACAGTTTCAGAATAAGAAGCGAGCCAAAATAACGAACGACATGCGCTTGCGCAATCACGCACATATGTCGGTAAGCCTGCGTGCACTCATGCACATGCGCAGTTGTATAGTAAGAAACTTGAAGAACAGCACGGAGATACATTTATAAATTATACACACGAATATCATATCTGTCTGTTTATATCAACATTAAAAAATATATACAAACAAATGATCAGCATAAATATTTCATGCACACACACACATATACGCCTCAGTGTATGTATTTGGTAGCATAGCACATATACACAAACACACAACCAAATATATATATATATATATATATATATATATATATGTGTGTGTGTGTGTGTGTGTGTGTGTGTGTGTGTGTGTGACAATCGTTTCTATTGTCCATTGCTTTAATACACGTACCACGTTAACTTCCAACATACACTACCGGCCAAAAATATTAGTCAACCACAGTTTTTTTGTTTTTTTTAAGAAATGATGTATTTTAGTATTTATTGCCAAATGAAAGTAGAATCGTTCTTTCGTTATTATTGTTTTGCAAAATTTTACAACGGAAGAAAGCAAAGATGAACTCGTCTGAATCGCCCTAAATTTTCTTCATTCTTTCATTGATGAACCTGCAATATAGGTAATTATTAAATACTTATAAATTCATTTGATGAAGATATTATTGTGCAGTATTAACAAAAGGACCATTCTATTTTAATTTACAATTATTCACTTGGCAATAAATACTAAAAAATAGTATGAAATACATCATTTTTTAAAACCCTGGGGTGGCCTAATAATTATGGACAGTAGTTTACATCTAAAAAGATAAGCGCTTCTACACAAGCATACACGTACACTATTATACAATTTAACATCCAAACTATTCTACTCAAATACATTTAAAAATTAAAAGAAATAATTATCTTTTGCTTTGATACACATGACCCTTCTCTTACAAATAAGAAGTAATCCCAAATCATAACCTATCAGTATACTGTCTCTTTGTTATTTTTTCATTTTTCTGTCGATAGCTGAAGAAGCTTCAATAAATGTGCAACTTTAATTATAGTGGGATGGTTAATATCTTTTTGATTCGGCCTTGTGTCAGACATAACCGAACTCCATACAGCTTACAAGTTTTATGTAGAATTATCATCATCAGAAGGTTTTCATCGTTATCAGAAGGTTCGTTGCCGACAGGTTGGAATTGTGTGGAATAAAGTAAAAATAAAATATACATTTTTTATGTTAAAATGGAAATTTATTAAAAGAAATGAATAACAAGAATTCGTAGAAATTAATGGTTAATGAGAAAGTCCAGTTAAGGAAATCAAGATTTGTAAAAAGATGTTCGTAGTAGTAATTGTTGAACGTTTATATGCGTACGTACGTATGTATGCATGTATTCAGTAGGAATGTCTTTGGATGGAGAAGTAAAAAAATAAAAGGAATCAGTAGACGAGGAATAAAGAGAAAGTAAACAGTTGCGACGCGACCGTATCTCCTGTTCGATTTGAAGTTGAAGTTACATTTTAGTGTTGTCTTTCTCGCTGCCTCAATCTAACTGACTGACGCTGATCGGGACCCTGTTATTGTCATTAGATTTTTCGCACTAACTCAAGAAGTTCTCAAGTCTTGCAAGTCGATCCCATTGGTCAAAAATCAATTTAACACCTACTTGCTAAATCTGGTTTGGACTTTTTTCTTTAAGCACATGGTCAATCCTTTTTCTATTTGAGAAAAACAGGATTTAACACGTCATTGTGATTTTTTGTAAAAGTGAAGAAGGTTGATTTTAATTTTTTATTTCTTATTCACTACAAATCACTACACACATTAGATTGCAATACGCTTCTACTTTGTCCTTTTTCCTTATTCTATCATCTTGTCGGATTCTGATCCATACATTCAATTCAGATGTATGAAAATAAAGTCAAAAGGGTATATACATACATATTTTCGCGACACAGAAAGAAAAGTAAAATTTTACGGCTCACAATGTTACAAATACAGAAGATATTGAATTATATGGGAACAATGGCCTTATTATTGTGAGATATTCCATAAATTTTAAAACTGATAAAATTAAAAAGTTAATATATGAACATTTTAAAAATCTAAATTTAAAAATTACTATTGATACAAATCAAAAAATGTAAATTTTTTGATGTGGCTTTAGACTTAGTAAAAAATATATACCAACCATATAAAAAAACAAATAAAAATCTTTATATATTCACCCTAAATTTAACTATTCCCCATCTATTATAAAACATGTACCCTTATTCATAGAATATAGAATTAGTAGAAATTCTGCCAATGAAGAATTATTTAATAAACGTAGTAATTTTTATAATAATTCTTTAAAAATAGTAGATATAAATGGTCTAATATTAAATATGTAAATGAGAATATCTACATACGAAGAAAAAATAAAACCAAAATTTCATTTTGTACACAGATCTTTTTAACGAAAATGATTAGCTGTAAATTAGGGTAAAAGTTTGATGCTTTGATTGACAAAGATTTTCTATTAAAAAAAATTTCAATCAAAATACACGAACATTAAAGTTATAGTAGAAATGCTAATCTAGTAAATATTATACAAATCATGATAATAAAATTTTAAATAAAAATCTAAACCTAAATGAAAATAAAAATAATTCCAAAACTGAAATAAAAAATTTAGACAATGAACTATGTAATTGTAGAAACTCTATATATTGTCCATTGGAAAATAAATGCCTTACTGAATCTATTGTTCATAAATGTACTAATTCTTGTACTGAAAACTCTAGTAATAAAAAAATCTTTATAATGGTAGCACAAGAAACTCTTTTCAATTTTACCAGCATATTTTTACATTTAATAGCAATAAGTAACGTAATCGAACATCCATATCCAAATTTTGTTATTTAAAGAAGACTAATACAGCCCACACAATAAAATGGTAAATTAAAAAAAAACAACAAAAAAAAAAACAGCGAGAATATGTGAGACTTTAATACTAATTAAGTGTAATAAATATACATATTATTCTACAGTAACGAATAGAAAACTTCGATTTCATTTTACAGATATATTTTTAATTATACCTGAAATTTTACACACATGCACGCACACAGCCACACACACGTGCACACACACATAAACATATATATATGTGTGTGGGTGGGTGGGTGGATGTGGGTGTGGGTGTGTGTATTAATATACATATGGGAACACACATATCTATAAGAATATTATGCAAGTTTTAGTAAAAGAGTGCTCACTGTAGCATAAAAAGAGCTATTAATTATATACATTATTAAAATACATGCACCTGATGAGTATTATAGAGCGTTAATTCATAACTATTATATATATATATATATATATATATATATATATAGTTATGAATTAACGCTCTGTAATACTCATATATCTATATATATATTCATCAGGAACATTAACATATATATATATATATATATATATATATATATATATATATATTAATCATGAACATTAATGACAAAGATAACATTTTCTTTTAGTGTGACGCGTTATCCTTCAGGTACACATCAGACAAAAGAAATGGTTTTGTTGATGTAATATTATGCGCAGAAAATGAGGAGTTTAATATAAAAACACCAAAGGTAGGTAAAGTGTAAAACGTATCTATCATATTTTCCGCTGGACACAAACACGCACAAACAGGCGCACTATATTAAAATTGCCTATTTAAAAATTTTAAAAATCAAAACACACATACACACACACACACACAAAACACACACACATATATATATAATCCACTGACAAATAATAACAAAATCTATTATGTAGAATTATAAATAGGAGTTTGTCAACGCACACGATCCCTAGTCTCAAAAGGCAGGCAACCACGAACCCTAGTTACAGAATAATGTAAGCCTACTAATATCGGGGAGATGAGTTTGAAATTAAGTTGAAATCCTGGCATTCACTTACGCGCAAATACCCTAGGGAAAATATTAATCCATCTCTTCTCTCCAGTTACGGGTTAAATAGCAGGACAGATTGGGTTCTATAGCCTTGGCTGTCAACCAGTCTACCGCAGCAAATAGCAGCAACCTACTGCGGGATAATCTTCTGCCCAGTCAGTCATGTGACTTCGAGACATGATCACCCAAGCGTGTATCCCGTATGATACATAACTGACTGACTGATTATCGTTCATCAAACCATATGATAATTATTCTTGTATTTATTTATTTTTGTCTTATTTTTATTGAAAGGGTGGTAAGTCAGTCAGTTAAGCGTCATAGATGATACAAGCTTGGGCGATCATGTCTCAAAAGAGACATGACTGACTGATAAGACTCTATATCAAAACATAATTAAACTCCAAGAACAGCAGCTAATTACTACAGAACCAAAACTCCGTAATCTACTAAGGCAGAATCTATAAAAGACACGAAAAACAAATACATCCTTCTAAACTTATAAAGCCTTCACTGAAGAGTGCTGCAAAAAAAAAAAAAAATTACACAACCACCCAGAAATAGTAATTAAGACAGCTGATAAACCTAATATCTTTGTTGTTTTAAACAAGTATGACCAGAACTCAGAAATAGAACAGTTACTTGATGATCGCACCAAATTTAAAAATGATATATCCCGTGAGGGGAAAATCAGGGAAAAGAATAGTGCAAAAATAATACTTAACACTGAAAATATATTAATGAGGATTTATTATACCACAGTACAATAAACCAATAGACAATACAAGGACACCAACGAATAATAACAGGTATAACAATCAGGTAGACAATGTCTCTGCCTAGGACGTATGCGTCCGTCTAGTAAAAAATGCTTCCGTCTAATGACGTATGCTTTTGTCTAGTGACGTATGCTTTTGTCTAGTGACGATGGCCCTCGTCTAATGACGATGACTCTCGTTTAATGACGATGGCAATATTTATTCGCCTTCCCACGAAAGGCAAAATGCGGCACAAGGCCTTTTTAAAGTGGGATCCCCCGGGCCATATAGCCCGGACAAAAATTTCTGTCTAATTTACCCTAGTCGTGACTCCACCCTTCGGCGTAGTCACGACTGGGCCAATGCTCTCCGCCCAAAGGCAGAGGGCATGACAATGCATAAAGCGGTCAACTGCGAACGTTGCCCGTCTAGTGACGATGGCAGTATATAGTCACCTCCCCACTTAAGGCAAAATGTGACACAAGGTCTTTTTATTGTGAGTCTTCCGGGCCATATAGCCAAGCCAAAAATATTTGTCTATCTTTCCCTAGTCGTGATTCTATTCTTCGGCGGAACCACGACTGGGTTAGTGCTCTCTGCCCGAAAGCAGAGAGCGCTCTCCGCCCGAAGCCAGAGGTCTTGACAGTGCATAGAGCCGTCAGTCTAGTGACGATGGCGGTATTTACCAACCTTCTCACGTAAGGTTAGATGTGACACAAGGTCATTTTATTGTGGGTCTTCCCGGCCATATAGCTAGGCCAAAAATATCTGTCTATTTTTCCCCAGTCTTGATTCTACCCTTCGGCGGAATCACGACTGTGTTAGTGTTCTCTGCTCGAAAGCAAAGAGCGCTCTCTGCCCAAAGGCAGAGGGCTTAACAGTGCGTAGAGCCGTCAGTCTAGTGACGATGGCGGTATTTACCACCCTTCCCACGAAAGGCTAGATGTGACACAAGGTCTTGTTATTGTGGGTCTTCCCGGCCATATAGCCAGGCCAAAAAATATGTATATTTTTCCCCAGTCGTGATTCTACCATTCGGCGGAACCACGACTGTGTTAGTGCTCTCGGCTCGGAAGCAGAGAACGCTCTCTACCTGAAGGCAGAGGGCTTGACAGGGCATAGAGCCGTCAATATTAAAGTATTGCGCCTACTCCTGAATTTTAGAAAGTGATTCATTAGTAAATGCCGCTATAGGGCGAAATTTGTAAACATTTAAAATTTTTAAATTCTAAATTTAGTTTTTAGGAGAGTAAATATAAATTAAATTGTTTTTAATCAATTGATTAATTAATTAAATTTTTAAATAGAAATTTTGAAACCCTCTACCTTCCTCTTCCTGTCTCTTTTGAATATCTACCTTTTATGAAGTAAGGATACTTATACTAACTTAACCCCCGATTTTTTCTGCAAGTATATATATCTTTTCACAGCATAAAATTTTTATTAATTTTTTAAAAAAATTTTTGAAAATAATTTTAAAATATTTAAAAAAAAATTAAATTTTATTAATTTCATAAATTTTTTCATTTTTTATTTTTATTTTTATTTTTAATTTAAATCTAGTGTAACACCCCAGATTAAGGTCCTAACAATTTCTCCGGCGGCCGTTCTCCACGCTGTAATGTTGCCGGGGGTTGCCGGGGCACAAGATAAACTATAAGGAACGAACTTTCACAACTTGGATGAGTTAAATCGATGTTTTATTTCGTCCAGAGTTAGTCTTGCAGTTGGGGCAGGCGATGTGACATTCAGCTCTAACTCTAATTAATGGATATCAAATACGGAACTAACCGACTCAGACGAATGGAGTTTCCCTTCATTCAGTGTGCCTGACACACGTAGCTACTTCAAGCACACGCCCGGCTGAACTGATCGCCCCTCTGAACTGATAGGCTCGGAAAAATCACTTGTATTTATTTTGAAATAATCGGAAGTCCACTAGAGACCACCGGGTTAAACAAAAGTTAGGCATTGGCGAATGTAAGTCCGAAAATTTCAAGGTACTTAAATTTTGCTTCCTTTGATGTGTAAACATCCCGCTGATATCCTGTCTGCACTGAGCCTCCCACAACGTATTTTCCAGGATTTTTTTATCTTTTTATCGTAATAGAGCTTCGTGTGAAAGCCGTCGGATAACGCACACACACACACACACACGCACACGCACACACACACACACACACATACACACACACACACACACACACATATATATATATATATATATATTATAAATTATATTTTAGAACATGTACAAATTTTTTTATTCATATCCACTCCAAATTTTACATTTTGTTTCGACATTGGACATACAATGTCTCATCAGGTGGCGTGGAAAGGAATGGAAGTCCTCTTTTCTTATATTTGACAAGTTGTGTGTGAGATGTTGATGGGGGTTAACGATAAGAGAATAAGCCTTTTAAATTGTCCGTTAAAGCTTTGAAGAAAGTGGGGTGGGTAGGGAATATAGTGAAATTGTCTTGTATAGGAAATCTTGTAGACAGATTTAACATTAGGACATAGTGTATATATATTTATGACCGCCTGGCTAGCCTTTATTTGTGGGGTTTATTAGAGGGAATAGTAAGGAGGTGTAAAGTGTGGAAATGAGTGGGAATGAACCTCTCATTAATGCTTATTTGTACACCTATATAATAATTTTGTATTTCGGCAATGTTTTTATAATTAATTTAATTTTGTATATTTAATCTTAATTTTAAATTTGGGAAATGACTTTTCTCGATAAAACATTGAATTAGATTATAGTTTGTGGTGTGTAATAAGTAAAATTAGATGTAAGAGTGTTGTTAGTGTAATAAGGGGTTATCGTCTTTAGGAGATCCTAGTTTTGGATTTTGCAGTATTTTTTAGCATGATTGTAAGGTTAGTTCTTTAATGTGTTTGCAGTTTACTGTGGTTTAATGCTTCTGGTTTAAAAGTTTGTCGCTGTTCATATATTAACATTTTTTTCTTGAAAACAAAGGAAACATGGTTCCTTTATTGATTTAGCTGATTTTGCTTGTTTGAGGATTTTCCATTTAACTTTAGGTGTTTTATTTTCGTTTTTTAACTTCCAAAAGTGTTTGGAAAGAGTCATCATGTTTTGTTTTTCTCTGTTATTGAAGGATGAGAGTTTCTTCAAAACTCTAACGAACAATTTGCATGTCTTATTCCCAAATATAAGAAAAGAGGCCTTCCATTCTTTCCACGCCACCCGATGAGACATTGTAAGTCCATGTCGATACAAAGTGGACAATTTGTAGTGGATATCTATAAAAAAAATTGCACATGTTCTAAAATATAATTTATAAATTTATTACACATAATCACAGGTCTATATTATATATCGAGCACTGTTTTAAATAAATGTTTTGGACATTGTAAATTTTTTTTCCTCGTTCCTTATTCACTCGGATACATATATATATATATATATGGATATATATATATGGATATATATATATATATATATATATATATATATATGGATATATATATATATATATACATATATATATATGGATATATATATATATATATATATATATATATATATATATATATATATATATATATATATATTATATATATATATATATATATATATATATATATATATATATATTTTATATATCCATATATATATATATATCCATATGGATATATATATATATGGATATATATCCATATATATATATATCCATATGGATATATATATATATATATATATATATAGATAGATATATGGACATATACATATATATATATATATATATATATATATATATCCATATATACACATATATCCATATATATATATATATATATATATATATATATATATATATATATATATATATATATATATTGCATTTTTACACATACTTAATTCAAGTTTCAGTTTTGTTACCTACTATTTCTTTTTCCACCGCCTTCCAACATTTTCGTTTCACTCCTACCCTTTCTTATTTCTACTAAATACAATTACTCTCTTTTCTACTTCATCCCCCTACACTCTATTCTTTCTGTTCATTCTCTTGCCAACCACCCACAACCCGATATTCCTTTCTTCTCTTTTTATTTTTTTTTTTTTGGCAACACTCTCTTCTTGTTCCAGATCTCTTTTCTAATACTCCTTTTTGGCTTTGTTCGTTTTTACTTTCTTTCTTTCGCTCACAATTCCCTCTCTTTCCTTTCTCTCTCTCAACTTTTTTTGACAATTGTTTCTTATCAACAAACATGTCAAGAATTTGGCAACAAACAAAAACCAGCTCTTTCGTAAAAATTTATGAAGCGGGATGCCAATTATTTCATTTTTTCAGAATATTTTAGACGTTAATTCCCATTATTTATTCATTAAGATTATTACTACAATTTCTGTGATATTCCTTTTTGGTTTTTGTATTATTTCAATAATCATCAGTGTGGATTGAATAAATGCTTGAAAAGAGAAGGGCAAAGATTTTAAAGCATCTAAAATGAGGAAAAACCTCAAGTAATGAAAAAAAGTGCTCTAGTCTGGCATCCATATAAATCCCCAAAATGTTAATTAATGAAAAAAAACGTTATCTTTCTTTTCAAAATGTTTATCTCCAAAAGGCCTCATCTTCTTTCCCAAGATGTGCAGAAGAAAAATCTCCAAACGCAAAAGTCCCTATATCCCTCAAATATATAACAGTATCGTCAAAGATGACATAAATTTATATACAACTCTGTTAAAAAAGCCCACAATGAATACAGTTTTCAGTTGGGTTCCGTCTAAAAGATCACCCCCAGAATGAGAAATTTGAGAGTTCGAATCCTTTGTTTTCACTTGATTGCAAATAACCTTAGGAAAGGTATTAATCCATCTCTTCTTCCTCCAGCTTTGGGTTAAATACAGCAAGTTGTATTCTATTGCATAAGAAATAGCAGTTTAGCGCGGGAAAATATTCGGCCTAGTCACCCATGGATCCAACGAGACATGATTCCTTAATGATGCATCACGTCTAGCACTTAACTGACATATTCAAATTTCCCGTATGTCACAGTTAATGCCACGCTTGGAAATATCGTGGCATTCTCTCGATTTTTTAAAAATTTATTCTACCCGAGCCTTTATTATTATAAAATAATCTGTGGGAATAGTCTAATGGTGCAGATTGCGTGCAGCCTAGCAGCTCAGACCATGTTTATTCACATGGTTTTTTTTAATCATTTCACCCCGAGCAAGGCGGAAACGCCACTGATGTGCAGGGGGTTACATAAATGTAAAAAGATTAATTAGAAAAGAGTGAGGAGTACAAACTAGTTAGAAAGGAACAATAGAAAGCTGAGAAAGCAGGTGCGATGACAGATACATAGGTGGAGAGAAAGAGAAGGTTATACAGGGGAGGGGAGAGAGCTAGAGTCCAGTGGTTAGTAGATGAGTATTGACTTTGCATTTAAATTTCTGGAGGTTGTAACCGCCAGGAAAGCAAGAATACGGGAGTGAGTTCCACAGGCGGGAAGTGCGAGCGAAGAAGCTGCAGGAGTAGAATTGTCGTCTGCATTTGGCTAACCTGACTGTGAATGGGTGAGACCCAGTTGCCTGTCTGGTTGCACGGGTAAACACCTGTTGAGGAGGGACCAGTGACTTAAGCTCATCCGAGCAGAAGTCATGAAAGTATTTATAGAAGAGGCAGAGGGAGGCCACATTTCGACGATGGGGAAGTGGCTGCAGTCGAGTCGCCAGATCAGTACCTATCACATTACAGACTCTCCTTTGGAGCTTGTCAAGAACACTGAGGAGAACGGCAGGGGCACCTGACCATAAATGGCAGCAGTACTCCATGCACGGGCGGATGATTGACTTGTATATATGCAGGATGGATTGAGGCGGAAAAACATCCTGGATCGACATAGTGACCCAATCTTCTTAGCAGTAGGTTTTGCTATGGATTCAATATAGTGGTTCCATTGGAGGTCTGAAAACGGTTGAGGCTTAAAAATAACTCTTTGGCTATATCGTCACCATGAAATTAAAACGTTTAGAGTTTTTGTAGTGTAGCAGGCAAATTTTATTTTAATTTTAACCTATTGCTAGAGACGAGCCAACAGAGAGATGCAAGATAGGTGATCCGTCTAATGAACAGCATCTCTTTTGTGTCGTTGCAAGGCGATGTTCTAGTCTGTCTGTTTTTTTTGTTTGTTTTTTTTTTTTTTTTTTGCTAGTAGTGAACACTCTCTTATAGAAAGAATTATTCTTTGCTTTGACTTCTTTGTCCAAAAAGTAATTTCTCTTCATTTAGTGATCTTATTTTTCCGGGTCTTTTGCCATTGCCTTCGTGAGAACCACTTCACTCAGCTGATAGACACTAAGGAATATAAATATCTGAAACCGTTTTTGCAACTGCTGAATTTTTTTTCATCAAACATAATATCAGCTGACACTGATATCGCTACACAGATTTAGATTTTTCTTAAAGCAATAATAATCAAGGATAAATTCGGGTTGATAAAAGTAACTTCCTTATTTATAATTGTTACTTACCTGTGGCGCAGTGGATATCGGCTCGGAACGAGAAATCGGGGAACCGAGTTCGAATTCCAGTTGAATTCCTTGCATTCACTTACGCGCAAATACCCTTGGGAAAGGTATTAATCCGTCTCTTCCTTCCAGTTATGGGTTAAATAACAGGACGGACTGGGTTCTATAGCCTTGGTCGGCAACCAGTCTACCGCAGAAAGCAATGGCAACCTACTGCGGGATAATCTTCTGCCCAGTCAGTCATGTCTCTTTCGAGACATGATCGCCCAAAGCGTGTATCGCGCATGGCACTTAACTGACTGACTTACTTTATTGATTACTGGTTGATTTTCATAAAACATGTTAAACATTTGAACACTATCATGCGAGAAATATAGTACAGTGTTAACATTCTACCTTTTGCATATTTTCTTCTAATATTAATGTTGAAGGAAAACCACTTCTGTACATATTTGCCACAAATCCCGTATTCATCAGCTTGAAATTAATATTTCTGACGGTATTGTTTGAATTTTATTGTTGACTGAAGCACAAGGTCCATGAACACTGCTCCACCCTATCTGCACGTATACCGTGAACTGCCACACTTCCTAACTGGATACTAGTTGGTCACGCTCATGCGAGGTCAGACGCTGTCTCATTATGGGCCACACTTTTCACTATCAAATAAAACCAGAAATTAGTAAGAAAATTCTACCCTTTGACGGATCTTAATATATTTTATAGCATGCAAATGTAGGGCTATTACTAAAGTAATGTCATTATGAAGTTTTTTTAATTCATCCGGTAAATTTTGAATGCTGACTTTTAATAAAGAATAAAGTAAAGTAGACTTTTTTCTTCTATGTGCCATGTCCTCTCAGGACGTAAGCGATTATGGCTTTCCACGTCTCCCTATCACTAGTGGCTCTTAGCACACTTTCTCCTGTTACCCCACCGAAACCCCGTTCTGCCAGCCACCTGTTTACGCCCTTCAAATATGTTATCCGCTGCTTTCCCGTGTCTCTTTTTCCTCTATCTGATCTGTGAGTATTAGATTTTCCAAGCCTTCCTTCCTCATCACATGTCCCAAGAACTTTAGCTGTCTCTTCCTAATGATCAGTATGAATTTCCTTTACGTTTCCACCCTTTTGAGAACCTCATCATTCCTCACATGCTCGATCCATGATATTCGCAGCATCCTTCTATAGAACCACATTTTATTTGTTTCAAGTTTTTCTTCGACCAAAAATGTTGATATTAAATATTTATTCTTCACTTATAAACGTCAGTTATTATTTTTTATTCAAGAAATACCGCCTAATAATTCAAGGAAAATATTTAATTCTGAGGTAATACTTCCAGCAATATGTTGCACATATATCTACTAACTATTGTTTAACTAAAGAAAAGTCTTTGGGACTCTCAATGTAAAGGGTTACTAAATGAGGTTGTCGTCAGGGCGTACAGATAGGAGGCAATCGGTGCATTTTATGAAGATAAGTAAGATAGAAAACAGTCTTGATGTGGTTAAGATTTTAAATATAGGGGTAGTACCCGCTTTAAATATAGGGGTAGTACCCGCTTGGGAGTTTGTTACTCAATGCCACATTTCTGAGGATGAAATTCTCTGGGTGAACTTAGGTTTCACCAATAGAATATGAATATCAGGTCGGTGCAAACGTTTTTGCCGGTTTGTAAAAGGGGTATTTTAAATCATTGTAATTCATTTTATGCATATTGTTATTACTTAGACATATCACCGTGATTAATTTTTAACTTTCTCTTTCAGATTATTAAAGCATCATTCATAATTTCTTGCAATATTTTCATCCATGTTCTTCAGAGAACCTGCAACAATGTGTTTCTTGTTGCGAATTTTTGCTTTCACGACACCTTCAGACACCATTTTTGGGTAGGCTTGTCACAGGTGATGACAAGTGCCATCTTGCCCCATCCTGCATATTCTCCTGACATAGCTCCCTCAGATTATCACTTATTTCGAGGATTACAAAACCATTTAGATGGCCTTAGGTTAACATCACGAGAGGAGACTGAACATGAGTTAGATTCATATTTCACATCAGAACCTAAAAGATTTTACAAGCGAGGCATTTATAAGCTCGTTGAATCAAGTTAGAGAGAGAGAGAGAGAAAAGGTCGTAATTGTTATGAATAAAGATTTTCAAAAGCACATTTTTCATTTTCAGGAGGAAATTTTAAATAAGCAAAAACCTGATAGAATGCGGCTAAGCCAATGGGCGTACGTGGTATGGTGCATCATAGATGGGGATATCTGAACTGTTGGCACCAAAGAATGCCGTTTAACCAAACATTTGCTATGTATAAAGCAATGGTGTAGAGCGTGGCTGCGTTCTTTATAATTTTCTACACGGAACCAATGAAACAAATTATTTAATATACATGTTTTTAAGGCAGTCACTCTGCTCGTCTAGTGTTAAATATATACGACAGGTGTTTGTATTAATTTGGCCGAGAGATCTTGTATTATTCGAACTGTTTTATAGAACGACATCAATTGATCAAAAGATCGAGCAATTTTTTTTTGCTATAATTATATCTCACCAAGCAAGGCATTTTACAGTCACGGTTTTGCACGGGGTTACATTAGAGGGAAGTTATGAGAAAGAGGGACAGGTTATAGGGGGTGTTGGGAAGTGGGTAAGAAGAAGGATGAAAATACTGTGTGAGTAGAGTGGACGGAGAAAGAGGCATGAGAGAGAGGATGCAGGTTAGTGAGATAGGAGATGACAATTGACTTTACATTTAAATTTTTGGAGATTGTAGTTTTCGGGGAAGCAGGTAAATGGAAGGGAATTCCCCATCGAATTAGACAAATTTCTTTATTCATTCTTTGTCGAACGTGTGTCAGTACGGACGCAGAAATTTTCCCGAGTCGCGTTCAATCATATAATTGTCAAAACTAGTTACATTCAGCAACATACCAACTTGGCATGTTCAGATACTGGCATCTCTAGAAATTGTCAACTATCTTATAAAAGCGACAGGGAAAACCAGCAGTCAAAAGAGGACATCTAGTGAAACTCGTTATCGTTTCTCTAGGGACGTTTTAGGCTGTGATTTCTGAAGCAGGATTATTTTCTCTCCGCGCGTTTCTTGCCCTTCTCTACCTTTTACTCTGCAATACTTAGGAGAAAAGTTTGGGATTTTTATTTATTTATTTATTTATTCTGTTATGCGAAGCTATCCTGGCCAAGGTATCAGCAGCCACTTGTTATCCATCCCCGCCATTGTCTGTTCTTTGAATCGAAATTTACCAAGCAGGGTAACTTGATGTTGATTTTTGGGAAAAGCAAGAATTGAGGAGTGAATCTTTCTTAATTCAAATTTCCTGTGTTTAAACTGTGAGGTATATTGCGATTTATTTACTATATCTGTATTTTTCGTTTTTTTCTTTTCTTTTTGGCGTTCATGCTTTATTTAGGAAAAAAAAGTTTGGGATTTTTATTTATTTATTTATTCTGTTATGCGAACGAAATGTGGCCTCTTTTTGTCTGTTCTATAAATACTTTCATGGCTTCTGCTCGGACGAACTTAAGTCACTGGTGCCTCCTCAACAAGTGTTTACTCGTGCAACCAGACTGGCAACTGGGTCCCACCCATTCACAGTCAGGTTAGCCAAATGCAGACGACAATTCTACTCCTGCAGCTTCTTCTCTCGCACTTCCCGCCTGTGGAACTCACTCCCGTATTCTTGCTTTCCTGACGGCTACAACCTCCAGAAATTTAAATGCAAAGTCAATACTCATCTACTAATCACTGGACTCTAGCTCTCTCCCAACCCCTGTATAACCTTCCCTTTCTCTCCACCTATGTATCTGTCATCGCACCTGCTTTCTATTGTTCCTTTCTAACTAGTTTGTACTCCTCACTCTTTTCTAATTAATCATTTTACATTTATGTAACCCCCTGCCCATCAATGGCGTTTCCGCATTGCTTGGGGTGAAATGATTGAAAAAAAAATTTTCTATTCTTAAAACCACGAAATCATACGTATGCATAAAGCATGTGACCAGATTACGCACTTTAATTTCGTTTCCCTATGTACGACAACTACCTTCTGTAATCAGGTAGTGCTGTCTAATATATTACATCAGATTTGATGAGAGACACCAAAGCTTGTGTTAATATTAAGTTTGATGTCACAGATATTTTGATGGTCGGTAGAGGGAGAGATTGAGTAGAAAAGCATAAACTAATGTGGTAAATTTCAATAATTGTGTAAAAAAATAATTTCAGAAAGATATTTCAGAAAAATTCTTCATTGACATTAAAAAATAAAATAGCGTTTAAGCCATATCGGATATCTTGCTTCTGGAAAGAGAAATTTTGAATTTAACATAAAAATTATTCTCTAATCAACTTTTCTTTCCTAGAACGAATGTGATTAAATTCAATTGATATAAATTAAAAGGATGGCGATTCTTAAAAAACAGATAATTTATTTGATAATCTTTTCAAATTATTTAAGGAACCAGCTAGAATTTAAATATTTTATGCCTCCAAAGGTGAACATTTCAAGAATTAAATTGCTATTTCTAACGTTTAACCATTTTAATCATTCCATAATGGGAATTTTGTTCACCACACGAATTCCATTGTCAGAAGTTTTTATACTTTACTACGCATGTTAGCACGAATACTTTTAATTTTTT
Organism: Ascarosepion bandense; assembly: GCA_037127315.1. NCBI lineage: Eukaryota > Metazoa > Mollusca > Cephalopoda > Sepiida > Sepiidae > Ascarosepion > Ascarosepion bandense. Next base: position 70,978 of record JBBBDQ010029106.1, read on the forward strand.
CCTAAGATTTCACACTATTGTCAATATCATTGAGTTAAATGCCATACGTGATACACGGTTGTGTGATCACGTTTCGAAAGATCTTACTGGGCAGAAGAAATTCTCGTAGTAGGTTGACATTATATTCTTCGGTATACTTGTTGACAACTAAGTGCAAACTATTCTCGTTCCACTATCCATGCCAGTTTAGTACTGCTCAGTTATTGCTCACAAGTCCCCAGTGAATTCAAGTGCAATTACTATATCACCAAATTCACAAACGAATGCTTTTAGGCTATTGTCCTATTAATCAAAGAGAACTGATTACTGATTAGTGCTACTGCTATGCTGTGTGTCAGGTATGATTGCTCATTCTGTTGAACACTTAGCGTCATTTGTCTAATCTTTTCACTTCATTCTGCAGTGGTTGATGACTACCGTTTTCGTTCTATACATGATCAGTCTTGCCCGATTCCATTGTCTCATCCCGCACTACATCATTTTCAGCTTTATTATTAGTATATGTCTTTTTTTCACATTTATATTCTTTGACACAATTGCAAGTTTGGAGTACACATACAATATTGTGCAAATTAATTGAAACAGCTCCATTAGTTTCTTTTCTTTCATCATACAATATGTTTTAGTGCCACTCTATTGACAGGGTTTAATCGAGGTCTATTTTTTCTCAGTTTAGGCCATTTGCAGTGATGCACAGAAATATTAATCAATTTTCGAGATTTATGATTAAATGTGTTTGGCCCTGAAAAATTTGCGTCATCCATGATTGCATCAGATTTTATCACGCTTAGACACTATTGTCTCGACTGTCGATTGGTGGTTCTACGGACATTGTCTGTGATGGACATTGCTCTAAATAAGCGTGCAAAAATTGTAATGTTGCACGAACACACTGGCAAGCCTTACAGTGAGGTGGCGGTCATTGTTGGTGTCAGCCTTTTAACTGCCAGTTGTGTCATCAAGGCAAAGAAGAAAATTGAATCCATCAGTATGAAACATAAAGGAGTTTTTTTAATCAGTTCACCCCAAGCTAAGTGGTACTGCCACGGATGTGCAGAGGTCTTCATATGAGACTAAATGTTTATGCAGAAGGAAAGTGAAGAAAAAGACGAACTAGTTACAGGGGTTGTCAGAGAAAGATCAAGAGAAAGATGGGAACACAGATGTGAAGACAGTTGCGAAAATAGAGAGAAAGGAAAAGAACAAGATACACGGAACGATGTAGAAAGGACTGGAGTTAAGTAGATAAGAGATGGGAATTGACATTGAATTTAAGTTCCTGGAAGTTGTAGCTGTCAGAAAAACAAGTATACGGAAGGGAGTTCCACAAGAGGGAAGTGCGAGTAAAAAAGCTGAGAAGTAGAATTGTCGGCTGCATTTGGTTGATTTAACTGTTAAATGTTAAAGGGTGGGATCGTGTTGCCAGTCTGAATGCACGAATAAATATGCGGTCGGAAGAGAAAAACAGCACCAAGAGACGACGAATATGTGATCAGGGAAAGTGTGAAAGAATCTAAGAAGACATTATTTGTTTTGGGTTATTTAATTTGTGCAATGGTGTAGATTTTGGTCATCTTCTACATCACGTTGTGCTTTAGTCGGAAGTGATTTCTCCACAGACTAAAACTGCTTCTGAATATTGTCCTGTTGTTGTATAGATTGCAGCTCTTCTGTGTCTTTTTCTATAGCAAGTAATATTTGTCACTAACATTGAAACTAGTAGAAATTAAAGAACATTTACATTTATTCTAAAAAGGATAAAGATGTGATCAAAAATATTATTTGTGTTCTGTATGGAGATCTGGGTGACATATTAGTGATTGACTCGGAAAAATAGAAACAGTATCTAAATTTCATCTGTGTTTTGCTAGAAACTAGGAAGAGAGTACTGGATTGCTACGTGCTGTCCGTCGTTCAATATGGCAGTGAATGCTGAACAATACCATCAAAGATGAAGGAAAAACTTGAAGCAACTGAAATGTGGTTCTACAGAAGGATGCAGCGAATATCATGGATCGAGGATGGGAGCAATTATGAGGTTTTGGAAATGATGGAAACAAAAAGGAAATTAATACTGAGCATCAAGAAGAGACAGCTGAAGTTTCTGGGACACGTAATGAGGAAGGAGGGCTTGGAGAAACTGATACTAATAGGCCAGATAGAGGGAAAGAGAAACAGGGGAAAGTAACGGATAACATATTTGAAGGACCTAACCAGGTGGATGACGGAAGGAGGATTGCATGGTGTAACGGAGAAGGCATTCTCAGAGCCACCAGGGATAGGAAAACGTGGAAAGCCATGATCGCCTGAAGGGACAGGGCACATAGAAGAAGAAGATGTTGCTTTCACTTATGCTCTCATCTCCCCACGAGAGATATGAATCCACTACTACACAAAACTATGGCTTCTCTATTTGATTCGGTTTACTAGCCTTGAATAGCATCTAGTCTAAGAGAAGGAATATTCAAAATTCACGACCATGGGCAAGGAACTGGCAAGTAAATGTATGATATTTCCAAAGAGGTCATAGAAATTCCCATAAAACGAACACGAAGAAACTGTCGAGAGCCATGTTCGTATATTTAAGAAATAAACATGCTATATCAGTTAAATAGAAACTGTGAATAATCAATTGTATCAAATTGCTTTGTGGTTTAGTGCTAGGAATTTATCATTGAGCAATGCTCCATGATCGGGCAGACTATTTGGAATGATCAAATTAAACAATTATTTGGAATTAACTAACGTTGTACTCTACAAGAGATTTCTAATACAGTCTCCGAATGAAGTGTCGAAAATATTAGTTTTTTTAATATATAAGTTCCATACAAGTTATATGAAAGAAAACTTTTTATCAAGTGCGATTTTGAAACAAATTGTTACAAACGATGAAAAGTGAAGCAAAACGAACCATTAAGATACTTTTGGAGAATCAAGTAACTGATTTGAACAGTAATGTGACTACTTGTCTTTATCAAAAGATGATGCAGTCTATATTGTAAGATTTGAAAAGGGAATTCTCCAGTATGAGATCCTTTTCCGAAAATCCAACAATTGATTCGAGAAAGAATTGCTCATTATTGGAAGACGAAGGCTAAGAACATTGGCATAATTTCACATCTGGCAGGTGCAAGACAGCATGTTTTCCTGGATGATTAAAAAACAAAATGCTTTTGGTGGTAAAATCTCGCTTACCTACTGTATTCATTGCATTGTCGGATTAGAATTTATTAGGGATTCAGAAGATTCTCTCCTGTGATCAGGCAGCGTTGTTTCACATAAGCAATCAGATTTTTTAATCAGTGATAGCAGGAAAGAAGCTTTTGCTAATTATTAAGTTTGATCAATGAGATATTTTACAGGTTTATAGATTGACAGATGATATGGAAAAACAGAACCGAATGTGTAAAAAAAAAATCATTGAACAAAAGAAAAATAATTAAAAAATACACGTAACCTGAAGATATACGTTTTAATGTCAGAAAGAAAGTTCAGAGAAACCTTCTGCGATATCAAAAACAGAGTTGTCTTTCAGCTGTATGAGGTATCAAAGCTAAATTCGAAAACACTTCATTACATCAGTCTTGGGCACCTCGACATGGCGTAATGGTTAGAATACTTGTGTCATTAGTACTGAGTTCGGTCCTCACTGATTGCTTCATGCTTTCTGCCTTATGCCACATCTACGATGTGCTTGGAAAATCATCATCACATCCGGTTATGCGTTCTCCTTCAGACGCTGTAACTAAGGTCTGCTTGGTATAGTGATTTTCTAAGCGTCGTTTAAATGCGGTATAAAGGCGAATGTATAGAGCGACCTCACTATTCACTTGTAATTATTTTAGCGAGACAATCTTGCCAACTATTACATCACATTATTTTTCAAAAGATGGAAAAGTGATGTAAACATGACGATAGGTGTACCAATCCTCTCCTATGTATATAATATGTTTTTATTATTTATACATTTACAGCCCTTTTTCATAATTTTCAGAATGGACGTTTGTTTTCCTTGGACGCTCTTCAATAATTCTTTTCCAGGTTTTTCAAAAGAAACCTATCATACAGTTTTCTTTACCTTTGCTTATTAAATTCGTTCAGGTTCTTGAATTCTGTGTTTTCAAATTCACTTCTATATATAGATAGCATTTTTTCATCTGATTTACTTTGTTTTTTATTAAATTCATATCCCATTCTATTATTGCTGTTTTTTCTTTCATTTTTGTTCTCATGCGTTTTTTTTTTTTTTTTTTTTACAATATGGTATTATTTCTATTCTTTTCATATTCGAAGAATTGTCAGTGGTTTGCTTATATCTCTTGACATTCCTCCTCAGGTGCTCTGATATAAATCATCCCCTTCCCTGGTCTATACTTTGTTCTACTTTAGCCTTATATAATAGAAACAAACAATTGAAATAAACGCACATGGTAAATTTTCGTTTAAGGTACCGACGTCTTTTTCCCCTTCAAATTTATCTAAAATAGCATTATCTCTGTGCAAATGTATATGCTGAACTCAAATCAACAATTAGTTATTGAAGAAACCTACCTTTTTTGCTTTGAAAGTTCATAAAAACACGAACTATATCTCGCACTTTTTCTCTCCCGTAACTCTCACGAAGTCACGTAATTAACTGCAGAATGACGTTCTACGTAGGCAGCAATTTTGGTCGAATTTCGTCCTTTACTGAAACTTCCGGCGATGTACTTCCTGTTATGAGAGTAATAAGCGTAGAAATACAATAGTGCATTACGTTAATTACGGGAAGTACATCGCCGGAAGTATCAGTAAATGAAGAAAAATATGCCAAAATTCTATCACATGCGCAGTCCGTCATTTTAGAGTTAATTACATGACTTCGTGAGAGTTACGGGAGAGAAAAAGTGCAAGATTTAGTTCGTGTTTTTTATGGACATTTAGATAAAAAAAAAAGGTAAGTTTCTTCAATAACTAACAATTGATTTGAGTTCAGCATATACATTTGCACAGAGATAATGCTATTTTGGATAAATTTGAAGGGGAAAAGCGACCGGACTTACAGCGAAAATTTACCAATCACGCATGCGCACGGAAAAGAGACGCTGGGGAATTTAAATTTGTTTTTTTTAAGTAATTTGCGTGTATAATCTAGTCGATTTAATTTCGATTCTTTTAGTTTATGTTTCTATCACGTTTTATATTAAATACCCCACTTTGAGATAACAGAAAATCTGTGAAGAATGATGAAACGTGGTAAGTAGCTGGATGCAAATTTACTGTAAATGATCGAGCGATTAATGAATTCTTTAAACGTTTTTCTTTCAGCAAATTGTTTTCTTATTTAATTAGAGTATTATTTTTTAAATCGAGATTGTGGTCAATCTCGTTAGGATGAACAACTAGTTCATTTAATGTGCTGTTTTATAAAAGATCCATTCATATAATTATTTATTTAAATTCCATAAGGATTCTTCAATATATTCGTTGTAGTAATTGTTACAGGCAATATAATACATTCGTCCTTCACATTTCACTTATTATTTTGCTTTGTATGAAGTATTTTATTGTTTCAGCTCCTCTCCTCAGACCTGAAATGGAACCACTATATTGAATCCATAGCTAAATCTACTGCTAAGAAGGTTGGGTCACTATGTCGATCCAAGATGTTTTTTTCCGCCTGAATCCATCCTGCATATATAAAAGTCAACTATCCGTCCGTGCATGGAGTACTGCTGCCATTTATGGTCAGGCGCCCCTGTCGTTCTCCTCAGTGTTCTTGACAGGCTCCAAAGGAAGGTCTGTAATGTGATAGGTACTGATCTGGCGGCTCGACTGCAGCCACTTCCCCAGCGTCGAAATATGACCTCCGTTTGTCTGTTCTATAAATATTTTCATGGCTTCTGCTCGGACGAACTTAAGTCACTGGTGCCTCCTCAACAGGTGTTTAGTCGTGCTACCAGACTGGCAACTGGGTCCCACCCATTCGCAGTCAGGTTAGCCAAATGCAGACGACAATTCTACTCCTGCAGATTCTTCTTTCGCACTTCCCGCCTGTGGAACTCGCTCCCGTATTTTTACTTTCCTGACGGCTACAACCTCCAGAAATTTAAATGCAAAGTCAATACTCATCTACTAACCACTGGACTCTAGCTCTCTTCCCACCCCCGTATAACCTTCCCTTTCTCTCCGCCTATGTATCTGTCATCGTGCCTGCATTCTCAGCTTTCTATTGCTCCTTTCTAACTAGTTTGTACTCCTCACTCTTTTCTAATTAATCTTTTTACAGTTATGTAGCCCCCCGCTCATCAGTGGCATTTCTGAAAAAAAAAAACAAAAAAACAAAAAACAAAAACACCAAGTACCGTCGCTGGTGCTTCTTTTTCTTTCTCTTCTTCGTTCCTATAATATTTCTTGTTCTTCATCTGTCTTTCTTTTTTATCTTTTTTCTTAACTTTAAGATCGTGTTTACCTACATTAAAACCCCATTTCGAAATATTATAAAATAAATATTATTATTTTTAATAAAGTCTGTTCAGAAATATTTTTCGCTCCAGAACAGAAACTTTTCAGGCAAAAATATCTCGTGATAAAATATATATATATATATCTATATATATATATATATATATATATATATTTCTCACTCGCTACTGAATGTAACGCATTGATCTTTCTTTTCTTCCTTGTAGACTAAAAGGAACTGAATATTGACATCATGCAAATAGCAAGAATATTTGACGCGTTGTGTGTCAATTGATTCGTATTGGCCAATGGAGAAAGCAGACGTTAACTGCCGATTTTACGTTACACATCAAATTACATGAAGCAAAATCATTTTAAAAGACATTAAAGCATCCCTAAGAAGTAGTTGTGCTATATTTCTGCTCTTCGTTCGAATGGGGAAATCACTTTTTGCCAGACAAGACATGACTTGTCTAGAAAAGAGTTAACGGTGAAAGATAGAAAAAGGCGACATAAATAAATAACAAAACCTGTCAGTAATGAAGTCTTAGAATATTTTGTCGTTATAAAATGTATAAATTATGTTTCATTAGCTCATTTATTATTGATTTGATAATTTGTGGAGTTAAATAATGTGTACATCATTTTTGAGGTCTGGAAGGGTCAGTCAGTTAAGTGCCATACATGAAACACGCTTGGGCGATCATGTCTCGAAAGAGACATGACTGACTGGGCAGAAGATTATCCCGGAGTAGGTTGCAATTGCTTTCTGCGGTAGACTGGTTACCGACCAAGGATATAGAGCCCAATCTGTCCTATTATTTAACCCATAACTGGAGGGAAGAGACGGATTAATACCTTTCCCAAGGGTATTTGCGCGTAAGTGAATGCAAGGAATACGACTGGAATTCGAACTCGGTTTCCTGATTTCTCGTTCTGAGCCGATATCTACTGCACCACGACTGTAAGGGTAGTAGCTGCAAAAACATTAATTGCTCCCGGAGAATGTAACATCACTAGATATCATGAAGCCCCACCCATAAAAAATTCTCACTTCGCAGGAATGAGGTAAAAATTAAGGAAGGATTACAAGTAATGAGGTACGGAGATGAGGATGGTGAATTAATTAAGCATTGTATAAATGTGGCACAATACCAAATATATGGGTACCCAATGAAGAACGAACTTCCTGTTCAGTTGCGATTTATCTAGGGAGACAAGCTTGAAACCCTGCAATCCGGAAGTTATACTCGACTATCTTTATTTAGTTGCTATTTTTCTAACAGATATTTGAACGAGATTCCCTAGTTCCGCAATAACTAGAAATGTTGGTTGCAATTAACTTTTTAAACGGTAACAAGGTGGGCCCTAGATGGCAAAATATTCTTCTTCTTCCATGTGACGTACCCTTTCAGAATGTAGGCGGTCATGACCTCTCACGTCTGCCTATATTTTGTGGCTCTTAGCAAACCTTCTTCTATTACCTCACCCAAACCCCGCTCTGTCATTCACATGCTCAGGCCTGTCAAGTATATTACACGCTGCGTTCCCCTGTTTCTCTTTTTCTCTATCTGACCTATGAGTATTATATTCCCCAAACCACCTTCCTTATTATATATCCCAGGAACTTTAGTTTTCTTTTCCTGATACTCAGCATTAATTTTCTTTTCGGCTCCATTCTTTCCAAAACTACATCATCGCTCATATGCTCGATTCATGATATCTTCAGCATCTTTCTGTACAACTAGATTTCAGTTGTATACGGCTATATCGTGTTGAATACACCGGTTCCCGTCTAATCACCGAAGTTAAGCTACATCAAGCCTGGTCAGTACTGAAATGGGTGACCATTTGGAAATACCAGGTGGTGTAAACTTAAGGACCAAGAATGGTCCACCGGTCCTCTAGGTTTGGGGGTTGGGTGCAGGGCTAACAACCTTGCCCCGCAAAACAGTCTGTTACAGAAACAGCAACAAAAAGTTGCTTCCCTATGCATCATTGAGTGTGATGGATAAATGATAATGAGATTTCAGCTCTTTCAAGTTTTTCCTTCATCTTCGATGTGATTATCCAATATTTACTGTCATATTAAAGAACAGACATCACATAGCAATCCAGTATACTTTTCTTTTTTCTAGGGAATTTTTTCTGTCTCTGAATAATTTACTCAGCTTCTAGAATGCATCCTTGGTCATGCCAGTCTGCATTCGAATATTAGTGTCGCATTTTCAGTCTTTTGTTAGAATGTTTTCCAGGTACTTAAATTTCCGTACTTGCTTAATTTTAGTATCCCCACATGTAATTGGTATTTTAGGCTCCTTTTTTTGCTGATTAACACTCGCTCGGTTTTCTTGTAGTTTATTTGTAGTATTTTTTCCGTTTTTTTTTTCAGCTACGTTTTGTAGGTACTATTTTAGTTTATTTTCCGTGCCTGCTATCAGATATGTATAATCTGCGTATCTTATATTGTTCAGACTGCGGTAGCCGATGACGTATCCTGGCATGACCTCTTCAGTGCTCAGAATAGTCTCGCTGTACAAGTTGAATTAGTCCCGTGAAAATACACATCCTTGCCACAACCATTTTCTATCTTTGTATATCTGCTGAATTCGTTTCCTGTTCGTATGCAAGCAGTTTGCTTCCAGTTGAAGTTTTGATTACTTCAATGTTTTCCACAAATGTGTCAACATTGTCGAGCATTTCTATTCATTCTTTGACGAGCGTTTTTGCGTAGTTTATAAAACACAGATAAACGTCCTTCTTGATTTGCATTGACCTTTCTGTTAACATTATAAGCATAGATATCAGAAAAGGCCGAGCATAGACTGCTTGTAACAAAATGGATAAGATCTGGAAATCCAATCTTGATCGTAAGATCAAAATCCATGTTTTTCGTGCACTTATTGAACTAATCTTATTCTATGGATCTGAAACTTGGATTCTTTCAGCAAAACCACAGCGCCGTTGATATGGATGTTATACTCGTCTTCTCAGAAGAGTACTTGATCTTTCATGGCGAAACCACCCAACTTGTGAAATGATATATGGAGACCTACCAAGAGTATCATCTTTAGTTCAAAAGCGACGTGCCCAGTTTGCTGGGCATTGTGTACGTGATACAGATGAAATTGTTTCATCGTTTGTATTATGGAGGCACCCATCATCTCACAATAGATCTCATAAGTTAACCTTTCAAGACAGGATACATAGAGATACATCTATCGCCAAGGAAGACCTTACAGGAGCTATGACAAATAGGGAATACTGGAAGGGTGTAGTAAATTCTATCTCGCAGGCCGCAGAATGATGATGATATTCCAGTGTTCCTTACGAAGACGCACTGTTCTTGTCCGGCCTGATACTTCGTGCTCTGTTCATCAGGATTTGGATGATAAGTTTTGTTATGTGGCTCATTAAGCTGCTTGTACGCTGGAATTCACACTCGTTTGCACCTGCTAACGGGCTTAAGTTCACTTGGACGCCCACCAGGAGAAGAAAGCCGACTTGACCGGAGGATTCGTTAGGTGAAACCTAGGTAGGTTCGTTGGCTCTAGGTTAGATTTATTCTTAAATGTTTGCTCTACTGTTGTATTGAGCGCTTTAGTGTTAGGGTTCTGGTCTCGAGTTTTTTCTTTCAAACGAGTGCTTCGACGTATGTTCAGGTGCTTAGTTTGTTTCTTTTTTTATTTCCATTTGTTCCCCTTTGATTTTATACTCGGTGGGTTTTTTCAAGACCGATATGAAGTAATTATATATATATATATATATATATATATATATATATATATATATATATATTGTCATTGTCATCTGCAGACAGATCTGTTTCGCCGTATCACAGCTCATCAGTACGGTTAGACTCCGATTGCTTTTTTACCCAGGATTGAAACCCGATCGAAATGGCGTCAGTCGGCGACTCTATCCCTGGGCTATGGGCGTTATATTCAGAAATGATGACATGAATATGTTTTAATATCACTACAAAAGTGGCTATTTTGTTTCGACACTACATGTGTCTTTTTAAGTGATGAGGTTTATTTCAAGTTGAAAAGTTTTAAAATGTTAAAAACAAGCAAAACCCCTTTAATCAGGGAGACATTGTTGCATAGATCTTGTGGAGTGATCAGAATAAAGTAACTTCTAATTTGAAGAATATGTGAGCAGACACAAAAAACAATTTTTAGGGACATTAATATTAATATTTATTTAAATTGATATCAGCATTATTAATCGACTCTTAGATTAAATTTATTCTTATTTCGAATTTTAAATTCTAAGTTTAACAAAAATTATTTGATTTAGAAAGTTATCCAGATATTAAAAGAGGAAAAGACACGAACGCACACATATAAACCTACAAACATCCACACATGGACAAATAGACGAGTGTACACACATACACTGGCAGACACATATACAGATTAATATATATATATATATATATATATATATATATATATATATACAGAGTTAGCAGAAATTGCATTATTATTCTCAGGTGTGATCTTAACGAGTATCTACCCCAGGTACCGTTTGTATAGTTTGAACGCTATATTTATGGGAAAATGTGCTTTATATCAGAGATAGATTATCAAAAACTGTAGTTTGTCTAGAGATGAAAATATCAATAATTACCTTTCCAGAAAAAAATTACCAAATAAACAATTAGTCTTCCTTTAAGTGGCGTATGTCCCGTCAGGACACAGGTGATCATGGCCTATCATATCCCCTATCCCTTGTAGCTTTTAACATTTTTATGGCATCTTTCCCAGACACTGCTCTGCCATCAAGTATGTCACGTACTGTTTTCTCTGTCTTTCATTCCCTCTATTTTACTTGTGAGTATCAGATTCTCCAAACCTTTTTTTCTTATTACGTGTCCTAGAAACTTCAGCCGTCTCTCCCTGATGTTTAGTATAAGTTTCCTTTTCGTTCTCATCTTCTGCAAAACCTTGTTGTTTCTCGCATATTCGGTCCAGATTATTATCAGCATGTTATTGTATAACTACATATCTGTTGCTTCGAGTCGCTTCTTCATCTTTGAAGAGATTGTTTAGAAAATAATCCCGACTATATACAAACAAACAGTCAGTACTAATCGCAAAATGCAGACATGAAAACAAATTTTACTGCGTTTCTTCAAAAGAGAAAAATATAAAGGACTACTTTTTAAAATGCCACCATGAAAAACGCAAATATATGCACTATATACAACTAGGATAATGTTATATACCTTCAATAAATTCAGTTTTTTAAACTAAAATATAAGTTAAACAAGCGCGGAGCAAACACAAAATCCAGGTAAATAAACAAATTAAGTAACTAATAATGTATACTAGAGACGTATGTATGCCTGAAAACGAAGGTTGATGATCGGCTTGAAATATTACGACGGTTAACATGTGTATAAAAATATATTAACTTATTCAGTTAATTCTCTTCAGTAACGGTTGTGTGTAGAGGGGTAGTCAGAGAAAGCACTCACATACGAGGGTCTGACGGCTGGTGTTGTCTTCTCTTCGAGTTCGTCTGCTCTATGCATAGTCTACTCTCTCTAGACCTTGGAAAACACGGTGTTATATATGTCCAGGGTCTTTACGCCATTTCCGGGAAAGCCTAATCACCAATTGTGGTCATTGGCCAGTTGCATTTCTTGTTTATACCATTGTTCAATTTTTTTCCAACTTTGACACACCGATACAACGTCTGATTATTTCATTGTTTCTGATACCAAAAACCAAAAACTATACTTTTGTGGCTTACAAAAATATAATTCTTTCTTCTAATCATTGTCTTATAATTCCAAAATAATTTAATTAATCATATTCTGTCTTTGACAAAATACACTGTTTATTTTTTATTTTTTTGCATTCCAGCTTATACTGAAATCATTGTTTAATTCTTTTCCAGTCTGCAACAATATTTATTTAATTATATTCTGTGGGAAACAGACCGCATTCATTCTTCTTTGTTTATATTTCGTGATCTTGAAACCCGGCGTCATTGACACAATACAATTTTTAATTAATCTGCATTCAGGTTTTGACTGAAATCATCGCCTGAACTCATTTTCGCCTTTGATTTATTTAAGGTCAATTATATTCTGTTCATAGAATATATAATAAAATGAAAAAAAAAAATTAACAAACTACTAATGCCCACTTAAGCGTAAGTAAATCTACTACTAGTAATTAACAACAAATAATTAAATTATTACTAATGAATAATAAGAAAAAAATTAACAAACAACGCGATAAAATAGCTACAAGTATTTGCATTCTAATATTTAGTTAGTTGAACTCAATAGCCTCTAGAATTAACTCTGCAGGGCCAGGAAGTTTTTCCCGTCTGAGTCCATCCTGCACATATATAAATCTACCATCCGCCAGTGTATTGAATACTGCTGCCACATCTGGTCGTGTGCCCCTGCTATTCACCTCGGGACTCTTGACAAAATCCAGCGGAGAATCTGCAATGTGATCGATACCGACTTAGCAGCTCGGCTGCAGTTGCTCTCTCACTGCGTGACGTGGCTTCCCTGTGCCTCTTCTAAAAATATTTCCACGGATTCTGCTCCAACGATCTCTGGTGCCCCTTAGGTATGAATTTACACGAGCTATACATTAGCAACTAAGTTTTACTGCTGAACCCTGATAATATTTAGTACTCTTAAGGTTTTTTTTTTTGCTTTTAACATCGGTTTGTGAAAATATTTTTTTTTATCAAAACTTTTTTTTAAACCGCCGACGATTAATTTTCTTACGAAGTGTCGGCCGAAAGGCGCCTTAAAATCCTCCATTTTTTTTAAACGAGAATCTTTTGTATTTATTTCAATAATAAAGAGAAATATGATCCTTATACTTAAATCAATTTGGCTTGGTGTGGCAGTAGAAAGAACCTATATATATGTGTGTGTGTGTGTGTGTGTATGGGTGTATGTGTGTGTGTTCGTGCGTGTGTGTGTGTATGAGTATGTGTTTGTGTGCGCGCGCGTGTGTGTGTGTGTGTGTAACTGGATTTGGAATACGGAATTTCTATTCAGTCAGTCCCCGTCCAATTAGTGGAATGGCCAATCTTTCTCGCTAAATTTCTCTTGCCATTCATTCTTCTTTAGCAAATATTGATAATGCACATGATTTATATTTCAAAGCGAAAGACGAATGCAGGTGAGCAGGTTATAATTGCATTTCCTTTAAATCGCTTATGAATTCTATTTTGCTCACCAAAAAAAAAAAAAAAAGAAAAATTAAATCACTGTGAGAAAAAAATAGAAAACCACGCAAAACACACCAAAGGAAATTTCAGAGGCGAGAGTTAATGAAAAATAAGAATGCGCACAATAAGAGGGAAAATAATTGAAAGAGGAGAAACGAAGAAGAGAAAGGAACACCAAATGAGGAAAAATAATAGGAGAAAAAGACAAAGACTGGAAGAAGAATTGATATGAATGCATATCAGCGTGAAAAACACACCTTTTTAATTTGACTAATTGCAAAAAACTCAGATACGCCATTTTGCTTCGCTCACCAGCTTCTCGCCAAATATCTATTTTAGTGCTCTTTTGGGTAACCTAATCGAATCAGGCTAACAACTTTTCCCAGATTAACAGCATACAGTATGTACAATTTACTAGCTAAAAGGCTTGAACGTCTGCGCATGGGAACATATATTGGTTCTGTTTTAAACTTTATCGTACAGTGGATAGATGTGAACATAGATAGATAGATAGATAGATAGATAGATAGATAGATAGATAGATAGATAGATAGATAGATACGCATACGTACATACATAAACAAATGAGATGAACAGATAGATAGATAGATAGATAGATAGATAGATAGATAAGGCAACAAAGATAATAAGATAGATAAAGAAATAAAATTAGATAGAAAGAAAGGAAATAGATAGATAGATAGATAGATAGATAGATAGATAGATAGATAGATAGATAGATAGATATGTTTTCTTTCATTTAATTTTGTTTTAAATATTTTCACAATGGGCAGAGCATTTTAGGATATTCACATAACCATTTTCAAGATCCAATATCTTAATTAGATTTGTTGATTAATACGAACAATATTTCCATAGGACATGTCATACTACTTCCACAGTGTCGAAACAAACTCATTTCCTCAGTGTTCAAAATTTGATGACAAAATTCTAGTAAAAAAGCATTTCAAAAGTCACTACTTTGTGAAACATACTCCCGACTGGATGCTTTCCTGAAAGTGACAAGCTTAATCTGCTCAAGTCATGAGTCATTCGATATCTAACCTCTTTATCCTCATGAATTTCACTCTGCAGATTTCCACTTTGTTTTCTATCACACTTTTAAACACCAGTTCTATTTCAATTGTCTCGCCCTGACTTGACTGGCTTTCAAGCATAGTATTGAATTAATTTTAATATAAAATCTATACTCTGTTAGCTGTAAACCTTTTCATACATTATCGAAGACTGCGTTGCCTAAATAATTACACTTCAACCAATTTTTTAATAAGATTTTAATATTTATTCCAAACCAAATATACAAGCAATTCATTCTCTAGTCGAATATTTTACAATTAAAACGAATGTATTACTCGATAGTAAACACTATAGTATGGAAATTATGTAATCGCATTAACAAAAAATGAATGTATAACTGTTAAAAAATCAGTACTTTTTCTTCTATGTTCCCTGTCCTTTCAGGACGTAGGCGATCATGGCTTTCCACGTCTTCCTATCCTTGGTGGCTTTAAGCACGCCTTCTTCTGTTACACCATGCAACCCTCCTTCCATCATTCACCTGATTAGGTCCTTCAAATATGTCATCCGCTGCTTTTCCCTCTCTCTTTTTCTTTCTATCTGTCCTGTTAGTATCAGGTTCTTCAAGCCCTTCTTCCTTATTGCATGTCCCAGGAACTTCAGCTGTCTCTTCCTGAATGCTCAGTATTAATTTCCTTTTCGTATTCATCATTTCCAAAACCTCAGCATTGATCACATGCTCGATCTATGATATTCGCAGTATCATTCTGTAGAACCACATTTCAGTTGCTTCAGGTTTTTCTTTCATCTTCGATGATATTGTCCAGCATTCAGTACCATATGGAAGAAGTGACAACACATAGCAATCCAGTACTCTCTTTGTTTCTAGAAAATTGTCCTGTTTCTTAATACTTTACCCAACTTCTGGAATGCTTTGTTTTGCCATGCCTGTTTGCCTTCGGATCTCTGTGTCACACTTTCTGTCTTCTGTTATAACACTTCCCAGGTACTTAAATTTTTGTACCTGCTTGATTCTAGTATCCCCAACTTGTATTTGGCATATTGGGCTACCCTTTCCACTGATGACCATGCATTCGGTTTTCTTGAAGTTTATTTGTAGACATTTCTTGTCATTCTCTTCAGCTACCTTAGTACATATTTTCTTCATTGACGTCTTGTCTTCTCTCTGTTAGTAAATAGAAGGTACATAATTCTTTTCGTTCTTCTTGCTTTTTGGTTAAATGGGTCCTTCCTTTCTCACTATTATCCCTCACCGTGACTCTCAGACGGAAACTGCAAATTTCCGACCGACTGTAACTTGACCTCACATATTTTCATATTTTTCTTTATTATTTTCATACCCGTCGACCAGATTGATTGCCGCTTTGATCTTCAAAGACTTCATAAAAGTCATAAAAATATCCACTACATCGACTCCGATAAATTCATTTGGGTCTACTTGACTTACTTTGTGTTCAACGGATGAGGAATGGGCCCATGGTGGCAGAAATTATTTAAAAATAGCAGGAATCTTTTTGACACCAGCAGTCAAACATTTTCTTCACAAAATAGGCTTATATGGCCGAAGATTTGTGTAGGAAAGAGCTAATGATTTCGAAAGAATTATATGTTTTTGTTAAGTTTCCACTGGTGAATAAAGATAAAAATTATGTTATTGGACATCATACTCTTATCAGATTAAACAAAAATAGAACCATTTGATTTTAGCGGCATCATGGTGTCGTGGCGAAGTTTACAAGGAACATTGTTTCTTCTCGATAGTTAAGCAAGATACTGGAAACATCATGTCGAAGGATAATTACGCGAAAATACTGAAAGAAAATATGTCTACACAAAAGATTATACGAAAACTCTTTTCAAGGATGAGAATAATACAAAACATTCCACAAAGAAAACAACAAATAAAGCAAGAGGTAAAAATGATCAATTAACCTAACATGCGATCACAGTTGAATCCACGTGAGCACTTGTATAAACTACTTCAACCAGAAGTAGAAAAGGCAAAGACTCTCCAAACCAACAGGACAAAATCGAAAGACTGCATCATTTCGAGTGGAAAAAATATTTGCAGTGATTGCCAAAATTCTGAAGAGATGATAATGAAATCTAGAAGCAATAAAAATAACTACCATATTAAATATCGATTTTGAATTGTTGGTTTCGGTCTTGATAAGGAATAAGTGCAAAACTCTTTTGCTATCCCTAATTTATAGGCAGAAACACACAAATACATTCTGGAATTTCTTTGTAGCCAATGAAATGGGCCG
Source organism: Ascarosepion bandense (assembly GCA_037127315.1). Lineage (NCBI taxonomy): Eukaryota > Metazoa > Mollusca > Cephalopoda > Sepiida > Sepiidae > Ascarosepion > Ascarosepion bandense. The sequence continues at coordinate 87,963 of JBBBDQ010029106.1, forward strand.
GTTTTCGGTTTCATATATCTCAGAACCGGTCCTTGAAGTAAGATCGCTACATATATTTATAAGAATTTGCTCGTGCGTATCAATCTCAATCTTTAGTTTCTAAACTTTTTAGCATATTACTGCTGTTTTGCCTTATTACTTTTTATTTGCCTTCTATATATGGTTTGCTTGCTTTCTGTTATTTTTGCCCTCTTATTTTCTAATCGTTTTCTTTTTACTGAGTATTACGAATTTAACACTTCCGTTTCTTGGGAAGTTATGTCATTTGTTTATATTTAACCATATCCACTCACACTAAAGGTTATGAGCAGAGCACGGTCTGACTTTCTTTGACGTGTATTGACTTATGCACCACTATTTTTATTATTATTTTGCTTATAGAATTTCAGTACTGAAGAGTTTGGTAAAACGTTGTATCTAATAAAACAGTTTTATTGCATATGTCTGTTCGAAGAGCTTACAGAATTAAAAACAGACAGAATGTATTAAAGGCAAAACGGACGTAGAGTGTGTCAGACCAGTGGGCATTGGGGATTTCAAACAGACAGGATATATTAAAGGCAAAACGGACGTATGATATATCAAACTAGTGAGACTTCGAGAATAAAAATTGGCAGAATATTTTTAAAGAAAACGGACGTAAGGAAACAGAATAAAACATAACAAGTTTGTGTTATTCGATGGCAGAAAAGGGTTGTAAATGGATAGCCAAAGACAAGCACAAGATATGAAGTTGTAGAAAGCTCTTATGGTCCATGTTCTGAAGGGTCAGGACGCGTACAAGAAGAAAGAGCCTGAAAGCCAAACCGTATCTACTTGAATATCTGACAGATTCTAAATTCACATGTTTCATATTGCATTTTGCCTTGTTAAGTGCTAAATAGAATTTTAGGTAGTTTGCTTGAAATTTAAATACCTGCGAAGTGTTCTAACAGATGATGGAAAGTGCGACACAGAGATCCGAATGCGAATTGGCATGGCGAAAGACGAATTCCAAAAGTTGAGTAGAGTGTTAAGAGACACGAAAATTTCGCTAGAAACAAAGAAAAGAGTAATTGCTTGCAATATGATGTAAGTTCTTCAATATTGCAGTGAATGCTAGACAATCTGAACAAAGATGAAGGAAAAACTTGAAGCAATTGAAATGTGGATCTACAGAAGGATACTGCGGATATCATGGATCGAGCATGTGAGCAATGCTGAGGTATTGGAAATGATAGAAACAAAAGTATTGAGCATCAGGAAGAGACACCTGAAGTTCCTGGGACATTCAACGAGGAAAGAGGGTATTGGAGAACCTGATAGTAACAAGACAGATAGAAAGAAAAATAGACAGCGGAAATAACAGATAACATATTTGAAGGGCCTGAGCAGGTGGATGATGGAACAAGGGTTGTATGGTGTAATAAGAGAAATCGTGCTAAAAGCCACCAGGGATAGGGAGACGTGGATAGCCATGATCGCCTACATGCTGAAAGGACAAAACAAATATTATTATTATTATTATTATTATTATTATTATTAGAAGAAGAAGAAGAAGAAGAAGAAGAAGAAGAAGAAGAAGAAGAAGAAGAAGAAGCGTGGAATGGAGAAAATGAAATCAGTAGAGGAAAGCTGGCTCAGAGAATTTAACACGAACAGGAAATACTGGATTCAAATCAGCAGAAGTAATCAGTAAGTAACTAATGAATGAGTAGGTGTAAATGGTTGGCAAAGGGGAAACGGGTAGGAATGTACGGGAATCAAAATTTCTTAGAAATACCAAAAAAAAAAAAAATATGGGTAGTCATGAAACTCATTTTGTTTTTCATACTCATTAAACTTTGACCATTCTACACTTCAACGTTCTTTACATGTATATCGCACATTAGGGTATTTAAGGCAATGTATTATTGCTAAATGCTTTTCCATTCTGATTAATATATATTGACCATGTTAGCATTTTGCTGGGCCTATGAATCGTGCTGCTCTCAGACCAGCCGCACTAGTCTGAGAGCAGCATTTCAGCAAATAAACAAAACATTAGAATTGTTATTGTACGGAACCATCCTAATAATCTTTTATGCACACGGCATTGCATATGATGCAATTCAAGACATCATCAAAAAATAAACAGGGCTATTGCGAAGTGTTCTATCTCTCGTAATCAGTAAATCAGTTCAGTGATTTAACTTTTTCTCTAATATTTTATGACGTATTAAAACACTTTATCTAATCTATGTGGATAGAGTGTTCTAATTCTCTGAACATGCTTTTCGTCTTCACGTTTTTTGTTGCTTCCATGTTTCTATGACCTTTGGACATTGTACAGTGAATGTTAGTTTATGATGCATGGATAACCTAAAGGGACGCTTTCATACACTGTTTTTATTAAACTGTTATATTCAGTTCCCCTCTTATAAATTAACAACCAATATATTTGTACTAACTGAAATCACCACCACCATCAACATCATCCCTGTATTTATGACTAGGTGGAGTGATATGGTTGCTGCATAGTTGCCTCCACAGGACTCAGTAACCTACCAATGTTTTAGTCTCTATGAATGATTTCCCAGTCTACTCCACTTTTGTCTTAGGTCTTCCTCTTATTTTATATAACCTGCTATCTTGTAGGATTGGAATATTATGAGCTCTTCTGATGTGTGCATGACATTCCACCTTTCTCTTCTTGCCAATGTGCTTTTCAATAAATTTCAGAGTACGAAGTTGATTTTGATGGTCCCATTCCTATAGTAATTACTTCAAAGTATCCGGTGTACATGGAAACTCAAAAGTTTTGTTGTCTGTATACAGAACTTAAGTCTATAACTCCGGAATCTTCTTCTTCTATGTGCCCTGTCCCTTTAGGACGTAGGCCATCATGGCTTTCCACGTTTCCCTTATCCCTGGTGGCTCTGGGCACGCCTTCTCCTGTTACACCATGCAATCTTCGTTCCGTCATCCACCTGATGAGGACCTTCAAATATGTTATCCGTTGCTTTCCCCTGACTCTCTTTCCGGAATCACACCATCGTATTTTTCCCACAATTCCTAAATGAAACTTAGGCATTTGTTGCGGGACCAATTTTGTTGCAGTGTATGGACATATTTTAGCAAATTTTTATGAGCTTCTGGTATCTCTATCTTGCAAACAATATTTGCGGACTCATGTGAGTCCAGTTAAATATAATTACCCCAAAATCTCGAATTTAGACAAACAAATTTTAATAAATATACTAAACAGACATAATACAAAAAAGAAAAATGAGAAATTAAGTTAAAGTTGCGAAAAGTTCAACGCAATCTTCAGTATGTGTCTGACAGAGATACCTACATGCCAACAGAACGAGAAATAACGTTTTGTCGCTAGCAAAGCCTAAAGGAAGAAGATTTAAAATTTCATGCCCCTTGTACGACTATCACCAGAGTGCGGTAATTGAATATCTGGCTGCCATTGATTATTGTCAGGGCGGCGGTAAACCAGCAAATTAAAGCACTGGTTAAATCTCGTTAGGTTCTCAGACAGTCTTGAATTCAGTTCTTGATTAAGATACTGAGGAAAGGTCATGTAATCTTGTTAAGTAAAAAAGAAAGAACGACAGAAAAAAAGTCGAACAAATGTTGAATATTAACTTATAAGGCCATAAGCATAAAAAAGTAAATGAGAACGGTCTGCCTCCATCTATTGAATAAAGTATCCAGTTCAAAATTCTGAGATCGTTACAGAGTACGACGGTATACGACAGAAGAAAACCCCCTTTTTTTCCTTTTTCTTGATTTAAAATGATGTATAATTTTTACAAAGCTCAAGAGCCCCTCGAGATAGCGTGATACCGAATAAAAGGCACAATCTATGTAGACATACTGGAATATAATTGTTCAACCCTAGAGTCCAACAGGATAAGATTATATTAATTGAGAAATCATTATAGAACGTCGTTAAATTAAGAACCAAGATATTTGTACTAACTGAAATCACCACCACCATCAACATCATCCCTGTATTTATGACTGGGTGGAGTGATATGGTTGCTGCACAGCTGCGCACCAGGCGAGTTTCCTGCACAGGACTCAGTAACCTAACAATGTTTTAGTCTCTATGAATGATTTCCCAGTCTACTCCACTTTTTCCTTAGGCCTTCCTCTTATTTTATATAACCTGTTATCTTGTAGGATGGGAATATTATGAGCTCTTCTGATGTGTGCATGACATTCCACCTTTCTCTTCTTGCCAATGTGCTTTTCGATGTAATGGATATTGACTCGGAATACGAAGCTGGTAGAGCCGAGTTCAAATTCTAGGTGAATTCATTGCATTCAACTACGCGCAAATAACTTTGGGAAAGCTATGAATCTAATATCTTCTTATGGGTAAAATAGTAGAACAGATTGGGTTCTATAGCCTTGGTTGGCAACTAGTCTACCGCAGTAACAAATGTCAACCTATTTCGGGGAAATCATCTGCCTAGTCAGTCATGGATGGAAAGAAACACGATCGCTCAAACGTAATTACCGTATGACATTGACTTCTTGACGAGAGTTACACCTTGCAATTGCCCTCTTTTTTTTAAAGATATCTCAAATAGTATCATATGTAATACGGTGTACATAAGTGATGCTTAGGATGGTTCTGAAGAACCACAATTCTAATGCTTCAATTCTTTGCTGTAGTTCTACTCTTTATGTCCAAGATTCACAGACACAAAGAAATATTGAGATGGCAATATATACTAACCCCAATAAAAAAGCATTTATTAATACTACCATGTCTGAAATATTCCAACATAAAATATCCGTTTTAGAGTTTTAAATATTCCACCAGAAATGAGAAAATTCTTGTATCATTGGTTTACAGTAAAAGCGAACTGTTTTTATTACAATATTTCCTGTTCTAACCTTTCTTAATAATTTAATGTTACCTTTTTCTATTCCAATGCTCATGTTTTCAGTCATAAAACGTCCGTGCTAATTCGGTATTTGCTTGATTTTGGCATCTCCAATTCCAAACTCGTTTATTCAGTTGTCTTTATTGGTAAAGACCATACATTCTACCTCATCACATGTGATGGTTAGTCCCTTATTCTTGTCTTATTTTAGCTCCTTGTCTAGGAAAACCTTCAGTTTTTTCTTCTGTATGTTACATTCTTTTAATCGTATCACCCCGAGCAAGACGGTAATGCCACTGATATGCAGGGGGCTATATAAGAGTAAAAAGATTAAGTAGAAGAGAGTGAAAAGGAAGACGAACCAGTTAGAAAGGAGCAAGAGAAGGATGGGAATACAGGTGTGATGACAGTTGCAAAGGTGGAGAGAAAGGAAAGGATATACGGGGTGGTGAAGAACTAGAGTCAAGTGGTTAATAGATGAGTATTGACATTGCATTTAAATTCCTGGAGGTTGTAGCCCTCAGGAAAGCAAGAATATGGAAGCGAGTTCCACAGGCGGGAAGTACTAGAGAAGAAGCTGCAGGAGTAGAATTGTCGTCTGCATTTGCTTAATCTTTGAATGGGTGGGAACCAGTTGGCAATCTGGTTGCACGAGTAAATACCTGTTGCAGAAGCACCAGTGACTTAAGTTCGTTGGAACAGAAGCCATGAAAGTATTTATAGAACAGACAAAAGGAGGCCACATCTCGTCGGTGGGGAAGTGGCTGTAGTCGAGCCGCCAAGTCGGTACCTATCACATTATTGATTCTCCTTTGGAGCCTGTCGAGAACACTGAGATGAACAGCAGGGGCGCCTGACCATATATGGCAGCAGTATTCCATGCACGGACGAATGGTTGATTTGTATATAGGCAGGATAGATTCAGGCGGGAAAAACATCCTGGCGCGACACAGTGACCCAACCTTCTTAGCAGTGGATTTAGCTATGGACCCAATGTAGTGGTTCCATTTGAGATCAGAAGAGAGAGTAAGGCCGAGGAAGCGCAGTATATTGTTCTCAGGGAGACTCGTTTGGTCCATGCTTATGGGAGGCAGGAGAGGTTGCCTGTAATGATTGACATACAACAGCTTGGTCTTAGTCGCATTGAAATTGACAAGCCACTTTTTGCCCCAATTCACTACAGAGTGTAGATCCCGTTCAAGGTCAGCAGCAAGTTTATGTTTGTCCGCTACGATGAGTTATTTACTGATGCGGGAGTAAATTGTGGTGTCATCTGCGTAGATGCCTACTTGACTCTTGATCTCATCTGGGAGGTCATTTATGAGAATAAGGAAGAGCGTCGGGCTCAGGATAGAGCCCTGAGGGATACCGGCGTCTGTGCTGTAGGATGTAGAGGCATGCCCATCCAGGGCGATCTTCATTTTGCGATTATTTAAAAAAGATTGGATTAAATCAAGCAAGCGTCCGGTAACACCGTAACCCCATAGCTTGCATAGATGCCCAGAGTGCCAAACCCTGTCAAAAGCCTTGGAGATGTCCAGAGCAACAGCACGAGACTCGCCTGACTCATCAAGGGCCTGGAGAATGTACTCCGTAATGGTTGTTAGCATGTCGACTGTGGACCTGGCAAAGCGGAAGCCATGCTGTCTGTCAGAGTAGAGTTTGTGGGTAGTAAGATGAACTATTTCAGCAGTAATTATGGCCTGGAACACTTTCCCGAAAATTGGTAGAAGGCTGATAGGGCGATAATTAGACGTGTCCGAGGTTTCACCACAGTTCTTAAATACAGGAACGACTGAAGAGAACTTCCAACATACAGGAAAACAGGAAGCAGGCAGGAGTTATACAGTTTAGAGAGGACAGGGGAGAGTTCAGGAGCACATTTCTTAACTGTCATCAATGTATCTCATGTTCGAAATATTCGTTACTAATAATTTCTAATATATAACTATAAAATAACTTTATAATATCTATCTATCTATCTATCTATCTATCTATCTATCTATCTATCTATCTATCTATCTATCGAAACGGATCTGTCTGCGGATGACTATTTACGCTCTCAAAACCTGATTGAGCACTCTGGAAGAATGGTAGACTTTGAAAAAAACAGTAGCTACTCTAGCATCTACGCATCGTTCATTCAGCAATGAATTACAACACTCTTTGCTACTCGCGTATGTTTACATGGTATATCACTCGCAAAAGTCTGTCATTTTCTACCGAGCGCTTATAGCTCATAAGTAGAATTGACGACTGGTGTCCATGCGGTCTGGTTTCAATCCTGGCTAAAAACACTCGGATATCTAACTGTACTGGTGAGCTGTGATATAGCGAAATAGAACTGTCTGCGGATGACTATATATATATATATATATATATATATGCGTGTGTGTGTGTACTATGACTAACCTGAAATTTTTTTGTTGAAAATCTTTTTTAGTGATGGTGAGAATGCGTGAAACGATGAATTGTTGGAAAGGATGCAAAAGAGAAGAAAACTAATAATAAATATCAGGAAGAGACAAATGATTTTCCTGGGACACATAAAGCGGAAGAAAAGCTTGGAGAGGTTGGAAAACATAATACTCACAAGTCGGATAAAAGGGAAGGAGAGCTAAGGTAATTCAGCGCGAGATGTACTTGTTACTTTACTGAGCAAATTAATGGCCGAGAGGGGCTTAGAGATACCAAGAGAAAAAATATTGAGAGCGACAAGAGACAGAGCCAAGTGGGAATCCATAATCGCCTACATCCTGAAAAACATGGCAGACAAAGGAGAGGAATGTTTGAAAGGCTTGTGTATTAAATTCAGAAAAATTATTCCGACGTTTGTTTTGACGTTATGACTAGAAGGAGAGTTAAACCACACGTTACATTTCAATAGTTTCGTTATTTGTTTCCTTAATTGCCTATATCACAGAATTCGAAACATATATTGTGGTTACTTTTAGTTAAGACTTTAATATGTTTATTTTCACTGTTAACAAAATCTACCTTATTACTAGAGTGATAAGATAATCTAAATTGGATGAATATTGTCTTGTATTCCGAGATGGTAGTTAGAATTTTTGTGAATGCATTTTTGGTTGCAAGAATTTGAATGTATGGTTTGCACAGGTCATTATTGAAGTCAAAGGTTACGTCAAGGTAGTTGATCAATTTAACGGTTGTGATTTTTTTAAATAATCATATCGCCCCAAGTAAGGCATTTTATTGACACAGTTTTGCAGGGGGTTACATAGGAGGAAAGTTATAAGAAAGAGTGACAGGTTATAGGGTGTGTCAGGAAGTGGGTAAGAGAAGGATGCAAATACAGGGGGTGTCAGAAAATGGGTTAGAGAAGGATGAGACTACTCATGAGAGTGGAGTGTACGGATAAAGGAGAGAGAGAAAGAGAGAATGCAGGTTAGTGAGATAGGAGATGGCTATTGACTTGACATTTAAATTCTTGGAGATTATAGCTGTCGGGAAAGCGGATAAATGGAAGGGAATTCCATAAGCGGGATGTGCGAGAAAAGAAGCTGAGAGTAGAATTCGCGTTTACGATTTATTGGTTTCACAGTAAAACTAGTTGCCAATCTTGTGGATCGAGTAAATTCAGATATAGGGGGCACCAGTTAGCTAAGTACATCTGAGCAGATGTTTGTGTGAGAGTGTGCTACACATAGTTGTAACTTGGTGTTTCTGTTTAAACATATATAAACTAAATCAGATTTATTAGGCAAATCACTCTTTTCAAAACAAATTGCTATTAAGCAACTATTTTCTTAGAGTATATCCTTATAATTCCAATATATCTAGGTTTAGTTTGTAATTTATATCCTTCTTAAAAAAATTAGTTCTTTTGGCGGTTAACAACGTCTATGCAAACAAATTGCATCGTAATTTGTTTATTTACAAATAAAATGTAATAGGTATAAAACCTCGCAAGATATAATTTATTTTTTTAAAAAAAACTAACAAACAAGAGGAAATTATTATCTTCTTTTGTTGGGCCCTTGACATTCTAGAACATTTACCAGGCTTTTATAAATGGATTTTCTAACTTTTTTATTCTTTTATTCTGGATATCGCAGCAGCTCGTATAGTCTCCCAACGATTTTATTATCAATTTGAAAAAAAAAATGACTTTGAAAAATACTCTATTTTTTTTCTTTTGAACACTGCAGCAGTTTGCATTATCTCCCAGCAGTCTGTTAATCATTTTGAAAAAAAAAAAAAGGTTTTGGGAACTTCTCTATTTTTTCTTGTAGTCATCGCAGTAGTTTATATTATCTCCTAGTAATCTTATCATTTTGAAAAAAGATTTTTGGTAAATTCTCTATTCTTTGCTAGCGGACATTTTTTTAAAAATTATCTCACCACAAGCAAGGCATTCCACTGCCACTATTGCGCATGGGGCTACATAGGGGAAGGTAAAGAGAAGGAGTGGTTAGACATAGGGAATGTCAGAAGGAAGGTGACAGATGAGTAAGGATACCGAGGATGAGGTTTGGGCAGATGGCAAGAGTGTTTGATAGAATGGGAGCAGGTTAGTGTGTTAGGAGTGTCTATTGATCTTACATTTAAACTCCTGGAGATTGTAGCCGTCGGGGAAGCAATCGTGTGGAAGAGAATTCCACAGTCGGGGAGTGCGAGGAAAGAAACTGTTGGAGTAGAAGTTACAGCTGAATTTTATCGGTTTCACTGCAAAAGGGTGGGATATAGTTGCTAATCTAGTATCTGGTTCAAATTTGTATTTAGGGAGCACCAGTGATCTAAGTTCATCGGAGCAGAAGCCGTGAAAGTATTTATAGAAGAGACACAGGGAAAACTCTTTTAATGATAGACTAAACGCTTTTTATTTGATAATAATATCTTTCTAGTCTAGTGTCCATTCAATTAATTTCGTGTCCCTGAATACCTTTTATCTGTTTAGGAATTTGTTTTTTTTTTAAATCTGAAGAAAAACCTTCTGCTATAAATATACACTCCATTTGAAAACTTGTTGATTTTGACCTCTCATCCTCAGAGATGTTTCGACTTGATGGTCCGTAAGGATTAGTAAATTTTCACAAGTACAGAAAATCTGCTCGTTGTCAAGCATGCGGATTTGTTCAGGTCCAATTTTGTTTCTTTCAGATTCCTCATGCCAACATTTATTTTAATCATTTCCCACTAAGTTAGGCAATAAAGCTACTAAGACGCAATAGCTTACTGGGTATGAGAGAATATGAGAAAAAGAAAACATTATAAAGAAAAGAGAATATTAAAAAATAGGAATGAAGAAGACAAAATATAACGACAGATATTGAATCTTTAAGATCAAAGTTGACTAAAAGCAAGAAGTCGAAAGAGAGTTCTTCCATTAAGAAAAGCGAGAGAAGAAACTTAGCTTAAAACTCTCGGTTAGATCTCGCCATTTAAACTGTAAAAAATGGGACCTTGCCACCAATCTAGTACTGCGTTTAAATTCATAGTTTGCGTAACATAAAGTAAATTTCATCAGAAAAATTAGTATAGGTACCAAAGATGAAAGCGTTGAAGAACATAGAGGAAAGTTCATCGGAAAATATACCGCGTCCATATTTATAAAAAAGGCACAGAGAACCTAAGTTATGGTCGGAAAATCTTTGGTTTATGCTACAAATATACAAAGCGGATCTTTGTTAGAGTTCAAGTAGGTGCTACACCAGAGTCACATATGGGTTTGAATTAAACTGTTGGCTATCTTCTTCGCTATATGTAAATGGCCATTAAACGCTAAGTAAAATGTGTCTGCAATCTCTCTCAGTCCATATTTTGCTATCTATTGACACAAAGTTACTCGCTATTTTCCTTTGTCTATCTTATTTTTAATACGTATTGCTTGCTCATTATGGGTTTAAGATATTTCAACTGTCTCTTTCCGATAAGAGGTTTTATACTATCAATTAGATTAATGCGTAGCGGTAATATTTATCCCATCACCAACTTTGAACATACCTATAACGTTAGTGTCTAAAAGTCGAATGCCAAATATCACTCCGCCACATATCTAATTTCATTTGATTGGCTATTTGTCGAAAGGATCCAACCTTCTTCCCAAATACCTTGTCAATCAAATGTTCCTCTAATAAGAATCAGTTTACATGTACTAATTCACCCAAATTACGAAGTACTGTTTGTGATGCTGCAGTCACTTAAGTGCCGTAAGTGATCATCATGTCTTTTACGATCATGTCTCTTACGAACCATGATTGACTCGGCAGAAGATTTTTCCGCAGCAAGTTGTTTTCTTTTTGCAGTAGACTGATTGGAAATTAATGGCTATAGAACCGAATCTGTCTTGTAACTCATCCCGAATCTGGAGGGAAAATAGGTGGATTAATAACTTTCCCAAGATTATAAGCGTGTATGTGAATGCAACTAATTGCCACTTTAACTGAGCAGGTTTATGCTGACTTCGAAATTTTGTGACGACGCCGTTATGATGTTCTCACTCATCAGAAGTCATGAAGCATCGAAGTCGGTATGAATCTGCTCAGTTAAACTAACAAACTGTTTGTGCTTATCAACGTTCAATCTTCACTCCGGTTCCGAGCACTTTACGATGGAAAAATAACATACCAAAAACATTTTATCAGTAAAACCACGGTAAGAAACAACAACCTTTGCGCTAAATATTATCACAACTCAACAATATATATATATATATATATATATATATATATGTATATATATATGAGAAATGTAAGCAGTCAAGACTCTAGCCGAATAAAAAATAATTCTCGTAAGCATGAATAAAAAAATCGTATCCCCTAAAATATAACCTATATTTTAAAATTTCAAAGTCGATCTTCATTTCTGATTAGTTAATTTGAAAACACCCATAAAATCTAAATTTAAAATTTTTCCTCCTCCATATCATTCTTTAAATAGCAAACATATTGTTTTCTACATTCAAATGTAAATAATTTTCCCCATAGTTATGGAACATTACCTGAAGACGAGATAAAAAAAATGCTAAAACTGGAAACATAGAAATTTTTGCGTCGAAATGTGAATTAATATAATTTTAAATAAAAAAACAATGTAATTATATCAAGCACTGTGATCTATGTTGTATTGAGCACTTCATAATTAAAAGTAAACGCCTGAGAACTCGGGATTCTAAACCTATTCGTTCTCTTAATCTGGATATATATATATATATATATATATATATATATATATATATCTGCAGACAGTACGATTAGATATCCGATAGCTTTTAGCCAAGATTGAAACACGACCGAAATCAACTAACACACACAGATACACACATACAGTGCTGCGATAACCTTTAGCCAAGATTTTTTTTCTGTAGTTTTACTGTTAAAAAATATTTTGGAAAGCAGGTTTATATATATATATATATATATATATATATATATAGTGATGATCATCCACGTATACTGTCTTAATATGTATAGGAAAGAATATTAATAAAAAGTTTTGAATTTAAAAATGTACTTTTTTAAACAGTATTTGTTTATTTTTATTATATTTTATATTTCAGACCGTCCTCGGTCCTTCATCAGAAACAAGTGATTTTTAAATTTGAATTAGAAACGTATTTCACGATAGCGTCCGAATATTTTTTGTTTACATCACGTGGTGTCGATAAACCAATCAACATGCGGTACGTCCGTTTGTTCATTTTCGGTAAACCAATCAACATGCGGCACGTCCGTAGAGAAAGTCTGTTTGTTTTAGATAAAAAATTCCTTGGAATATCTGAAAAAAAATTTTTTTTTACCTATTGAAATATTTATATATATATATATATATATATAGAGAGAGAGAGAGAGATAGATCATCTGCATGCAGGCATCATTGAAGCTACATTAAATGCCCGCCTGAAGCCAGGATTAAAACCCAACTGATTAATTAGCAACTGGACATTCATCCACCAAGCCATTAATGGACGTTCAAAAAAGGAAGATTTCAGAGCGTGTAATATATTTACAACAATGAAAATGCACCAGCAGATGAAAGTGATCAATCTCGAAATTTATATATATATATATATATATATATATATATATATATATATATATGGGGGGGGTGAGTGTGTATTTGTGTAAGTGTGTGTTTGAACTTATAGAGACATAGTTCATGTTTCTTTGATTCGGCCTTGTGTCATACTTAACCAAACTCCCTACAGCATAAAAGTTTTATCCAGAATTATCATCATCGGATGTTTTCATCGTTATCAGAAGGTTCGTTGTCGGCAGGTTGGAATATGTGACACAGTGTGGAATAGTGTAAGAATAAAATATACATTTGTCATGTTAAAATAGAAATATATTAAAAGAAATGAATAACCAGAATTCGTAGAAATTAATGCTCAATGAGAAAGTTAAACGCATAAAGATTTGTAGAAAATGTTCGTAGTAGCAATTGTTGAAAGAATAAATGCGTACGTACGTATGTATATATGAACGCTTGTTTCATAGAAATGTCTTTGGATGGAGAAGAAGTAAAAGGAAACAGTACGCGAGAAGGAAAGAAAAAGAGAACAAGGTGCGACCTGACTTTATCTCCGGGTTGATTTGAAGTTGAAGTTACATTTTAGTTTTTGTCTTTCTCGCTACTCCCATCTGAGTGACTGTCTTGACTGATGCCGGGGTCATTTATATAGTCTTTTTTTGCACTGGATCGCTAAGTCCTCAAGTCTTACATGTCGCTAGCATTGGTCAAAAATCAATTTAACACCTACTTGCGAAATCTGTTTTTGACATTTTCTTTAAGTCCGTGGTCAATCCTTTTTTCTATTTGGGAACAACAAGAATTTCACACTTCATTGTGAATTTTGGTAAAAATGAAGAAGAAAGTTGATTTTAATTTTTAATTTGCCATCCACTACAGGTTATTGCTTCGAAAATAAATATAGGACAGATTCCTGTAGATAGTCAGTGAGATTAGCTTGCTTATTATGGACCCCAATCAAGTAGATTATTATCACCATTTGTTTTATTTAGCAAACATTAGAGGAATTTGGTAAGAATGATAATGTTATGTCTGTTCTGTATGTGATCTTGAATGGTTCCCTGTAATAATAAACGTTAACATTGTATTTTCATGTATCAAACACACTATGTCTGTGAACAATGGTTAATAACATAGTTCCATCTCTTGTCTTTAGTAAATTTAACTTACTTCGGTATAAGACCAACAGTTAAGTGCAACTAATGGAAGTTAATCAGACTGTAGTAAGACTGACCTGCAATGTTTTTTGTATTCGAACATCACTCCACGGCGACAAACTCCATTCTAGAAGTGCTTTTAGCTATCGATTTGAATTGAACGTTTCATATTAGTAGGCTTCCTCTTAACTAGAAGGCAAAAGAGGCCAGATTCATTGCTTCTAGCCAAACAACTTCACATTGTTAATCTTCCCGAGGCAAGGAATAGTCATGAAATCAAATGAGAAAATTCTAGCTTCAATAAAGATGATCGAATGGCCGACAACTGAGTTCTACAATGATTGAAACTCTACGTGGCTAGCGTAAATGATAGGTAATTAAACGCCTAATTATTTCGTTGTACCCTGGGGAGGCGGCAACGGAAAAGAACGTGCAGTCCAGTGACAATGTCTAAAGAACGGATACGAGCTAGGCAAGAACAGAATCAACTTTGATAATTGGTCGCAACTAATTAGACCTTTATTGAGCCTATGTGTGGAAAGTTACCAACTTGGGTATTCAAGATGTACACTCACTTTGCATTCGATATTAAAGAGAAACCTGGGAGCATCATCATGAGGTAATGGTTAACGATCTAGTCTACATTGTCGTTACGACTGAGTAATGAGTTCGACTCGCAGTGGATCTCCAGGATTAAGGCCACACCGTGTTGAAATACCTATTCTCTTGTAGTAGATCCGCTCAGCTATGTCTGACACAGGGCCAATTCACAAACATAGCCGATACTCCTCACAACTTAAGGGTTTATCAGAATTATCAGAAAGTTGAAACGTGGAAGAATACAAATATATCGTTTGTATGTTAAAGTAAACTTTTATTAACAGAACAGAATAACATGAATTTGTAGGAGTTAAATGTTAAATGATAAAATGTACGCAGTTAAATTTTCCAAGATAGATAGTGATAAAAAGTTAAGTATCCAGAATTCTAGTTGTATGTAGCAAATGTGTTTAATAAAGTCTGTGTTTTTTTTTCCTTTTTTATGGCCGGCGAGAGACTGAAAATATAGGTGAAGCAATAAAGGAAATTGTAATTAGTTTTTAGGAGTCAGTTGAAGTATCTTGTTTTTGCTCTTGTCTTTTTCTTTGTTGACTGCGAGAATGCTGAGGATGGAGAAAAAGGGGTAAAGGAAAATAGAACGAGTAAAGAAGGAGAATGAATATGTGACGGGACTTTACATTTCCAGGTCAGAGGCTTGAAGTTTACTTTGTCACATTTTAGCGTGTCGTGTCTAATTTCTGCTCCCATCTGACTGATTAAGTGTGGCTTTTTTTTGTTTTTATAGCCATTTAGTCTTTCACATCAAACTGCTAACTTTTCTCAGTCTTGCAAATCGCTCCCTTTTATTGGTTAGAAAATTAATTTAACATCTGATGTCGACATCTGGCTTCGTCTTTTTCTTTCAGTATGGGGACAATCTTTTTTTCTATTCGGCAAAATCATGATTTCACACGTCATTGTAAACTGTTCTAAAAGTGAAGGAGAGAAGAGTTATTTTTACTTTAGTGTTCACTACAGTCTAACATAGTACTTAAATGGCAAGAATACCAAGTGCTGTAAGATTGCATGGTGGTGTTATAGAGAATGACCCAGAAATGTAGATAGCAGAGCTGAGTTCTAGTTTAACATCTGGCTTCGTCTTTTTCTTTCAGTATGGGGACAATCTTTTTTTTTTATTCGGCAAAATCATGATTTCACACGTCATTGTAAATTGTTCTAAAAGTGAAAGAGAGAAGAGTTATTTTTAATTTTGTGTTCACTAGAGTCTAACATAGTCAGTAGTTAAATAGCAGGAATACCAAGTGCTGTAAGATTGCATGGTGGTGTTATAGATAATGACCCAGAAATGTAGATAGCAGAGCTGAGTTCTAGTTCCAACCTGGCTTGTTATATCCAGTGTTAAAGGTATGAATCCACATCTTGTCCCTCCAACTATAGGTTAATTAGAAGGACTATTATGAGAAAATTGTTTTTTTTTATCTTCAAAGCATTTCTAGAATAAAAAGTCTGCCTTTAGATAACAAGCAAAAGATTGTTAACCTTTCAAAAATTTTAAAAAAATTAATTAGCTTCCAAATACCTGTAGTGTTGCACGAAAACTAAGCAGTCCGTAGTAAGTGGTTCCTTATTGTTTAAGAGGACAAAAACCCTGAATTTTTAGCCGTACATACGGCAAAAGGACACCACAATTCACAGATAATAAAAAGCGATCTGTGAAGGAAATTTTTTTAAGTCCCGGTATCCTCGATATCTTTCTGTAGAACCATATTTCGTTCTCTTCAAGTCTAGAGGTAGGCTTTCTGACCAATGCCAAATCGATCGAGTTACGATCCCGACTGGAAGCAATCGCAAGTCTAGCCATACTGATGAGCTATGATACAGTGAAACAGGATGTATGTGGATGACTATATATATATGAACTAATATTTCGTTGTGGTGTAATGAATATCAGCTCGGTAGAAGAAATTCAGTCAGTCAGTTAAGTGTCATACGTGATAAACGTTTGGGTGATCATATCTCTTTCGTGACATGACTGACCGGGAAGAAGAATCCCGCGTGAGTAATTCTTTGAGAACTATACCAATAAATGTCTCCAAGTCGAGGATAATTTTTTTATCTATCCTCCTCATCTTACTAATCTTTACAAACTACCTTGAGTGGCTCTCGTGACTTTTTTCAGTGAAATATTGTATAAAAGCAAATTTAATTTTCAGGACCATAGGATTTGATCGGTTGACGTTCGATTTTTATTAATATTAATTTTGTCTCTTATTTACATTGAGTGAACAAGGTGCCAAGTAATTCAGGGTTTTTTTGTCGTTGCTACTTTTTTTTTTTATAGAAATAAACTTTGGGTAACTTCTTAATTCAACTTTTGATTTAATTAAAATTCTCCGACCGTTGCCAGGACTTGTTTATCTTGCAAATATGTTAATTAACAACTGGCCGTAGCTTTTAATTATTATTGTTATTTTTAATATCATTTTATTTGTTTTCGTCCGACACTGAAGGAAGTATTTTAATTTTGATTTAACTTGATTAAAACCTTGAATTTTATTAATTATTGATTCATTGTAAGATGATCTGTGTTCTATGTCACACTGTGGATAAATACATATAAAAAAAGGCGCCGATATAGCTTCAGGTAATTTATTTAAAATAAGCAGGGGTAACATTTTATAGGATTTATATATCGTTTTATGAAATTTGTTTATTTACCTGAATAAACTGTAGAAAATATTTCAATGCGATTTATGATTTACGAGCTGGGGCTGAAAGCCCGACAAAAATCGATTTTCTGGTGTTCCCTCATTTACTGAGATTTGTTAAGTGGGTCGTGCACTTTACTGCACTTCTTAACAAGACTTTTTAAAATATACACAAACCCGAGAGACTTTGTGCAAATTAATTGAAACAAAACTAATAATGCTTCCTAGGTTCTTTTAGACTTTCCCTGATCACGTATACGTCGTCATTTGGCGTGGTTTTTCTCTTTCCTAACACATTTTTATTTATGTTTTCTACTGATGGATCTAATTTGTTTCTTGGCCTTGATGACACCACTGATAGTTGAGAAGCTGACAACGACTATATACACCATCTCTCTGTAAAGCTTGTCAGTGTGTTCGTGCAGCGTTACAGTTTTCGTACGCTTCCTTGGACTAACGTCCATCGCTGAAAATGTCCGTAGGGCAACCAATCGACGGTCGAGACAATATGGTCTGGGCGTCATGAAAATTTGATGTGATCACAGATGACGTAACATTTTCACTGCCAAACTAATTCCATCATACACACCGATGATTGATTCATATTAATATTATTATTGATTCATGTAAATCTAGTAGTCTAAAACTGATCGTATAGTGAAAGAAAGGGAATTAAAATAGTTGTTTCAATTACTTTACACAAGGGTGTAGTGCTCACATAAATTGGTCAGTAAACTAGAATACAATTCTGATGAAATGTGATTATTCATTGCATTCAATGAAATACACATACAAGACTATACACACACACACACACACACACACACACACACACACACACACACACACACACACACACATATATATATATATATATATATATATAAGTTTGAGAATTTAGGCAACAAATTATCTTTTAAATATTGCAGATTAAATAAATTGCAAACATTACGTTTGCTTATTTTTAATAAAATCGGATTTTATTAAAAATAAGCAAAAAAAGATGTTTGCAATTTATATAATCTCATATATATATATATATATATATATATATATATATATATATAGTTCTCATTTCTAAAAAATCACCTGAGGAAGAAGCCAAAAACATAATGATCTGGCTTCGAAACATGAAAAAATTTTGTGTAGTGACACTATGAATTTAAAAACATTGTAACAACCATTATAGTATATATATATATATATATATATATATATATATACTACTGACCATAATTAATAGGCCACCGCGGTGTTTAAAAAATGATCAATTTCATACGATATTTAGTGTTTATTGCCAAGTGAATAATTGTAAATGAAAATAGAATGTTTCTTTTTTTGTTAATACTACACAATAACATGTGCATCAAATGAATTTATAAGTATTTAATAATTACCTATATTGCCGTTTCATCATTGAAAAAATTAATTAAATTTTGAGTGATTCGAACGAGTTCATTTTGCTTCCTTGTCTTGTAAAATTTTGCAAAGTGATAATAAAAAAAAACATTTTTTTAATTTAGAACTATCTACTAAAATATTATTAATAAACCATTTCTTTTGAAAAAAACTTGGTTAGCCTAATAATTATGTCTGGTAGTGCATATATATATGTGTGTGTTTAAATTTTCTTTTAAACATGTCAGATTAAATAAATTGCAAACACAGTGTTTGCTTATTTTTAAATAAACATATAAAAAATTCCATTTTTGATAATTTTCACGTTCTGATGAACGCTAGCAATTTGTCAAACGTTATATTTGAAGCAGAAAAAAATGTACAGTAATTTTTAGCAACACAGTTTTCCGCTTACATTTGTTACCATAACTTCCAACCCTAAAGATGATTTCGGAAAGAGGTTGAAAGTACTTGGGTACCTTAAGAAATGAATGAAAATAACATCTGTCAACGTTACAGCACATTTCTGACATCGTTTGATTGTAATAGGCGAAAGATTATCCATGAGTATGAACAAATTGTATTAAAAGTAAGCAAACATAGGGTTTGCAATTTATTTAATCTGATATATATATATATATATATATATATATATATATATATATATAGTCATCCGTAGACTGATCTTTTTCGCTGTATCACAGCTCGTCAGTACGGTTAGACATCTGATTGCTTTTTACCAAGGATTGAAACCCAACCGAATTGGCGTCAGTCAGCAATTCTACCTCTGTGCTATGGGCGCTCGGTAGAAGGAGGCAAACTTTTATATATATATATATATTAAAGATTAAATGCGGATCAAATGTGGCTATAAATCTGACATGATAATAGAATGAAGAACAAAAACAAAACTTGTGCTGTGGTGCAGAGGATATCGGCTATGAAGACGAAGTCAGAGGGCTGAATTCGAATTCCATATGGATGCGTTGTATTCACTAATGCAAAAATATCCTTGGGGTAAGCTAATAATCCATTGCTCTTTCCTGAAACTATGGGTTAAATTGCAGCACAGATTGGGTTCCATATCCTTGATTGGCAACCAATATACTGCAGAAAATAGTGGCAACCTATTGCGGGAATATTTTCTGCCCAATCAGTCATGTGTCTTTCGAGACTTGACTGATATCAATCAAACATGTTCTAATTTTATTAAAGATTCATCAGATAATGAGAGAAAGCAGACAACAAAACAGCGATTCTGGTATTTTAAACATTGTTTGTATCAGTTCACATTGCTCAATCACTTATCATGTATTAGAGTTGTAGATAATTCTATATATATGTAAATTTACGAAGATTCTTGTATGTCTAAGCGGTTATCAGATGATAATGTATATTCATTAATGGTCAGCCAAATCAGCGGAACATCAGTTCATTCTCATATACAGGTGATTTTTTGAAGCATGCATTCTTCGTATTATATCTATCTATCTATCTATCTATCTATCTATATATATATATACATATATATATATATATATAAACTAATATATAAATGTGACTTTGTCTGTGTGTGTGTCTGTGTGTCCGTTACCTATAAACTCCGAAACGGCTGAACCGAATTTCTTGAAAATTTACACAGTTGTACCATAAGCGTCTGCGAGTGTTCTTAGCTAGGTTTTGTGTCGATGTACCCCCGATAAATATCGAAAATCGATAATCGAAAAAATCGGTTTATAGAAGGTGTGATCCGATTGTAATCAAATTTGATACACTCATAGATAAAAACATAAGAAACGATATTTAGAAATTTCAAGGTTGCAGTTCTTACAATAGTCCAGAAAATCGATAATATATATATATATATATATATATATATATATATATATATATATATATATATATATAAGGCAGGATGTTCGTGTGTGTGTCTGTTCATCAGCCTGTATATCTGTATTTTTTCACCCCTTTTATTTTAGTTTTTGCTTCAGGTTTGGCTCTAAGTAAGTATAATTGTAGTTCTTAGTCTCAACCATGATACCATTTACTCAGAGGACTTATTTAACCTTCAAAATTCAGTTTACGGCAAAAAATCTTATTTGATATCGATACCAGGAAATCAAAATTTAACTCACATCCATTCATTTTTCTTTCAGTCTACGGCTTTAAATGGAAATAACTATTGCTTTTTAGTCTTTTGTGCCAACGTCCAAAGAGTCTGAGCTCCAAGACCATGGATTTAGTTTTAAAGCTTTTGTGACACCCGAGCAACCCTGGGCTATACTGCTATACATATATATATATATATATATATATATATATATATATATATATATATTGTCACTTAACTGAGTAGAGTCATGCCGACTCCGAAGTTTCGTGAAGGCCTCATTTTGATATGCTCACTCCTCAGGGCTTATTTTTCAACTGCTCTTGTGCTCCGCTTTTATTCTTCTTCATATGAGGCTTCGTGTAATATAATATTTTGGTATGTGAGTTGTTCTACAGGTGATTAACTGTTTTGTTTTGTAGATTCCATTTTAATGTTTTATTTTTTTGCAGCTGGTTGATTTTATTTTAATTGTTTTTTTGTTGTGCAAGTTGTTCATTTATCTTCATTGATTTTTATTGTGGTAATTTTCGCGGGCGTAAATTGCTTCATAATGGTTTCTTCTTGTCATTTTGGTTGATCCCTTTATATCATGTTGGGTATATATATATATATATATATATATATATATATATATATATTCTAGTGTTAATATATGTCACCATTTAAAGGATTTTTAGATCATAGTTTATATTTCTGTTCTTGTATGTACTAAGGTTGGGGGACTTTATTTGTTTTTGTCGTTTTTAGGTAGTTGTTATATTATCTTATTTTGTGACGTGATTATATATTTATATTTATATTTGGTAGTTTGGGATTTGTTTTTGTTTTATGTTTATTTATTTTTGTTGGTATTTGTGTTGCAAAGTAGATATTTGTTCGAATGCCTGAAATGTCTCTTTATTTCATTTTTTTGTTTAGTATTTTACTTCGGCTTTGAAAGCAAATTATTTCTAGTTTTTCCTCTTTTTAAGGTAACAATTATTTTCTATCAAATATATTACGAAATTTTAATTAACATTGTCGCAAAAAAGGCAATACATTTAAATAAATAATTATGGAATTATCACATGTAATAATTATCAATAATTGTATTTATTTATACATTACTGAAACTGACTCATGACCGGTACTAACAGAAATGCATTTACAAGTAACAATTAATTTCAATAAAATATATTACGAAACTTGTATATGTTATCGCAGAATAGGCAGTATATTTTAATTAATAATTATGGCAT
>JBBBDQ010029106.1:115000-147500 GCA_037127315.1 Ascarosepion bandense
AAAACAAAATGGAAATAAGAATAGACGCAAAAACAAAATATTATAAATGTGCAGAAAAAATGAGGGAGAAGGAGTTTGTTTTCAGGTTCTTACATGTTAAATAGATTATATTACATTCATAGATACATATAGGACAATATTTTCTCAAACTAATAAATAGAAATTTCAATAGTAACAATCCTCCACATAAAATCTTTAATAGAAACACATTAAAAATTAGCTATTCCTGTACTCCAAGTATGGACGATATAAATTCACACAATAATCAGATTGTAAAGAATTTAATTCTTTTTCTCTACTGGCGTTGTACACGTACGTTTGGGTTTAGGATCAGCTTTGAAATATTCTTAAAAGTAAGTTATAATTTTGCTTTGATTTTACTTTTTATTTTTTGTGGCTAATTTTAAAATAGTTTCATGGTTATTTGAACGGGTATTCTTTACATTTTTTCAAAGAAATTACTTTGACCGGACTTTAACGAAGTTAAAACTTAGTTAACCCACCAACGTGGTTTTTTTTTTCTTTCTTCTTCTTCAATTGGAGTAGATAGTCTTAATTATCACCCTGTTCACACTCCGCCCGCATCTATTGAACAGGCTAAGAGGCTCATCCCTTGTTCCCTGTTTAGGATGTGGTTTCCGGCTTTCTCTCTTCTAATCTTTTCACTCTTACATAGCCTCCGGCACATCAGTGGCGTTACCGCCTTGCTCGGGGTGATATGATTAAAAAAAATACCTAATCAAAGTCAGGAATTTTAAATGCTGGTAATTGTAGAGTATCTGTCCGGTAGAAGGCAAGGGTAAATCCACCCAGGTAATCTAAGAAACTCAGATCTCACCAACCAACAATAGAAAAAATTACCAGACATATATTGGTATATCACCGGGGGGAGTTTAAGCAATGTTACTCTAACCATATTTATTCTTTTTTAGAACCCCAATCAAAATTTTCCGAAGATTTTGGAAAATGAAGGAAGAAGGACTAAACCCCTTAGTTAGTTGGAAACTGATAGGCTCAGCCCCTACTCCCAGAAAATTTCACAATAGGAGCAATCTATGTATATGGGAAAAAATGGAAATATTAAATGACCAAATCAACACCTATTTTAAATTTACGTAAAGAATTCATAAGCAAATGTCACCATAAGTCGAAATTTGTAATTTAAAAACTTAAGATTAAAGTTTTAAATTTAATCTATGAATTGAGTCAATTAAAAGTGTTTTTTTTTTAGCTAGTAAATCTAGACCTCACTAGCATTATAGATAACTTCTTTCTTCCTTTTCCTATCGAAATATCTACTATTTAACATGTAAGAAACTGTAAACAAACTCCTGAGCCCTCATTTTTTCTGCACCTTTATAATATTTTGTTTTTGCAACTATTACTCATGTAACTACCCTGCGCCATGTTATAATTGTAACGGGTGTGCGTGTGTATATACTTGTGTGTGTATTTTTGTAAGGATATGTGTGTTCCTACTTGTATATATATGTGTACATGTATGTGTGTATGTATGTATATATATATATATATATATATATATATATATATATATATGTGCGTGTGTGCGTGTGTGTGTGTGTGTGTGTTTGCGTGTGTATATAAAATTAATGTGTGTGTGTGTGTGGATATATAGAACTTTCTTGAACCAAACTTAAAATATAATTCAGTCAGTCAGTTAAGTGCCATACATGATACACGCTTGGGCGATCATGTCTCGAAAGAGATATGACTGACTGGGCAGAAGGTTATCCCGCAGTAGGTTGCCATTGCTTTCTGCGGTAGACTGGTTGCCGACCAAGGCTATAGAACCCAATCTGTCCTGTTATTTAACCCATAACTGGAAGGAATAGAAGGATTAATACCTTTCCCAAGGGTATTTGCGCGTAAGTGAATACGATGGATTCGACTGGAATTCGAACTCGGCTCCCCGGCTTCATACGTTCCGAGTCAATATCCACTGTACCACAACGCAAAAATTTGCTTATATCCTTAATTTTAATGCTAAAATTTGTTCTTGGCTGACATCCCCAGTCAACCACCCCTTTCCACTTTTTTCCTTTTTGCTTTTTCTCTTCCGTTACCCCTGCCGCTTCTGTCCCTCTGACATGGCTGAAATTTGGCTTTTGAACTCTTAACTCAGGTTTGGAGGAGGGGTACGTCTTCTAGTAAGAGACATAGATATTCGTCTGCTTTCCCCTTTTTACTTCCTTAAATTCCAAAATTTTTAATCCCACCCCATTCTATTTTCCTATGGATGGAAGGGTATTCTTTTGACTTCTGCGGGTATAAAATTTTATAATACATTTGAATTTGAGGAAATAAAATGTTTGTTTCGCCGTTGCTGAAGAAGCGAGGTTCTCTTTCTAGAAATGGCTATTGAATGGATTTAAATATCGAAATATTGCTTTTATTTCTTAGATTTGGCTCTGTAAATAAAATATAATATTTGCATCGAGCCCTCCACCTTGATCAATTTTAATATTAATGAAATTAATATTAATTATGATCGAGTCTTTAGGAATTTCCTATCTGATCGTCCTTTTGGATTTCAAGCATAGAAAAAAAATTATACACTACCGGCCATAATTATTAGCGCACCCTAGTGTTTGTTTATAAAAATGGTGTATTTCATAATATTTTTAGTATCTATTGTCAGGTGAATAATTGTAAATGAAAATAGAATGGTTCTTTTGTTAATACTGCACTATAACATGTGCATCCAATGAATTTGTAAATATTTAATAATTACCTATATTGGAGTTTCATCAATAGAATGAAGAAAATAAAATTTTTCAAAGTAATAATAACAAAAGAACCATCTCATTTTTATTTAGAATTATCAACTAAAAATGATATGAAATATATAATTTATTTTAAAAAAAACCTAGGGTAGCCTATTAATTATGGGCGTTAGTATATATATATATATATATATATATATATATATATATATATATATATATATCATAAATTATATTTTAGAAAATGTGCAAACTACAAGCTGCTACAAAACTGTACATTTTGTTTCGACATTGAAAGAACAATCTCTTATCAGGTAGATAATAATGATGGTAATAAACGTTATTTTCGAAAAGATTTTTAAAAATAACGTTTATTAGTATCAGTATTAACTGCCTTATGAGACATTTTTCTTTCAATGTTGAAACCAAATGTACAATTTTGTAGTAGATTGTAGTTTGTACATGTTCTAAAGTATAATTTATAATAAATATTCATTGGTCTATTTTTATATTGAGCAATGTTTTAAATTAATGTTTTGAACGTTGCAAAGGTTTTTTCGTTCTTTATTCCTTTGGATATATATATATATATATATATATATATATATATATATATACTAGCAGTATAGCTTGGCATTGCTCGGGTGTAATGAAAGCTTTAAAAAGGTCCTGGAGCTCAGACTCTTTGGACGTTTGCACGAAAGACTAAAAAGCAATAGTTGTTTCCAGTTGAAGCGAAACCGTAGACTGAAAGAAAAATGAATGGATGTAAGTCAAATTTTGATTTCCTGGTTTCGATATCAAATAAGTATTTTTCATCGTTGCCTTTTATATATATTATCGATTTACTCTTGTAAGAACTGCAAACTTGAAACTTCTGAATATCGTTTCTTATGTCTTTGTCTATGAGTGTATCAAATTTGATTAAAATCAGACCACTCCTTCTGTAACCCGATTTTTTCGATTATTGATTTTCGATATTAATCGGGGGTACCTCGACGCAAAACCTAGCTAAGAACACTCGCAGACGCTTATAGTACAACTGTGTAAATTTTCAAGAAAATCGGTTCAGCCGTTTCGGAGTCTATAGGTAACGGACACAGACACACACACACACACAGACAAAGTTCCATTTATAAATAAGTTTATATATATATATATATATATATATATATATAGAGAGAGAGAGAGAGAGAGAGAAAGAGAGAGAGAAAGAGAAAGGGTAATTAAGCAGGAAAGACATACAAAATAGAAGAGTGATATAGAGAACAAGCTTTGATTTTTATTGCCTCTCCATTTTGACCGCTGCATAACGGAGGTATACCAGCTTCGGCCTTGCTCACAAAAACGCATGGTTGATAGCGATTAGAAGCCGTTTATTTTCGGCTTTGTATGTTTTTATAAGATTAATGACATGTTGCAGGAGGAATAATTGAATGCCTTTTCTCGAGAAAATTCACTAAAGAACAAAAAATTAAAGGAATGCAAGCAAATATCTGAAAAACAATATCATTTTACTCGAGTAATTGAATGTTAAAATAAGATCCAAAACACACAAGCATATATATATATATATATATATATATATATATATATATATATATATTTCTAAATGAAGAGGACGCAAGGTTTTTATTTTGAGTACTCTGACATATATTATAAACAGTGCTCAATATAATGAGTATTATAGAGCATAATATAATATAATTATATAGTTATGTATCATTTTTACATTGCAACATGGACATTTCTATGTTTCGGGATAGGTTCTCATCATCATGCAATATTGATGTGGTGGTGCAGGTGATTTACATTTAAATGACAAAATCTTTTGGTTTACTGTGAATGTATGTGGGTGTTTTCCTTTGTGGCTAATCAGAATGGAGATTCACTTTGGGGTTTGACCCCGAAGAATACATGCTAACCAACATTTCCTCTTTTTTCCTTCTTCCTTTTACCTCAATCCTATTCTTCCCTTGTTTGTTTCCCTTCCTTAATGTTTATTTCCTATTAATCTGATCTTATCATTTTCCCTTCATTCCATTCAGTTTTATTACCTTTGTGGGATATTCCTTTTGAGTACCAATCCCCTATTCTTTCCTAACTTATCCTTTTTAGTCTAGTTGTTAAAGAAAAAATTAAAAAAAAAAAACATAACTGTAATTTTTTTGTTTCTTCTATCTATTTGTTGTAAAGTTTTTTTTCCATATATATATACACAACTATAGGGTAGGTATGGATGGAATAAAATTCCGTATCCAAAGAAACACTATTCTTTAAAAAAGTGCACAGTACGAAGTAGAGCGAGTAATATTTATTTAGAATTTATAAAATATCTTATAATATCATTACAAAAGTAGCTGTTTTGTTTCGACACTACCAGCCTCTTATCAATGGTTGATGTTTATTACAAGGTGAAGAGATTTAAAAGATTCAAGACTAACCGAACCCCCTTAATCCAAGAAGCATTGTTACATAGACAGTGTGGACTAATCAAAATAAAGTCATTTCTAATTTAAAGAATAAGAGAACAGACTCTAAAAGCAATTTATTGGGGCATTAATATTAATATTTAATTAAAATATAGGTCAGCATTATTAATCGACTATTAGCTTCACTTTACTTTGCGAATTTTTCCTAAGTTTAACAAAGCATTAGATTTAGATTATTAAACAGTTTTTCAGATATTAAACTTCGAAAAAATATGGAACTTCACATTGATAAATTTATAGACATTCACACATGGACAAATAGACGAGTATATACACATGCAAACATATATTGGTATACAGACACATGTACTGCCTAATATACTCATATATATATACATGTCCGTATCTATCTACGAGTTCGAATTCCAGCTGAATTTATTGCATTCACTTACGCGCAAATACAATTGGGAACGGTATTAATCCGCCTCTTCCCTCCAATTATGGGTTAAATAACAGAACAGATGGGGTTCTATAGCCTTGGGCGGCAACCAGTCTACCGCAGAAAGCAATGGCAACCTACTGCGGGATAATCTTCTGCCCAGTCAATCATGTCTCTCTCGAGACATGATAGCCCAAGCGTGTATCACCTATGGCACTCAACTGACTGATATAAATGGCCGTATCTGACTACCGGGCACACCGGGCACGGGTCCGGTCCGATCTTAGTGAAAATCCGGGAAGGAGAAATGTCTTTGTCAGAAATCAAACTAAACAATTCAAGAAGAAAGAAAGAAAGAAAGAAAGAAAGAAAGAAAGAAAGAAAGAAAAACGAAGAAAACATCCGAATGAACACAGTAAAAATCTGTTTGTTTATTTTATTAATTTTGGGAGATAATACTGGTTATACTCAGAAAGTCTGAACCCGATTTCCTGCTTTCGTTCACGTTCTGTACCTAATTTCTATTAGAATAGCCGAAAAAATCCGCAAAAATCATAGTTTCTGGAAACGAATGACACTATATATATATATAAATTCTAAAATTTCGTTTTATCAACGTGTCAATTTACCCGTTAAAATTTAAAGCCAGGTTTGGAAAATGTCTGTAAAGGCTACGATATTGAATACATGTAAGAGCAAATTCTTAAGATGACAAGAGCCTAGAATCAACGAGGTCAAGACAGACACAGTGATATTTCAGTGCATGAAAAAATAACATAATTAAATATATACTCACACAAATACACAAGCTAAAAACAAAAACGTGAAGCGACTAAAAACTCCACAGATCATCATAAATAAAAATGTAACCACAAACATGAAACTAGATTATACACAACTTCTGGCAAAAATAGGTCCTGGGTATGACGGTAAACTGCAAGGCCTCTGATTTGGAGGTTGTGAGGAGCATGGAACCACCTCTTAATTACTGTTTTTCTCAGGTCCACCCTGACACGGAGTGGTAGCACCTGTTAGGGTCCGAGCTATGGGCAAAGAGTTAACTCCTAAACTCGGCTGAAAACACTATGAAAGTATGCACTCCGATAGAAAAATATACATTTTTGAAGCAAAAATCTTACCAACAATACATTCTTTAAGGAAAAAAATATATTACCAGCTATAGATTTTATAATACAAAGCTAGAAGGCAACTTCATTTTTCAAAAATAAGAAAATGAAATATTTTCATCAAAATCTGACTAAATCAAACTTCTCGCTATAACCGAACATAAAATAAGATCTTTAAACCCCACCTTTTTGGCATTAAATAATCTACAGATGTTGATATGCCGTTATACAAAATTCAAACTCAAAATCTAGCATAAATATACGCAAATAAAGTCAAGAATATTTTCATTTGCAATTAACGTCTATTTTTAAGATTTTACTTTTAGATAGAGATGTAAGGGAAAAAATTGAAAATTTGGCTTCGTCTAGCTTTATAGGGGAAGGAGTTAACAGATGGAATGGTAAGATTTGTTAAACAGAGAATTGGGTTAAATAAAAGAGAAAGAAATAGGGTGGAGGGGTAAGAAATTATAAAGGAAAGAAAAGAAAAGAAGAGAAAAAAAGATTCATATATTAGAGACGCTCAATACGTGTCAAACAAAACTAGCATTTATACAGGGGTTAAAGTATTAGAAAGATTTTTTTTATTATTTAAAAAATATACAGCTCTGTAATTTTAATTACATTGAGCTCTGTAAGTTTAATTACATTGAGCTCTTCACCTGTATCATTTTTTAATATTAAAATTTTAATATTAATTAGGATCAGGTTTTTGGGATTTACCTTCCTACTTTTCCGTTTGGATTAAAGATTTTATATATATATATATATATATATATATATATATAGAGAGAGAGAGAGAGAGAGAGAGAGAGAGAATGGGGCAAAAAAGTAGGTACAAAATAACATATTTATTGGCCAAACTAGTAGCTTTGTAGAGAAACGGTTTCAAATACTTGCAGATAATACCCACTTGCTGTAATGGCCGTCTCGTAGATTTGTGAGGGTAACTATTTTAACTGGTCCCTTACGTCTTGGGCATAAGCCGACGTCCCCGCTGTGAACTTTGCGCCACATGAGATACGGTGCTTTATGTTACAGAATGCAAAGTCTAGGGTCAGAACCATCAGGGTGTGGCCAGAGTACCTCGTCGGCGTGGTATTTTGACAGTGAAGATAAACTATGATACCAGTCTATTTCTTGAATTGTTACTATAAACATCGTTTTTTCTAAGCGTTCTGTCTGGCGAAGTGCTTTTCCGCACCAAAATTTAACAGTTGCTTTGTTTACAATGTGTAACAATAGTGTTTATTTCTCTCTTGCCGTATATGAGTTTTATTGTTGTTGCTCATCATCATCATCATACCATGTAATGAGTTAAATGTACTTTTCTTACAATACACTTTTATTATTTTGCTATAATAATGTGAATTATGTTATTTTAGTAAAAAATATTTGTGTCAATAAGTTAACAAGGCAATGGTTAGTCTGCTGTTAAAAATAGTCCACTCTAACTATTTACCATAATTCACAGACTTTACGGTTCCCATATTTTATCTGGAGTATAAGACGATCTTCTATTTTTAGAGGGGATTTTTAAAGTCAAAATGTTCGCCTTGTACGCCGATATCTACCCTACATTTTTTAATCACTGCAAAACGCTTTTTTAAAGAAAATGTTCCATATGGATATAAACAGATTCATGTCTTAATCTGAAACATTTTCACATGAAAATAAGCGCAGCAATATTCACACAGAAGCATACAGTCATTAGAATGCACAATTATATTTAAAATATATGAATGAGTTGCTTGACAAGTGGCAAGGTGTCATGGCGATTGATGATGAATTCATAAATGAATAAAATATAATTGTATATTAATTTTCAAAGAACGAAGTTGGCATAGAAAAACAGAAACCAAAATTCCTATCAGTCTGCGTCATAAAATGGAGCAGACTGATAGTTTATTATCTTAATAATCTTATTCTACTCAGCAGAAACATTTGCTGTTTCTGTGAAATGTGTCTTGTCTAGAATGAGTCAATAAAGTAGACGGTATGTTTTTTGTAATCATTTCACCCCAAACTAAGCAGTACCTCCAGTTACGCACATGGATTAAAACGGGAGAAACAGAAAGAGAAAGAAAGAGGAAAAAGTTTCCGGTGATATCGAAGAACGGGCAAGAGTAATTTGGGAAACAAGATGTTTTTTTAATCATATCACCCCGAGCAGGGCGGTAACGCCACTGATGCGCAAGGGGGTACGTAAGAGTGAAAAGATTGGAAAAGAGAAAGCCGGAAACCACATCCTAAACGGGGAACAAGGGATGAGCCTCTTCACCTGTTCAATAGACGTGGGTGGAGTGTGAACCGGGCGATAGTTTAGTCTATCTACTCCAATTGAAAAAGAAAAAAAAAGGAGTGAAAAGATTGGAAAACAGAAAGCCGGTAACCACATCTTAAATAGGGAACAATGGATGAGCCTCTTCACCTGTTCAATAGACGTGGGTGGAGTGTGAACCGGGCGATAGTTTAGTCTATCTACTCCAATTGAAAAAGAAAAAAAAAAGGAGTGAAAAGATTGGAAAAGAGAAAGCCGGTAACCACATCTTAAATAGGGAACAATGGATGAGCCTCTTCACCTGTTCAATAGACGTGGGGGAGTGTGAATCGGGCGATAGTTTAGTCTATCTACTCCAATTGAAAAAGAAAAAAAAAGGAGTGAAAAGATTGGAAATGAGAAAGCCGGTAACCACATCTTAAATAGGGAACAATGGATGAGCCTCTTCACCTGTTCAATAGACGTGGGGGAGTGTGAATCGGGCGATAGTTTAGTCTATCTACTCCAATTGAAAAAGAAAAAAAAAAGGAGTGAAAAAATTGGAAAAGAGAAAGCCGGTAACCACATCTTAAATAGGGAACAATGGATGAGCCTCTTCACCTGTTCAATAGACGTGGGGGAGTGTGAACCGGGCGATAGTTTAGTCTATCTACTCCAATTGAAAAAGATAAAAAAAGGAGTGAAAAGATTGGAAAAGAGAAAGCCGGTAACCACATCTTAAATAGGGAACAATGGATGAGCCTCTTCACCTGTTCAATAGACGTGGGGGAGTGTGAATCGGGCGATAGTTTAGTCTATCTACTCCAATTGAAAAAGAAAAAAAAAGGAGTGAAAAAATTGGAAAAGAGAAAGCCGGTAACCACATCTTAAATAGGGAACAATGGATGAGCCTCTTCACCTGTTCAATAGACGTGGGCGAGTGTGAATCGGGCGATAGTTTAGTCTATCTACTCCAATTGAAAATGATAAAAAAAGGAGTGAAAAATTGGAAAAGAGAAAGCCGGTAAGCACATCTTAAATAGGGAACAATGGATGAGCCTCTTCACCTGTTCAATAGACGTGGGGGAGTGTGAATCGGGCGATAGTTTAGTCTATCTACTCCAATTGAAAAAGAAAAAAAAAAGGAGTGAAAAGATTGGAAAAGAGAAAGCCGGTAAGCACATCTTAAATAGGGAACAATGGATGAGCCTCTTCACCTGTTCAATAGACGTGGGGGAGTGTGAATCGGGCGATAGTTTAGTCTATCTACTCCAATTGAAAAAGATAAAAAAAGGAGTGAAAAGATTGGAAAAGAGAAAGCCGGTAACCACATCTTAAATAGGGAACAATGGATGAGCCTCTTCACCTGTTCAATAGACGTGGGGGAGTGTGAATCGAGCGATAGTTTAGTCTATCTACTCCAATTGAAAAAGAAAAAAAAAGGAGTGAAAAGATTGGAAAAGAGAAAGCTGGTAACCACATCTTAAATAGGGAACAATGGATGAGCCTCTTCACCTGTTCAATAGACGTGGGTGGAGTGCGAAAACGGCAATTGACATTGCAATTACACTTTTGCTGACTGTGTCTATTAGAGAAGCTAGTATACGGAAGTGAGTTTCACAGGTGAGAAGTGAGAGAGAAGAAACTGAAGGAGTAGAAGAGGCGGTCATACTCGACTATTTCGACGGTAAAAAGGCGAGACCAACTCGCAAATCTCGTAGCACAGTTAAAATCAAATAGTCGGGTCATCAGGTAAAGAAGCTTGTCGGAGCAGTAGCAGGGATAATATTTGAAAAAAAATAGAGGGAAGCCCCATCCCGTCGGTGAGAAAGTGACTGGAGTCGAGTTGCTATATTGGGATTTACTACATTGCATATCCTTCTTTGGATTTTGTCAAGAACATCAAGATGAATAGCAGGAACGACCAGACATGGCATCAGTGTTCAATGCAGGGATGAATTCTAGATTTATTAGTGTGCAAGATAGATTCTAACGTAAAGATCCTCCTGGCCTGACACAGTGACCAATCTTTCTTAGCAGTAGATGTAGCTATTGATTCAATGTAGTCATTCAATTTGAGGTCTACTGAGAGAGTGAGGCCAAAAATGCGCAGTGTGTTGCTTTCTGGACGACTAGCATCAGTCATACTGATGAAAGGTAGGACATTTTCTCTTTGGTGGTTAAGAGAGATCAGCCTCGTTTCCGTAGCATTAAAATTTACGAGCCACATCTTACCCAATTCCATCACAGATCGGATCCATACCGAGAGCAGCAGTGAAGTTTACATATATATTTTAATAAATTTCTTCCGCTCTTCATCTCAGTGTTCTCGACAGGCTTCAAAGGAGAATCAGTAATGTGATGGGTACCGATTCCAGCCACACGATGTGGCTTCCCTCTGTCTGTTCTACAAATATTTTCATGGCTTCTGCTCCGAGGAACAAGTCACTGGTGCCCCTGCCATATGTGTTTACTCGTGCAACCAGACTAGCAACCGGGTCCCAACTATTCACAGTTAGATCAATCAAATGCAGCCGACAATTCTACTCCAACAGCTTCTTTTCTTGCACTTTTCACCTGTGAAACTCTCTTCCATATTCTTGCTTTCCTGACGGCTACAACCTCCAGGAATTTAAATACAATGTCAATACCCATCTCTTAACCACTTGACTCCAGTTATTTCTGCATCACTCTGTATACCTTTTCTTTCTCTCTACCTTTGCAACTGTCATCACATCTGTATTCCCATCCTTCTCTTGCGCCTTTCTCTCACACCTCCTGCAACTGGTTCGTCTTTCTCTTTACTCTCCTCTTATCTAATCTTTTAATCTTATGTCGACCCCACTGCGCATAAGTGGGGTGAAACGATTAAAAATGGTTGATGATTGCTCAAATCAAAAAAGAATAGGGTTCACGTTCAAGAAATCAGTCACTACTTATCTGCTCATGAAGCTATTTTGTATTTTTATCTTCGGTTGATTTTCTCTCAGAACGGACATCTCTGAAGTGGTCAGCATTAATATAATTCATTGTTGGTCACGAGTTTATGTATTTAGCACATAAGTGACCAATCGCACACCTTTTATCTCCGAGGAATTCTCCTTTGGAGTGACATCTGGGTCCTTACTTTTCACTTCTGAAATATGCCGGCGGTTACACAACTTTAAAACATATATACCGTCGTTTTAATTAACCCTTGTTAAAAATGGATGTTTGAGAAACGCATTCTGTACTTTTATTTATTCTTAAAGAAAAGACAAATACTCAAAAACAATAAATGTAGTTGTTTTTTAAAAAACAAAATACCGGAGATAAAGTTACTTCCTTTGCTTTATTTGTGGTTTCTAGACAATAAATGCAAATATACTTTTAATTGGAACTTCACAGCATTACACATAAGTTAAATACAACTAAACATTTATACATTTTAAATGTCTGTCTCTCAATGTGGAAGCGAATGCTGCACAATCTCATCAAGGTTTAAGGAAAAATCTGAAGCAATCAATATGTGGAAATATGCTGAGGATACCATGGACCGAACATGTGAGAAATAAAGAGGATTTTGGAGAGGCTTGAAACGAAAACAAAATCTCCTCATTAACATCTAAAGTTTCTAAAACATGTAATGAGGAAGGAGGGCTAACTGAATTTGATACATACAGTGCAGATAGAAGAAAAGAAAAATAAGGGAAAACAACGCGTGGCATACTTAATAGGCTTGAGCAAATAGATGACGGAACAGGGACTGGGAGGGGTAACATGAGAAAAAGTGTTAATAGCTGCAAAGGATAGGGAGATGTGGAAGCCCATGATCGCCCAAGTCTCGAAGAGCCACAGCATATAGAAAAAGAATCTTGATGTCTAAATATCTTTGACTATTGCCTAACACTTTTCTCTCAACTTTTCTCTTTGATACATGGTCTGTTGGCTCTACAACCTCATTTTCTCATAGAACCATTTTTTTTTCAATGTTGAAGATCGAATTCTTTACTCAGTAAAATGTTCAACTATTCCATCTAGCTGTGTGTCGGTAGTGTAATGTAGGAATAAGAAATTAAGAACTAAAAAACGTTTTGGAAAAAGCCAGCTAAGAAAAATTTACAAGTCAGTGCAAAAAGCAAATTCTGAATCCTGATTGGATTAAAAACAGCAAATTCATATATGACGTATTTTCACATCAAGATGTGAAAAGGCTCGCTGGAGCGGGCGTCATGAGAAGTTTCACTATTTAAATCACGACATTAGCCTGTCAAAGGCAGTCAGATAGAAGCAGAAGCTGACAGCATCTCACCATGTAAAGAAGAAACGGATTACAAAGACATATTCTTTCCGTGGTTTAAAGCGCATTTATCTGTCTCTTTGTCTCTCTCTCTCACTGTCTCTCTTTCTGTGTGTGTGTGTGAGGCACCTCGAGGTGGTGTAATGGTTAGCAAGCTTGTCTCGCTAGAAAGATTGCAATTGAGTAGTGAGTTCGATCCTTACTGGGTACCCTAAGCTTTCGGCCTTGTACCACATCTAAGCGGCGTTTAGAAAATAAACTCTTTGTGTGTGTGTGTGTGTAGCGATGCAAAATTATCTCCCTTTTTTACAGACGAATTTCCTAACATCTTGAGATAAGTGTCAGCCACGAAGTAACGTCAGCCGACAAGACGACAACCCGTGGGCTTTAATTACCAGTTGGTGTGTAAACAGTGAGAACGAAGGAAGCGGGCAAAATAATTAAAATAAATTTAAAAGTATTTGTCTATATTTCTGATATGAAGTAGTATTTACATTCTACAGACTGTTGTTTTCAACTTTATAGTCATGTTTACGAAATTTCGGCGGTTGCACGCTCCAGCCTTCGACAGGTGTAAGAAATTTCGAACCAAACCATTTATTCTAATCACTCTAGTATATCATTCTCCTTCCATGTGCGATGCTACTTCTCGTAGACATGGCTACGGGAAGTGGTATAGCACTAAATTATTCATTATGCCTAGTATTGAACTCACAACTTTTGGGTCAAGTCACTGGAACACCTATATCCACTAGGCCATGTGTCTTTGAGGACATTAGTGCAATAGTTTCTAGGACTTATAAACCAGTAATTACCAGTATCAGTACCATAGCTCATATTGCAATCTTTGAGGCTTATGCTTTTCTCTAGCACTGTATTACTGGTTTCTATATTGTATTCAGTTCTATGCTTGGCCGGCTTAGGAGATTTTTTGTGGCCTAGCGTATGGGCTAATTCCTTAAGTTTACGTACTTTCCATTGGTGTTCCTTATTAATTATTTCAACTTCATCGCATAGGAGGGAGAAAGAGGATCAGCGCCTCGTATGGAATGAAGATGAAGTGGAGAAATCTAAGATTTGCCTTGTCTACTTCCAAGAATCTTATTAATGTGGACAAAAGTAGCAATGTCCTGGAGTACGTGCCCTGGAGAAATTGAAGACGAGGTTCCGTACGATGGCTGAAGTCTTGAGTGCAGAGGTCACGAGATATCGCACTGGCGAGAAAAGAAGGAAGGAAGGAAGGAAGGAAGGAAGGAAGTCTGTTAATTCTGATAAACAGGGTTCTTTACTCACAGATCAGTTTACCTGTCATTGTCTGAGATGCTTCACTGCTTCTTCGGCTCTCTTACGACAGACTAATAAACCGGATATTCCCTTCGGGATGTAAGTACTCCGTCTCTACCTCCATTATCACGTCACAACTCCGTTACTACATGTGACCACTGCTTATCTAGAACACGCTTTATTATATAAGGCTTTGACCAGAATCCGTTCACTTTTGGGCAGTCTCAGTTGATTCCGATAGTTTATCTATTTAATTTGATAATTTTTTCTAATTCTGGTAGTTGATTTGAAAATCATCTATATTTTACTGTTGGCTGTCTAAAAATGTCGGTGGCTCCAGAGCGAGATAAAATGATTAATAGTCCACTTGACTACGTGTGAACCCAAATCAATCGTGCGAGAATCCATCATGTTATACTGTTTTGCCATATTCTAGGCTTGACTCTCTGGATTATTTTTATCTGCATTACACCAGTTCAATGTCTTAAAATAGAAATAGTGAAGCATATGATATATAAATTCTATATATTAGACTAAAATGTAAAAAATAATTGCATAACGTGTTTCATATTTTCTATTGCAAGAATAATATATATGTAAAACCAACAAACAGACCTTTTAAAAAATGTCAAATTAAGTCGGTTAGTCTAAACACTTGGAGAGCCAGACCTGTAAAAATCATTTCGAGGTCTTTGACAAAAAAGATATTTAATGTAATTGATCTTGACTTGACATCTTGTCTTCAATAAATTTTTTTAACAACGTGGGGTGGGTTTCCTTTGTTTTTTCTACAATGTTTTCATGGCAATGATGATGTCCCAACTACATGGATCTAAGCTTAAGGCCATATCACGTTGAATACACCGGTCCTCGCTCGCTCACCGAAATTAAGCAACGTTGAGCCTGGTCAGTACTTAGATGGGTGACTGCTTGGGAATACCAGGTGCTGTAAGCGTTTAGTGACGGATGTGCCTTGTGGTGCAGTGGATATCGGTTCGGAAAGAGAAATCGGTGAGCCGAGTTTGAATTCCAGTTGAATACTCTGCATTCACTGAAGCACTGGTACCCTTGGGAAAGGTATTAATCCATCCCTTCCCTCCAGTATGGGTTAAATAACAAGGGTAGGACTTGGGGACCCTGCCCTTAAAAAAAAATCCCAATAAATCCTGATACTCGAAAAGAAAAAATTATTACTAAACGCAAGACTTATATAAAAACAACAATAAATTGTTGAAAGAAAAAGGTATTACTGTAATATAACAATCTGGCCCCACCCGAGGAAGGCTGATGCAAGCGAGGGTGTTTCCGGTCGTTGAAAGGAACGGATGTCGTTTGACCTTATTTCCGGCAGCAGCGGAAATAACTACAGAGGCAAACAGAACAGGTGTCTCTGAGAATTACGTGGGCGTGCGTGGGCGAGGCAAAACCGGAAGAAAAAGTCCCGGTTCTGGAAGATTATAAAAACACCTCGGCACACGGATTCGCCAGTAGAGGAGCAACAGAGATCGGCCGGTGAAGAGAGAGACACAACAGATAAGACTACACTCCCGTCAACCCATTAGAAGCGCGCTCTCTCAATTCTCTGTTCCCTATGCTACACGGTTCATCGTCATTAATAAAAATATAACTTTATATTTTTATATATATGCGTGTTTGTTGTTTGTCGATATATAACATTACCAGGAATAAATAAATAAAATTTAGTTGGCAATAAATGACTTGCCGAGGTTGATATGCCATAAAAACAAAACAACCAA
Organism: Ascarosepion bandense; assembly: GCA_037127315.1. Lineage (NCBI taxonomy): Eukaryota > Metazoa > Mollusca > Cephalopoda > Sepiida > Sepiidae > Ascarosepion > Ascarosepion bandense. The sequence goes on from JBBBDQ010029106.1 coordinate 131,323, forward strand.
CCAACATGAATGCTACTAGATTGGCGTCTAGGTCCCACCCATTTATAGCTAAATACAACAGCTACTTCTACTCCAACAGTCACTTTTCACGCACTCTGGAAATTCCCGTTTAGTTGCTTTCCTTATAATTACAATTTTTAAAAATTTAAATATAACATCAGTAGCCATGTTAATCTTCTTGAATTCCGTTTATCTTTTTTACTTTCGTCAATCTTCTCTATACTCAGTCTTCTCTTTAACTTTCACTCCCTGTAAACTTCCGCGTACTAGTGGAATTTCCGACTCGTATGGGGTAAAATGAGTTGAAAATAATTATAATTTAAGGTGGAAAATTTTTAGCGTTAATCTGGGTGCCTGATTATAACTGACATTTGTTGATATATTGCCCCGACCAAATTACGTATATATGATTTCTTCAATAAACAGAGTATTTAGAGTGAAAAAAAGCCACTTTGAAGAACGAAATGGGTTACAAATGCTTTTTCTATTTTGTCTTTCAATTATCCAACAATTAAAAGTGCTGCGTAGATGTAGCAAAAGACCGAAAGTATTATATACCCAGTGGGGATCGAAATTCCCACTCAGTTGTAATAGGTTCTATCTTGCTGAACACTACACTACGCCAAAGTGCCAAAACAAGGTATACTCAGATGATTAGTATCTGTTATTTTTTGTTAGAAATATTCATAACTAGCAGTATAGCCCGGCGTTGCTCGGGTGTAATGAAAGTATTAAAGTAAGCCATGGTTCTGGAGCTCAGACTCTTTGGACGTTAGCACGAAAGACTAAAAAGCATCAGTTTTTCCAGTCAAAGCGAAACCTTAGATTGAAAGAAAAACGAATGGATGTAAGTCAATGTTAGAATCGATGTCAAATAATTTTTTCGATGCAAACTGAATTTTGAAGGCTAAATAAGTCCTCTGAGTAAATGGTATCATGGCTGAGCCTAAGAACTACAATTATACTTACTGAGAGTAAAATACAAAACAAAAACCACAATAAAAGGTCTGAAAAGTTGATTTTGATCAAACCCGATAAGATATCGGGTATCGATTTCCAATACTAGAGTCAAATATGTCATCCAAGGTTAAACTAACTTAAGTAAGTCCATGAAAACTTATCGTACCCATCTGGAAAAAATTGGAGAAAATGAGTTATATTGATGGTTGAAAATAGGTTTTCTGATCAGATTCGATAGAATATCGGAGGTATCGATTTCCGATATCGGGGAAAATGAGTCGTCTGAGAAGATCAACTAATGTTTGAAATTAAAATCTATAATTTTACGAAGTTAGAGCAATGTCTGCTGCAAGAACCACGATAAAAGGGCTGAAATCCTGATCTTGATCAGATCTGATTGGATATCCGGGTATCGATTTCCGATAAAAATTATTAGACCATAACCTGACCAGAAGCCTAAACAATATTTGTGTGAAGTTTGGTGAGAATTGGATAAAAATTGTGTTTTTTTATAAAGGACATACAGACAGGTAGACAGACACACACACAAACATCTTGTATTTCATATATATAGATAACCTATTTGATGCAATTCTAAAGTGGGTCGTTGATTCTATTATAAATGATTATAAATCATATATACAAATAAACGTAGTTATGAATATCTCTGCTTTATTGTCAGATATACAAAAAAGTACCATGGGTGGTAAGAAAAATATAGACGCAGACGGTTAAGCGAGATAAGGTATTATAGTTATTGAAGAAAGAAGGTTGAAAATCGATAAAAAACAGAGATCACAGAATATGATATTAACACGAAAATTTGAACATTGACAAGATAAAAACAATGAAATAAAAGCAATATAATGACTGGTTTTAAAGAATGACAAAAACAATTGAGAGATATTAAAAGGATAATGAATGAAAAAAAATATAAGGATGAGTGGAACAAATACTCATCATCACGTAACACAACTAATTTAATATTTAATTTAACCTTCGGTCCAGGCGACTTTTCTTGAGTTAGAAATCAGCGCACTTCAAATTTCTAATCATAAGGCATATATTTTGTTTCAGTTTCTAATTTTAGTATGCTTAGCAGTGTGTTCATGCCTGTGATGTGTATCTACGTGCACTGTCAGATTTTATTATGCAAGTTAATGTTTTCATAGTAGAACTGATAACCGATGTTGGTAAAATTTTTCCGGATATTTTTGTCTTTGATTAAAATATACCATATGAATTTCAGCTTATCAGCTTCTGAGAAATATTTGCAATATCTTATTTGGTGGTGAGAGATTTTATTAGGCTATTCGGAAGTTATTTTATCATACTGTAAAGAAACAGGTATATAGTTATTTTATTGAGAGATTTTTAAAATTTCATGACTTGATTGATATGGGTCTTTAGAAAGACATATCTCAATAGAGAAAATATTGTATGTAAAGTTATTGAATGATGAGAACACACATTTGAACATTGGCAAGATAAGAAAAATTAAAGAACTGGTTTTAAAGACTGTCATAAAAAAAGATATTTGAGAGATATTAAAAGGATAATGAATAAAAAAAATAAAGGATTCATAATCAAGAACATTACTGAAAATATTGAAAAGATTATTAAAATTGGATAAAAACATAAAAGCAACTAAACATTCACCTTTAAGCAAACATCAAAATGACAAACAAAATTTATTTCTCAACAATAATTTTCAGTAATGAATATAGATGCTCATTGGATGGACATGATAACTGGGACAGAGGTTGGATCCTTTAGATAACTAGTCAGCCAATATGACTTTCAAGACAAGAGGTGGAATAATGTCTTGGGATCGTAATTATAGGCAGTAAAATTATAGATCCCTTCAAAGTTAACAATGATGTCAAAATAAATGCAGAGAATTATTCTAAATTCTTGGACAAGACCTTTGTGAGTGGAACAGACTGAAATCAAGAAGTTACGTAAAATTATAGCTCAGCAAGTGATCGCCCCAAAATTATGATAGTTTGGACAATGGATGGGCATGATAGATGGGATAGAGGTTGAATACATCGGATAAGTCTTTAGTTCCAATATACACGTGAATGACTCAAAAATATCTGCGTGATAAGGTTATACACAAGTCGTACAGATGCATGTTGGAACTTCTTTCAAACCAATAAGATCGGCCACTTTCCGATCACATCGGATCTATTTCTCTCTTTCTCGTCTTGAAGTCAAAACATGGCGATCACTTGTCTGTACTCCTTTTGTGGTTAAAACCATTCTTACTTTGCAGAACATTTGACGTAATTATTCTTGCTTGGCTTACAATCTTGGCATATATATATATATTTACACACACACACACACACTCACACACACACACACACACACATATATATATATATATATGGATACATATTGGATGTATATTTGGGCATCAATCTTTCATTTAAACATGTTTCCTTAAAAACGACTAACAGGGAAGTTTTTATTAATTTTTTATTTAATTTTTCTATTTTGCTGAAAAATACTGTAAAAATCTTCCATAATTTTCGACTCTCCAAATGCTTTCAGCCTCTTCACGGGCCATTTTCAATTTTGTTATTTTTCTGATGTTATGTTTTCATGTTTGATTGTAATGTAATTTTTTGTTTCAGTGAAGGACAGTTTTTTAAAGCTGTTACGTGATGCGCACGGCGGGCATCATGTGAGCGTCTGTCTATTTTTTAAAAAGCATTCAAAACTCCATTTCCACTGTTAAATAGTGTAAGGTTGATGGCAGGAGAAGATTGTTTTATATATATTGCCTCTCTTATAGCGAGGTGCCTTTGATATTGTGATTTAGATACGTTTTTTGTATTTTCCACCAAGATTTTTCTTAAGGGTTCACGTAAGTTAGCGGTTAATAAATGTTTTTTTTCTATTGCACTATTATTACTAGATAGGTGGCATATACGACGTCTACACAGGGACGTGGCAGTATGGTCAATATAGGTAATTGATTGATGACAAGAAACACATTTTTGTACAGGGCATTGAAATTCATACACTATATTAGCCATCGCTACTTTAAATTAGATGGGGTTATTATTATTAAAAACAAGTTTTGCTTTTTTCCATTTTCTATAATATATTATAAATTTTACATGTGTTTGATGAAATATGTCAGAAAGATGATATTTAATACTTTTTCGTGTAGAAAATTCTTCTTGTTTATAATTACTGCGCCTTTGGTTAGAATAAAATATGTTGATGTTCTTTTGGGTTATTTTTATTGCTAGTATCATGTATTTTTTGTAAGAATAATTTTATTTGTTTATCAATGATATAGTTGGGTAATTTTATTATTGACTAATGTTCGTTTTATGTGTTTCAGTTCGCTCAAAAATATTCTTTGAGAGGTAGAATTACTACTGCTATTTTATATTTTTCTGGTCATACTGAATATAATTACAAAGGCAAGAGTGATGAATTCGGTGGTTTTTAGTTCTATATTAATGTCAACAAAGGGGATTTTGTTATTGTCCATGAATTCATAAGTGGATTTCAGCCAGGAATTATTTTCAAAATGTATTTTTAGATTTACGATTTCGTCCATGTTTTGTATTAAAACAAAAATGTCGTCGACGTAACTTGTGTAAATCTACGATTTGTCGGTCGTTCTGAACATTTTCTTTTCGATATACCACATGTAAATATTCGAGAAAGTAGGACCCAATGTATATATATATATATATATATATATATATATATATATTAAGCACTCTGGAAGAATGGTAAACTTAAAAAAAACAGTAGCATCTACACATCGTTCATTCAATAAGGAATAAGAGCATTCTTAGCTACTGGCGTATGTTTACATGGTATATCGCACGCTAAACGTCTGCCTCCTTCTACCGAGCGCCCATAGCTCAGAGGTAGAATCGCCGACTGATGTCATTTCGGTCGAGTTTCAATCAATCGAATGTCTAACCGTACTGATGAGCTGTGATACAGAAAAACAAATCTGTCTACGGATGACTATTTACGTTCTCACACTCTGATTGTGCACGGAATAATGGTAGACTTTGAAAAACCAGTAGCTCCTTCTACTGAGCGCCCATAGCTCAGAGGTAGAATCGCCGATAGATGACAATTCGATCGAGTGTCAATCCTGGCTAAAAGCAATCGGATGTCCTACCGTACTGATGAGCTGTGATACAGCGAAACAGATCTTTTTGTGGATGACTATATATATATATTCGTCATTCACATACAAGCCTGTTTTTCTGTATCGATTTGTTGTCAGTCGGAGATGCTTATCCCTAAGCCATAGGTTTATGGATCAAAGAAGGGAAATTTTAGCGTATTATATATAAGTGGTGTATACGCACGCCAGTCACCGAAAGAACTCAGTTCATTTCTTAAGAGTTATGCATGTTTGCTTAGTATTATTTGTCCTCTTTTTTCTTCGTCTTGATATTATTCATAGGAACGGTTGTTAATTCATTTGTTAAGCATTTACGCAAACTACATTTAACCATAAGCAAAAATAATTGTCACATATGACAATTATTTTTGCTTATAGGATTGCAATTACATTGTTTGTCAATACAGTTTTATGATCGTTTCTGCCGATTACATTTAATCATGTTTAATTATCTAATCTAATCTAAACTAATTTATAAATGGAACTTTATGTGTGTGTGTGTGTGTGTGTGTGTGTGTCCGTTACTATAGACTCCGAAACGGTTGAACCGATTTTCTTGAAAATTTAAACAGTTGTATTATAAGCGTCTGCGAGTGTTCTTAGCTAGGTTTTGTGTCGAGGTACACCCGATAAATATCGAAAATCGATAATCGAAAAAATGGGTTATAGGAGTGGTCCGATTTCAATCAAATTTGATTTACTCATAGACAAGGACATAAGAAACGATATTCAGAAGCTTCAAGGTTGCAGTTCTTACAATAGTGCAGAAAATCGATAATATATATATATATATATATATATATATATATATATATATAAGCAAGATGTTTGTGTGTGTGTATGTCTGTTTATCTGCTTGTATGTCTATATTTTTTCAGCCTTTTTATTTTAGTTTTTGCTTCGGGTTTGTTTCTAAGTAGGTATAATTATAGTTCTTAGTCTCAGACATGATACCATTTACTCAGAGGACCTATTTAGCCTTCAAAATTCAGTTTACGACGAAAAAAACTTATTCGATATTGATACCAGGAAATCAAAATTTGACTTACATCCATTCATTTTTCTTTTGAGTCTACGGCTTCGCTTTAGCTGGAAACAACTATTGCTTTTTAGTCTTTCGTGCCAACGTCTAAAGGGTTTGAGCTCCAGCAACATAGATTAGTTTAAAGCTTTATTACACCCGAGCAACGCCGGGATATACTGCTAGTGCTACATAAGCAGCCAGTCAATATTATTTACAAGGAAACGAGAAATGGAGTAATGTATTATAGGCAGGAAAATTTTAGGTCCCTTCAACGCTAACAATGGTATCAACATAAAGTCAGATGATTATTCTAAGTTCTTGGACAAGACCGTTTTGAGTGGCACAGGTAGCAACCAAAAAATTCAGATTGAATCGTATATTCAGGTAAGAAAATTTATTTTCTTTCTATTCTTTTGTTTGTAGCATTCTTGTTTCAATCTTTTCAACTGTCGAGTGTCATCCCACGGGTGTATGTTTTTCCGTCTCACTTTTCGAATTATCTCCCTTGTGTTGGCTAATGATGATATAATTAAATTATTTGATTCCATTTTTTATTTTGTGGGCTTCTATGTTATGCCATTTTTGTGATTTATGTGAGCCTAAGCGGAATATTTTGTTATCATTTGTGATGAAAGTAGTATAGACAATAGTAAGATTATATAGCTCTCTTCAATATTGATGATGATGCCAGCTTAAAGGAAGTATAAAAGTAAAAATATTAAAATTTCAATTTTTAAGCTTGCAAAAGCTCTAAAGCTAGCTTGAAGAATAATTTAAATCCTTTTTCATATTTAAAATTTCATATTTAAAATTTAAGGATATGTTCCTTACAATTTGATTTTGTGATTTTATTTAAGTTGCAAAACAAAACAAAAAAAACAGGCCAGAAGTGGATTTGTATAGTTACATACAAAACACATTGGCTAAGAAAAATATTCTTCTTGACTTATATATATATATATATATATATATATATACTAGCAGTATAGCCCTGCGTTCCACAGATGTAATGAAAGCTTAAAAACTAATGATCCTGGAGCTCAGACTCTTTGAACGTTGGCACGAAAGACTAAAAAGCAATAGTTGTTTCCAGGTAAAGCGAAACCGTAGACTGACAGAAAAATGAATGGATGTAAGTCAAATTTTGATTTCCTGGTATTGATATCAAATAAGATTTTTCGTCGTCAACTGAATTTTGAATGCTAAATCAGTCCGGTGATAAATGGTATCATGGCTGAGACTAAGAACTACAATTATACCTACTTAGAGCAAATCCCCAAGCAAAAACTAAAATAAAGGGGCTGAAAAAAATACAGACATACAAGCAGATAAACAGACACACACGCAAACATCTTGCCTTTTATATATATATATATATATATATATATATATATATATATATGAATTTTCTCCACTATTGTAAGAACTGCAACCTTGAAATTTCTGAATATCGTTTCTTATGTCTTTATTTATGAGTGTATCACATTTGATTAAAATCGGACCACTAGTTCTATAAACCAATTTTTTCGATTATTGATTTTCGATATTTATCGGGTGTACCTCGACACAAAACCTAGCTAAGAACACTTGCAGACTCTTATAGTACAACTGTGTAAATTTTCAAGAAAATCGGTTCAGTCGTTTTGGAGTCTACAGGTAATGGACACACACACACACACACACAGACACGCACACACAAAGTTCCATTTATAGATAAATTTATATATATATATATATATATATATATATATATAAATTTACTAATATATATATATATATATATATATATATATATATATATATATATATATGTTATATTAGTCACCCAAATACAAGCCTGATTCGCTGTATTAGAGCTCATCGCTGTGGCTAGACAAATCCACTTGCTTCTGGCCGTGATCAAATCTTGGCCGATTTGGTAACAGTCGGAGTCGCTACCCCCTAAGCCATAGGGGCATGTAATCAGAAAAGGTAAATTTTAACGTGTTGTATATAAGCAGTGTATACATAAGAACTCAATTCATTTCGAATGAGTAACGCATATCTCGCAGAAGTGGAAAATGTTTTTAAATTTTTTTTCTCTAGAGAGCTTAATCGAAATGAGAACATAATATATATATATATATATATATATATATATATATATATATAGTCATCCGTAGACAGGGCATTGAAATTCATACACTATATTAGTCATCGCTAGTTTATATTAGATAAGATTATTATTATTAGAAATAACAATGTTTGCTTTCTTCCATTTTCTTTTATATGTTATAAATTTTACGTGTTTGATGAATTATGTCAGAAATATCATATTTAATAATTTTTCGTGTAGAAAATTCTTCTTGTTTATAATTACTGTGCCTTTGGCTGGAATAAAATAGTTTTATTGTGTTATTTTTAATGCTAGTATCACAGCATTTAATGCTAGTATCACATCTGATTGCTTTTAACCCAGGATTGAAACCCGACCGAACTGGCGTCAGTAGGCGATTCTATCTCTGAGCTATGGGCGTTCGACAGAAGATGGCAGACTAGATAGATTGCAGGCTGTATCAAAAATATATGTACAAACTTAGAGGTGGTTTACTCACACAACAAGAACAAAATATTTATAAACTCAGGTCCGCAAATACTTAAGATACAATCCAAAAATACTTTCAGAAAATTTGGAGGCGCGTTTCTGACACCAAAACAATGCAAACTGTCCCTATGGTGTAGTCCATATATTATTCGGGAATTACATGATTTCATTTTAAAAATATGTATATAACAAATGTCCATACACTTCTAATCACACGTGAGCAGATTTCGTATTGCACGATGTATATCTGCAGATTATCATAAAAATAATCACACGGATACAAATTTACACGGTCACTAGACATTTCTCACTGTCACATATATTTACGCATTCATAAATTTTACATTGATTAGCGCCAAAAGTATCTCTATAAACTAAGGATAATTGATGCGAACATGGAAAACGATATATGAGAAACACACACACACAGACACTCACACACACACACACACACACACACACACACACACACACACACACACACACACACATATATATATATATATATATATATATATATATATATATGAGTGTCTGCGGATGAGTATATATCTATATATATATATATATGTTTATATCTAGAAGCAAACCTGTATTGGCCATAATTCTTCTGTTATTAATAATGGCTTTGGGATATATGCAAGCGATAAAGGCATTAGCTTAATTTAAAAGCACTTTCAAAATTACTTTTAACGGGAGTATATGATATTCGGATCAGCCTCGTCCGCTTAATTACTTTATAGAAAATATATAAATTTCTGCCTACCTACTCAGAAATCTACTCGCATACGTGCAAACATATTTACATATATGAATGCACGACCTGTTGAGGTTGAGGTGCGATGGAAAAACTGTCGTCTCCATGTGAAAATACTACTGACATCTCATTTTAACAGGTATATTTAATAATAATTATGAACTTAGCCCCCTAGTGACACCTATATATGAATTTACTCGAGCCACAAGATTAGCAACTAGATCCCTTCCTTTTACTGTGAAGCCAATAAAATGTAAACGCAAATTCTACTCCAGCAGCTTCTCTTCTTGCACTTTCCGCCTGTGGAATTCCCTTCTGTTTACTTGCTTCCTCGGCAGCTACAATCTCCAAGAATTTAAATGTAAAGTCAATAGTCATCTATCTCACTAACTTGCATCCTCTCTCTTTTGTTAGTTTTTTCTTCTACTCCACTCTCATCAGTATTCGCATCCTTTTATAACCCAAATCCTGACACCCTCATAATCTGTCACTCTTTCTCATAACTTTCCGCCTATCTAACCCACTTCGCACCAGTGGCAGTAAACTGTCTTGCTTGGGTCAATATGATTATAAAGAATACAAAAATATTATACAGAAAATATCTTGAAACACTGAAGAGTAAGTTTATTCAGAAAAATAGCCATTGGTTTCATCCACGGACTCAAGAAGGCTTCAGAATTCCTTGCATCGCTTCTGGATAATCTTCTTGTTTTAGTTGGCGAATAGTGTTATAATCTTTGCCTTCTGTTCATATTTTGTATTGCAAATAGATTTGTTGATCTCTCTCTGAAGTGCGCCCCAAAAGTAATAATGAAGGGTGTTGAAGTCTGATTGCCAGGTGTAAGTGGTGATGTGGTTTCAGAAATTGCCTGATAACAATGATTGGGTTCTCCCGCTTTTGTGTCATGGTGGAGTATCCCGTTCCAGTCATAATGTCTTCCAGACCAAGAGCAGCACTGCCTGCGTAAACTCTTTTACGTAGACCTCCGTATTGAGTCTGAGGCCCTCACCAATAGATTCAGGCGTTTCTTTTCTAATTAGAATGATCAGAGTGTTTCTCGAGCTACCGTATTTCGTAATCATAATTAGACTCATCCAGCTCTTTCCGAATCACCTACACTGCTCATAGATTAAAACGAAAAGACTTTGAAAAGTTTATATTGGTTCTTCCGGTGCGAATGCCAAGCAGTATCGCATGCCATTTCAAAAACAAATAAAAATCAAACAACATGCATCCACAATATGAATAATATAAAACAGTGATAATTTACATAAAATAGAGATAATTTACATATCGCACCATATATATATATATATATATATATATATATATATATTAATGCATGTTTTATTAAATAATATAAACAAATTTTGTCTATTTATTTTATGTAATTTTTTTTTCATATTGTCAGGTAAGCTTAATAGCATTATCATTAAATGAAGAAAGAAAATTACAATATTGATACGTAAGGCTTTTTATAATCCAGTGTAAGATTTTAACTTACTTAAGCCATTTTCAAAGATGTCAAATTACATTATAGTATAAAAGTTCACTGACAAACAATAATGACAGCATGTTTACATGGAAGATTTTTAAGCAACGACAAACTCGTGCATATAAGACGGTGGAAGCATAAAATAAATAGCCAAAACTTGTTTATATTATTTAATGAAACAGGCATTAATGAAAAAAATCTGTCTAAATACACACGCACACGCACACACACACACACACACATATATATATATATTTATATATATGTATATATATATATAGAGAGAGAGAGAGAAAGAGAGAGAGAAATCGATAGATGATTAGGAAAAATTGAAATTTAGAACAAGATTGTAGAGCTTTAGAAGGCTGCCACCATTTACTTGAGTTGTTTTCCACCGAAAGATTCTTCAGATTTGACTATTCTTATGGGTGCCATACCACCCTGCCTCACGAACAGAATAACCATTCTCTATGTCAACGCACACCACCAACATGATACGTTTAACCTCTCATGTTACATGCATTAACTGTTACACATGACGTCAATTAGAACGATTCAAATGACAGCTGTTTAAAATTACAAAAACGTAGCCAACAAAATCTTGTTTGCCACACGGACAACAATTGTGTGTCCTTAGTCCATAGCTGGAGAGTGAAGCGGCGGATTAATACTTTTCAAGGAGAATTCGAACTAGGCTTCACCGATTTCGCTTTCATAGCTGATATCCACTGCACCAAACACACATAGAAAAAATTAGTTATTTTAAGACACTTAAATAACACTAACATAATAAATAAGAAAAATGAATTGATGATTACATGTAGGCAAAAAAATAAATAACACATCACTCAATAAATCCCAGGCCTAACTAATAGAGCAATGACTTTTAGGCAAAATTCGACCTTATTTATCAACATAGTCTCCTTCTTGAGTGATACACAGATTCCAACGCTTCTCTAACAATTCGATGTCTTTTTCTAGAACGATGTGTTTTTAACTTCAAACTCAAAATACGCCTCAATGTGCGATATCACTTATTCATTGGGGGGGGAAATATCTTTCACTGAAGCATTAATGTGAAATTTGAATACAGCCAGTAGTCGATGGGGGCCAGATCTGCAGAATAAGGTGGATGCGGACGCAATTCGAAGTGAAATTCCTGTAGTTTTGCCATCGTTGCGATCGACTTGTGACACGTTGTGTTGTCTAGGTGAAATATCATTTTTTCTGCTTCATTTTTGGCCGTTTTCTGGGAATCCACAAGATGGTGGTGAGAAAATGAATTGTGGCCGAAATACCAGGTAAGTGCCGATTATAATATGAACGCTGGATTTTGTCAAGAATTTAAAGATATATAGCAGGAGCATCAAACCAGATATGACAGCAAGATGTGGCTTCCCTGTGCCTCCTTTTCTCGCGCTTCCCGCCTGTGGAACTCCCTTCCACAAGTCTGCTTTCCCGACAGCTACATTCTCCAGGTGTTTAAATGTAGGATCAATAGACACCTCCTATCACTCTAACCCCCAATTATTCTCAGAACACTCTCATCTACCCAACCCTCATTCTCGGTATCCTTACCCGCCTATCACCCACGCTCTGACATTTCCTATATTTAACCATTCTCGGTATCCCTACCCACCTATCACCCATCCTCTGACATTTCCTATATTTAACCATTCTTTCAACACTCTATGTAGCCCCCTGCACAGTAGTGGCAGTGACATGCCTTGCTCGGGGTGAAACGCTTATAAAAAAAAATGTGCAGGATTTTATTCTGACAAAAACATTGTCGGGATAATCCATTGAATCAACATTCCTAGTAGCAGACCTAGATATTCAATCAGTATAATCATTCGATTTCATATGAGTGGAAAATGTGAACCAATAAGATACAAAGTGTTACCCTTCTTGAGGTTAGCATCAGTCATACTGATGAAAAACAGAAAAATGTTGTTTGCTTTGATTAAATAAACGCAGTTTTGTTTAGGAAGTCTTATTCAAATTTAATTCAAAATTACAGACTAGTTGCTATAGTCAATTATATTTTATTTTTTCTTTCAGTATTCACATTATTCAGACTATTGTCCTCATCTTTGTTGCTATTTGTACGACGTTTCGGCCGTTGTACGCTCCGGCCTTCTTCAGGTACTAGCTATTTCGAACCGAAACCTTTATTACAATCACTGCGGTACATGATCTACATTCCATGTGTAGTAAAGCCTCTTGTGGTTGTCATGAGTTATCTCTATCTAACCCTGTAAGTTACTTGTTCACCACTGCTGTGGCCTGGTATTGAACTCATAAATCTTTGGGTCAAGTCTCAAGTCACAAGAACCAACCAACATCTCTATACACTGGGCCTTAAGGACACATAGCCCAGTCGATACAGACAGAAAATATATCTCAGAAATGAAGACAATATATATTTTTCTTTTTCAGAACAAATTAGACAAAAATTGTCCGAATGCTTTCATTATATTTAAATTTAGTCAAGGTCTTTTTTTAGTGTCACATTTTGTTTTTGGATTTCAATGTTCAGTTATTTTCATAAATAGACAATTTTTAAATTGCATAACCCGGCAGCCAACAACACTGCAACAATTACGGAAAACTTTGTTTTACGACAAATAACAATAGCTAAAAATGAAATTGAACATTTAAATAATTAAATGATAATAAAGAAAATCCTTTAACCGTTTCACGAATACAAACGATAACTTTGCAGACATACTAAGATACGTTTGTATACATCCAAATGTTTTATTACTTACACCTAAAGTATCTGGGTTTTCATGTCATTTCAGTTCTCTGCTCCGCATCATCCATATAATCTAATTCTTCCAATCAACTATGACCTTACTATCTATTGGTTAACTGAGACAAACCCTCCAAAATTTTTCCCCTTAGTTGTCTGGATATGGTAACAATTGTGTGGTTTTTAAGATTCTTTATATAATGATTTCTAACAGAAAAAATATTAATATCAATATTAGATATTAACACTGATCTAGCCACAGGGATCAATGTAATTAAATTTATTTATTTATAGAGCCAATGTTTATTATGTATATATAACTTTAATATTTCACATGGCCGACAGGTATTTTAAAACCCCCGTTTCATCAACATGATCAAAGCATTATGAGAAAATTTAACTTATTTGTTTGCGTTTGTAAAAACGGAAGTAAGTGTAGGTAGGGAAGAGAAATTTTGCCATAATGTTTTGGTCTCACTGACGAGAAGTGTATTTAGAAATACCTGTCAGAAATAGCCACCCTAAATATGAAATACTGAATTTTTTATGCGTAGTATATATATATATATATATATATATATATATATATATATATATATATTTGTGTATTTAAGAAAAAATTTTTTTACACATGTCAAATTAAATAAATTGCAAAAATTGTGTCTGCTTATTTTTAATATAATCCCTTCATACTCACAGATAATCTTTCGCGTATTATAAATGAAAGATGTCAGAAATGATCTCCAACGTTTACAGATGTTATTTTCATTGATTTCTCAAGGTACTCAAGTACTTTTAATCTCTTTCCGAGATCATCTTCAGGTGTGTGAGTTATGGGAACAAAAATAATCGCAAAACTGTGTTCCTAAAATTAACTACATTAACTAGACGTCTTACATTAATTTTGTCTGATCAGTCGTCAATTCTAGACATCTACAACAACATTCCTGTCTACACACACAATATAAAAAATAATGATCTTTAACACAACTGTTCTACAGCAAGAAAACAACAAACGCAAACTACAGATTCTCGAGGCAATATTCAATAAAACACTTAAGCCCTCAAATAAGAGAATCAGCTATGAATACTGTAGTAATGTTCTAAAATGTTTGTGAAAAGAACAGTTTTTTTCATGCCATAACACGTGCACGACCATGACATTACAAAATATTAAAAAAATTCATTTTGGATGAGTTTCACGTTCGAATGAACGCTAGTAATTTGTCAACTGTTATATTTGAAGCAGAAAAAAATTTACAGTAATTTTTAGCAACACAACACCGGGCTAGTGAGTCCGGCAAAAATTTGTGTACGAGTAGATACGCATATGTTTTAGTTTTAACTTAGCACAGACCAGATGAGCCATAGAGGAAGTTGTTATATTGATGGCGCATATCCAATGAAAGACATGTAACGTAGCTTCCCTGTAACATATCTAACATATCAAGGTATTTCCTCTGATAAACTTTTCCTGTTTTTTATTAATGTTTGTATTCCCCCCTAGACAAATTGTACATATGAAGATTGGTAAGTACTTCGGAGTTATTATGGTGGGTGATGTAAGACTGGTAATCATGAATGAGTTCTTTTGGTCTAGGAAATAATGCGATGTGTTTGGGTCAGTGATTGTGGTTAGATCAGTTTAATTATAAGACAGAATAAGACCAGCCTTTCTTATCACCACCTTTTGTTTTGTGCTTCATTTGTTTATTTTACAATAAACATTATTTCCTTCTATATGATATTAACTGCAGTACTAAATTGGCGGCAAGATGTCTTCCTTTTACAGTTGAATTGACTAGATGTAACTAAGCTCTATATAAACAGTTACTAAAAACCCCACTTCTCGCTTACAGAACTCTCCATCAATTACTTGCTTTCTATCCCACCAACAGATTTTCTACCGCGCTTGTTGAATATTACTGCTACATATGGCCCAGTGCTACTATTTATTTAGAGATTTTTTGATGAAATTCAAAGAATAATCAGCAATATTATTGGTCCTGACCTGACTTCTCAGCTTCAGTCATTTTCTCAATGCTCTCATGTATTCTCCTTTTACCTTTTTTAATAAATACTTTCATGGTAATTGTTCGGATAATTTATTCACTGTGGATTTATGAATTTAAATAAAAAAACGTTGGCAACAATGTCTTATCAATTTGCTGTTGACTTGGATAGATGCAACCGTACGTTCTATGCAAACAGTGTCTTCTTTGGTCTTTTTCGCTTGTAAAATTCTTTTCCAGCTTCTTGTTTCCCCAGTTAACTTTGATCTTCAAAAATTTAAACTGAATGTCAATCGTTATTTTTGGTCTTCTTAATTCGTGTTTTTTATTTGTTCTCACTCCATAATATTCATTTTTGTATATATTCCTTCACATTCAGTAAGTCATTGCGTCTTAGTGAGTTTATTGCCGTGCTT
>JBBBDQ010029107.1:0-15000 GCA_037127315.1 Ascarosepion bandense
TTGAAGTTTCTTCTAACCTAAAGATAGACATTATCCTTAATCTTAATGATGGTTCCTACCAACCTTACCTCAAAGAAAATGATACTCCTGGCTATGTTAATGTTAATCCCAACTGCCCTAATACTAATATAAAGCAAATACCCAACATTGTTGACACTAGAATCAACAGCTTATCTCTAAACCTAAACATTTTCAATGAAAATAAAAAATTATATAATTATAATAATATTATTATATAATATAAATCATATAATAAAGCCCTCCAGGAAATCAGCTTCAAAAATAGATTAGTATATGCAAAAACCAGTTGTTAATTCTGGGTCATCTAATGGGAGGAATAGATGTAGAAGAAAAGTAATATGGTTTAACACCTCATTCTGTAGACTATCAATATAGGGAAATATGTTTTGAAATTGGTTAGCAAGAATTCCCATACCAATTATCCCCCACACAAAAACTTTAATAGAAATTTGATTAAAATTAGTCACTCTTGCACACACAATATAGACAATATTATTAATTCCCACAATAGGCAAATTTTAAAGACTTTAGATAGGTTTAAAACTGGTATTTTACCATCTTGCAATTGTATGTCCATCAACAACTGTCCAGTAGTAGGCAAATGTAGATCTACCCAAGTAATCTACCAAGCCAATATCTCCTCAATAAATAACAAAAAAAATTATGAAGTTTACATTGGAATTTCAGCTGAAGAATTTAAACAAAGTAACTACTCTCATAAACACTCATTTTCAAACTCTAATCTAAAATTCCAGACTTCTCTTTCAAGAAGATTTTGAGAAATGAAAGAGGAGGAACTCAACCCAATAGTGAGTTGAAGACTCATAGGTTCAGCTCACACTTCCAATAGCCTTTATGATAGATGCAATCTATGTTTAGTTGAAAATATTATATAATAAAATATCTTAAGCAGAATTTGCTTTTAAACTTAAGAAAAAAAAATTAACAAGCAAATGTTGTCATAAATTCAAATTTAAATATAAACCTCTAAAATATAATTCAATTTTAAATTTCTGTTAGGTAGTTGCTTCCTTTTTTTTCTTCTTATTTACAGTATAATTAATTACAATAATAATATATATTAAACCCTTTTAACCCTTAATTTTTCTTGATATTAGTTGACACCTTAAATTTCAAATTAAATTTTAATAATCTATAATTGATTACCCTGTATACAATTGGTTTATTTTCTCTTATTAGCTTTTCACTATTGAATATTTAAAGTAATGTCTCCTTATAACCCCTTTTCATTTTAGCTCTAGATCTTTTCATTCCAGTTCTTTACTTTATATTTTTTATTATTTCTTTTATTTTTCATTTTTTATTTGAACCTAAATGAAAAGTAACATACTTGGTTTAATGATAATACTGTCATAATCTTAATTTAAATAAAATAAAAATTAATTTACTTTTAAATAATTTTAATTATTCTAAATTACTTTAGTTAGTGAATTTTTTTCCCTCTTATCAGCAATATAACTTGAGATTAATTGTATTTATATATAATTTTTTTATATATATTATAAAATAATTTCTATTATTTTTCTAATTATAAATTTGTTTATATCAAAAGTATTACTTAAGTGTTGATGCCATTTTGGACTCAGAAAAATATGACAAACTGCAAGGAAAAAAGAAAAGTCATCTTTTGCAGGAAGAAATCAGAAATGGCGAAGAAGAGAAATGAATAGCAATCCAAGTCAGGATGAGACAGCAAGGGGCATGGACCAAATGGAGCTCTATGTTGAAACACCAAATCAAATGGTCCAAAATATGGCACGGTGACACCAGATTAAAATTTCTGATTCGGGCAGTGTACAACACCCTGCCAAGCCCCACAAACTTCCAATTATGGTATAAAACCCAGTCACCAAGTTGTCATCTTTGTGGGTGCAGAGGTACCTTAAAACATATCCTGAGTAGCTGTAAATCTGCACTAGCTGATGGGCGTTACAGGTGGCGCCATAATGAAATTCTGAAAGAGATTGTGAAAATAGTTCAAAATACTATCAAAGAGAATGTTTACAACCCAGACACAAGGCAGATCAAATTTATTAAAGCAGGCGCGAAAATCCCACGAAATAGAAAGGTAAATCCAAACCTGCTATCTCCTGCAACAGACTGGGAACTAAGGGCTGATATAGGCTCAAGATTGAAATTCCCAGAGCAAATTGCCATCACAAAACTTCGCCCAGATATAGTTTTCTTCTCACATAAATTGAAGAGGATAGTCTTGTGGGAACTGATGGTCCCCTGGGAAGAAAACGCAGAGGAAGCTCATGAAAGGAAGAAGTTAAAATATGACGAACTGCTGGAGAGTTGCAGGGTTAAAGTCTGGAGGGCTAGCTGCACTCCTATAGAAGTGGGGACTAGAGGATTTGCAGCAAGGTCCTTATGCAAAGCCTTAACAGATATTGGGATAGTAGGAGTAAAAAAAAGAAAAGCACTCAAGTCCATACCCGAAACAGTGGAAAGAACAGCTAATTGGTTATGGATCAAAAGAGAGAGTGCCTGGATTCCAAATTGTTAGCTAAAATTCTCCGAAATTCTGCGTCTAAATTAATGTTTCGGATGAGCTCATGTGCGGCTCACCTCTAAATGAAAAGTGGCTCTGACTGTCGCCAATTGGAAGCATTTGTAGGGTTTTGTACTGGGCCTGGTCAGGTCGGCGCGGTGAGGGGGGTATGATGTTGAAAGACCCGAAACCCTTATAATAGTTGTTTTTCTTCTCTTTAGGTATATTATTTCCTTATAGATTAGTTTGCTGTTTTTACCTTTTTCTTCCTGAAGTAAATTTTTAATGTAAATTATTTTGATCTTAACAATATTTAGGTTTTGTTTAGATTTGAAACAAAAAAAAAATTGAAAAATCTGGGCAAAGCTCATCTTTCTTTTCTCTTTTTTCAATGTATCTATCTTGACTCCCCACCCTCATTGTTCCCTTCTGTCTGCCAATCTGACAAACTTTTTCTTTCCTTTTTCTTCCTTTCCTCTTTTTTCTTTCTTCCTCTCTTTCTTCCTTTTCTTTCTCTTTTCACCAGACTTACTGCTGTTGTCTTTACCCTCACACACACTCAAACAGATAATTGTGTTTTACCATAATATTTAAAAATCAGCAATGAAGCAAATTTCACTGCTTGAAATGGCTATACAATTTTGAAAAATTTGAATTTTCTATATGTAATATGTTTTCTTTCTTTCTTTCTCTCTCTCTCCCTCCTCTCTCTCTCTCTCTATATATATATATATAGAAAGAGAATGACAGACCTGTATTTTATCAAGAAATTGCATTTTTATGCACTCAAGTAAATATACAAACTGATATATTTAATTATTAGTTGTTTATGTAACCTGTGATATCATTGGTAAAAGTTATAAAATGGATTTATTAAAATTGTTTTTCCCTCTAATGATTAGATGTTAAGTCATACATCAAATTTCTGACATTAATCACTTTTTCTGGACCTGGTCAATGTAAACAAAGCATGTTTCTTTTAACTGCCCACTTTTTTTCTTATTATAATACCACTATTTCTATTTTGTAGTTTTCAGCACAACCTAAATATCTAAGGAAAAAACAGTTGATAATTAACACTGAATTTCAAACTTTTTATCTGTAATTAGTTTTGCAGTAAATCACATTCTTTCACTTTTCTATTGAACAAGAGTAGAAATTTATCCCTTTTTTCCCTGTTTAGGACTGGGTTTCCAGTTTCTTCTAAAGTCTTATTATCTTTCACTCCCAGTCACTCCTTGCATCTTAGTGGCATTATCCTTTGCTTGGGTTGAAATGATAAGAAACAAAAACAATCTGTATGTTGTACATTTAAGAAAAAGGAGTTGTCAGTTGCTAGGACTTATACATTACTGACAAAATAAGGCTATTATATATCATATACAAATCAAATTCACCCACATGCAAACACACACACATATATTTTCTAGGGCAGCTAGCCAATCTGTTGCAGACACCTTCTTCTTCTTCTTCTTCTTCTTCTTCTATGTGCCCTGTCCCTTCAGGACGTAGGCGATCATGGCTCTCCACGTCTCCCTATCCCTTGTGGCTCTTAGTATGTTTGCTCCTGTTGCTCCTGGCAACCCCCGTTCCATCATCCACCTGATCAGTCCCTGCAAATATGTTATCCGCTGCCTTCCTCTGTCTCTCCTTCCTTCTATCTGTCTAGTCAGTATCAGGTTCTCTAGGCTCTCCTTCTTCATTGCATGTCCCAGGAACTTCAGTTGTCTCTTCCTGATGCTCAGCATCAATTTCCTTTTTGTTGCCATTCTTTCTAACACCTCGTCGTTGCTTGTATGCTCAGTCCACGATATCCGTAGCATCCTTCTGTAGAACCACATTTCGGCCGCTTCCAGTTTTGTCCTCATTTTTGATGATATTGTCCAGCATTCACAGCCGTATTGAAGAACTGACATCATGTAGCAGTCTAGAACTCTTTTCTTCGTTTCTATTGAGATTTTCCTGTGTGTTAGTATTTTGCTCATCTTCTGGAATGCGTCCTTTGCCATGCCAATTTGCCTTCGGATCTCCGTGTCGCACTTTCCATCTCCTGTTAGAACACTTCCTAGGTACTTAAATTCTTGTACTTGTTTGATTCTGTTATCCTCCACCTGTATTTGGCATTTGGGGTTGTATCTTTTACTGATGACCATGCACTCAGTTTTCTTAAAGTTTATTTGTAGTCCCTTCTTGTCACTCTCCACTGCTACTTTCTGTATGAGGTCTTGTAGTTTCCTTTCCGTGTCCACAATCAGCACTGTCTACTCAGGCTTATTCAACACCTACCAAGCCAAACTTTGGTTTATACTGAAATCATGTTGTGCAGACCTTATTTAAAGTGTCTGGAAGAGAGCATATCATTTGGCATGATCATTAGTGTGAACAAAGCCAGTATGCTAAAACACTCGGTTGTGGTGACTTGTGAATTTATGATAGTTCAAGCATCAACATCTTCTGAATATTTCCACCTACCAAATTTCACCTGCAAGCCTTGGATCAGCCCATAGCATTGTTCTCAGGCATTTTATAATTGTGCTGCATGTTGGGATTACTTCTTATGAAATAATTTTGTGTTTATCTTAAAAGTAACAAGGAATATGCTTTTCAATTTTTACTGTTTATCAGAATGTTATTTTCACTAAACTATTTAAAAAAAGAAAAAAAACCTTCATTTTTAAGATTGTAAAAAACTAAAATTAAACAAGAAATGATTATATTTCTAAAAATATTTTTTTTAAAGATTACATATAAGTCTTGAAAAATGACAAAGTATTTCTAACAGTTTAATGAAACAAACTGATACAAAACACAAACAGGAAATCTCATTTGTATTATCATCATATATCCTTTTTAGTAGCAATATTCAACATGCATTTTAAAAATTCCATGTGATAGATGTTTTTGCAGCTACTGTATTTAAATATACAAACCTATTAGATATATCACTGATGAACACTTAACTAATTGCAGTGGGAAAGATTTTAAGGGTAGCATTAAGCTTCCCAAGCATTAAGTGCAACTGATTTGCATTAATTAATTTAGTTAATTGCTAAGATAAGATAAACATTTTATATTTAACTTTGTTTTGCTTATAATTAATCTGCAGAAGTTTGAGCAATAGCTTTCTGGTCATCAAGTGTTTGGCTTGATCAACAACTGAGTAGAGAAGGCTTGTTAATTCAAACTTAACTCAATGAAACAAATCTCTGGTTTTTGAAATTTGTATTTAACCATTTTAAAACTTCTCTGCTATAGATATTCTGATTCTGAAAGATTTGTAAGGGTGCTTTGAGATTTTATATATATATATATATAATTAATTTTTTATCATAATTAAGTTAGACCAATACTCAGTTGTATTAAAAAGTGTTCAATACATTTATATTGTAGAATTTTTGAATATTTTTTATTTGGAAATGAGTTGTTTCTGCAACCTAGGTTTCAACCTTTCAGCATCTTCAGGCAATTTATAATTACTGATTTTCCAATGTTTTTCAAACATACAAGCAAGGATTTTTATGAAGGTGGAACTGGAATTTTTAAACAACTAAAAACTTTTAAAATCAAAGAGGAGTTACTGAAGGATATTTCATTCAGGTTTGTAGGAACCTAGTATGTATTTAGAGGTGTGATTACATCTGGATATTATTTCTGACCTTTTATTCAATAATTATTTTGGTTCTGGAAACAGTATAATGGCTAGCTTTTCCTCTTGGTACAATCTTCAGACATTACCATTATTGTATGGTTTGGCTTTTCTTACTATACTCCAAGTTACATCAGAGTCTTTTCAATTTTTCATTTTTAATTTCCACATGTGGCTAGCCAGTTTGATACAATTGTTAAAGTTTTCTAGTTTAAATGTAGATTTGTTATTATTCCATCTATTTTTAAGAATTCCTTTTTGTAGACCCCAAATATGTTTTTGTCATCTGTATCATGTACCTCTGATTGATAAATAACTCCTTCTGTTTCACAAAATCCCTTAAGCAGGCATTTGTTTTAGTCCCTACGGTTACATTTTC
Source organism: Ascarosepion bandense (assembly GCA_037127315.1). Classification (NCBI taxonomy): domain Eukaryota; kingdom Metazoa; phylum Mollusca; class Cephalopoda; order Sepiida; family Sepiidae; genus Ascarosepion; species Ascarosepion bandense. Next base: position 6,562 of record JBBBDQ010029107.1, read on the forward strand.
TATTAGAGATGTTATATTGCATGTTATTATTTAGGTATCTGGTATTTTGTTTTTTATGTAATTTTCTAAATTACTAGTACAGCTATAACTTATTGACTGAATTCCTATTGAATATATATATATATATATATATACACTAACAAAATAGTAAGATCGCCAAGTCTTGGCGATCTTACTATTTTGTTAGTGTGTTTGCTCTGCGTTACTGCCTTCTAGTTAAATACTTTTCGGTTGTGTGTATCGAGCACTTTTCTTTTCTGGTTGTTTGTTCCGTTAGAGGGTTTTTTTTCTTTTTACTGGGAGGAACCGTATGTATTGTCGGTCCCACGCAGTTTTCTTTTTTTTCCCCCTCTTTGCCCAAAGCTTTATAGCCGAGGACAATAACGGATTTAGATTCTGCTGGTCATTCATGGTCTTAAAAAGTCCCTTCTATAAAAGTTTGAGATTAGAATACACGCAGAGTCGGTTTAATAATTATTATTATTATTATTATATATATATATATATATATAGTCCTCTACAAAAGCAGTGGAATAGCAAAGCCAATTCCTTTGTTTTTATTGTTCACTGAAGACATTTGGGTTTAAGATCAAAAGATGAACATGAGACAAGAGTTCAGAATTTCAGCTTTTATTTCCTGGTATTTACATATAGATGTGGTAAACAACTTAGGACATACCACCTTTTGTACAAGATCATCTCATTTTTAGGTGAGCATAAGTAAAAGAACAGATAGTCTTCAAGTAAATAACAATACTTGATTGTATAACTGCATCTAGCCTGTGACTCATTGACACCATCAAACTGCTGAATTCTTTATTTTTATGCTTTTCCAGAGTTTAATGCAGCCTCTTTTAGTTCTTGTTTGTTTTGGAAATTTCTTCCTTCAGTTTTTTATTCAAGAGATGAAATGCATGCCCTGTTGAGTTAAGGTCTTGTGACTGACTTGGCCAGTATAAAATTGTCCTTTGTTTTTCCCTGATGATGTTCCTTGTTGTGTTGACTGTATCAAGGTTCTTGCAGTGCCATGGCATGCATGGATAAATGTCCCTGAAGGCGGCGCTTCTGGTGGGAAACCGCAAGACAACACTATGCTGCAGTTTGTGCCAGCTTCTTTCCTGCACATGTCACAGTCAATGACCTCCTGCCACCTCTACTTGAGGCCTCTCCTCAACAAAAGAAAATAAAAATGAACAATCACATTACAAGAAACAAAGCTAAACCAGACAAATGAAAATCACCTAAACAACTCAACATTTCCTTCACAAATATCCATGATATGCATACCAAAATCTACAGTGTGGAATCTTTCCTCCATGAAAAGTTCCCTGACATCCTAGTGCTTTGTGAAACCAATCTTAATTCTCTCCTCTGATTTCTTGATTCCTGGTTACCTTCCTCTTTGAGGAAACACTCATATTGTCCATATGCATGATCTGGGATTTTATGTCAGTGAACACTTTCCTTTCTCAAGGGTGTCATCTCTTGAATCTCCTTGAATTCAAACATGTCTTTGTCTTTCACTTCTAAAATCAGTTAGCTATCTTTTCTTTCTTTACTGCTACCTTTCATATTTGTGTTTGGTGATTTTAATGTCCACCATGCCAAGTGGCTGAAAAACTCCATCACTGATCCTGCTGACATCCATACCATTAACTTTGCAATTACTCAGTCTCTCATGTAAGTGCTGGATTTCCTCTCACATTTTCTCCTGTATCCTTAAAAGACATGCTTCTTGGCTAGATATCTGCTTCATTTTTATTCCTAACTCCTGCCAAGCCATGCAGCTTTGCCTTCTTGGAAAATCTGATCATACTATGGTTTTCATTAATATCTTTCTCCACTCCTACTCCCTGCAGAAACCTCCTAACAACAAAATTTCTTACTGCAAACAAAGAGTAGACTGGGATTCATTTCATGATTTTCTGTGTGACTTTCCTTGGGAAAAAGTGTTTAGCCTTCCTGTTGAAGACTTCGTTTCTGTGGTCTCCTCCTGGGTGAAAGCTGGCATTGATGCTTTCATCCCAGCCAGGAAGCTGTCTTAAACCTCATTCATCTCCCTAGTTCTCTCCTACCTGTTCTGTCACCATTGCTTATAGGAATCACTTCTTCTGGCTATATCTGAGTCATGCATCTGATCATAATAGGCACTTTTTTGCTTCTGCTCATAATGAGTGCAAGAAGATCCTAAATGATGCTAAGCTGTTATTTGCTGATAGAATGAAGCAGTGTATAGCAGCCTGCAAGTTCAGCTCCAAAAACTACTGGTGATTCTGCAAAAGGGTGTTGAAAAACAACCCTCCATCCTTCCTTTAATCAATACATTTGAGGTCCTCACAGCCACAGCAGACAAGGCTGAGTGATTTGCTCACAGATTCTCCCTCAACTTCACATTTGATTCATCTGGAGTATTCGCATCCAACTTCCAACCTAGAACTGTGGCTCAACTGAGGGACATATACATAAAATACTCTCTGGTCTCTAACATAATTTCTAAGCTTGACCTACACAAAATGAGCAGAGGTGACAAAATTCTGGTCATCGTCGTAAAGAAATGTGCCCTTGAACTATCTTTAAACTCTATAACTACTGCCTCTCTGCTTCCTACTTTCCTTCCTGCTGAAAGTCCTCCTCTGGGGTTGCTGTATATAAGAACTGGAGAATCCTCAAACCTCTCTAATTACTGTCCTATCAGTCACCTACTATTTTTTGGCAAAGTGCTTGAGGCTATTGTCAATGCTGAAGGGGTTCAACATCTCACAGCCCATAACCTATTCTTTAACAGACAGTATGTGTTATGTTGTGAGTAAGAATAAATAACTCAACAACAGGAATAGGTTAATTGTTGTATTCCATGAAAATAGTATTTACAAAGGTTATTAGTATCCAATACAAGAATAAAGGTTAATCGTCTCAACCGTCGTAAGACGTAGTATGAGCAATGGTTACTTCCGGGTTGTCACCGGAAGTCTACGACTGACTTGTCGATCGGCTGCTCGGCACACTCTACTACGCAGAAGCCACCATTACTTTACATAGTAATGGAATAGTCCATTATAGCCGAATAGGCACAGGCGTCCCAACAGTATGCCTTCCACTTCACTAGGTCTAATGCTGATATGCTAACAACCATCACCGAGTATATATACCAGACTCTCAATAAGAACAACAAAGCTAGAGCTGTTGCCCTGGATATTTCCAAAGATTTTCACAGAGTCTGGCATGCTGGCCTTATATGCAAGCAACAAGACTATGGTATAACTGGATCCTTGTTTGATTTGATCTATTTCTATCAAATTGCATAATGAAGGTCATTTTGAATGAGCATGCCTCCAGATCTTATCACATGAATGCAGATGTCCACCAGGGCTCTATCCAAGGTTTGACACTCTTTCTGATCTTAATCAACAATCTCCCTGATGTGATCGAATTCCAAGTAGTCATTTACACTGACACCACCATCACCACTTACTCCCACTTCAGTAAGATATCTGCCAAGACAAAGATAATCTCACTCCTTATCTTGAAATGGACGCCCAATCTGTGGTGGACCGGGGTAAGAAATGGCTTGTAAATTTTAATGCTTCCAGAATTAAGCTGCCAAGCTAGCCTCTTGGAAAGCAATATACTGCTTTTTCTTTGCCTCATTCTCTCAGCTGACCTCAAATGGAATGACTACATTAAATCAATACTTAAATCTACAGCTAAGAAGGTCGGGTCACTGTGTTGGGCCAGGAAATTTTTCTCACCTGAATCTATCTTATATATATATATATACAAATCAACTATCTGCCGATTCATTGAATACTGTTCAGGCACCCCTGCTATTCATTTTGGGGTTCTCAACAAGCTCTAGAGGAGAATCTGCAATATAACTGATCCTGATCTGGCAGCTTAACTCCAGTCACTTTCTCACCTATGAGATGTAGCTTCCCTGTGTTACTTCTGCAAATATTTTCATGGGTTCTGCTCCAATGAGCTTAGCTTTCTGGTGTTCCTCTACATGAATTTACTTGAGCAAGTTGACTGGCAACAAAGTCCCACCCTTTTACAGTCAAATCAACTAAATGCAGTTTCCTCTTCTACTTTTTTTTTGCACTTCCCGTCTATGAAAGTAACATACATTTGCTTCCATGACACCTAAAATCTCTAAGAGATTAAATGCGACATCAATTTCCATTTCTTATCCCCTTGACTCCCATCCTTTTCTTATTCTTTCCTCAACACCCCTATATCTTGTTGTTCTCCATTTTCTCTCGACTCTCACAACTCTTTTCACAACAGTATTCCCATCCTTTTCTAACCCATTCTCTGACACCCCACGTAATTGGTCCTTCTCTCTCTTTGCTCTCCTCTTATGTAACCTTTTACTCTTTATTTATGTAGACCCCTGAGCATCAGTGACAGTACTGCCTTGCTTGGGGTGAAACAATATATATATATATATATATATATATATATATATATATACATACAATAGAAACAAAAGTTATAATTCACATCACAAATAGTTTAAATATCTACAAAACATTATAAAGAAAGAAGACTTGGAAAATTTTATATTTACAGGAAAAGTTGAGAGCAAGGACAGAGGAAAACAACACATAACCTACTGAACAAGCTTGAGTAAATAAAAGATGGAAGAAGGTAGGAAAGAGATAATAACAAAAAACAGAATTTATAAAAAGCTACAAAGGGCAGGAAATTTGTAGAATCATAATTGTCAATGTTGTGAAGAAGCATGGCACATAGAAGAAGAAAAAATAAACAAATTATGACAAGGAGATAAAATTTCATCAGGTCTGAAAGTAGATATAGATTTAAATTTAGTAGCTACAAATTTTGACCAATTAATCAGAAACAATCCTGAACAGGGAACAGGATACAAACATCCTAGTCTAGTGAGTAAATCAGAAAAAAGAGTTGTTCTCTTATAGTGAAGAAAATGGCGACTTACCTCGTCAAACCAAGCGACAGCGCATCGCATTAATACTATGACGTAAAATGCGGCGAAAAAGAAAATTACAGACCCAAAACAAGTCCACCGCAGGAGTCGCTATGGGAGTGTATGCAAATCTTTGGCGTCCTCTCTGTGTTGTCGGCCAATGGAAAAAATTGATTGGCCGATAAATGCAGTCGTTCATGAAGCGAAGAGGAGGTTTAACTGGTTAGGTGGATAGCAGTTGGTGATATTGTACCAGCAAGTTGAATTGTCAGCATTTTCTTTTTCTGGAGTAATTTGTGGGAGAATATTTCCCACATTTCTATCAGACTATAAGGTCATCAGCCAAGCAGAAGTGGATTGGCTCTTTCAAAGCAGATATCAATATATATATATATATATATAAGGGAATGGAAAATCAATCTAAATCAGAATCAATGAATTAATTTTATTCATTCTTTAATGTAACATATCCAAAGCTGAAATATGACACTTGGATAACCCACTGGTGACCTTAGATGTTCACATATTCCTATACTGAAATTAAAACATACATCCTTTCTTTCACCCAGATTAGTAGGACAGCAGATACTACATTTACATACATACATACATATATACATACATGCATACATGTTCTAATTCATTACTAAATGAATGATGCATAGATGTAAGAGTAGCTACTGTTTTTTCAAAACCTACCATTCTTCCAGAGTGCTCAGTCAGGGTGTGAGAGTATATATATATATATATATATATATATATATATATATATATATATATATATTATTTCATTACTTAGTTTTTGGTTATAATAAAATTAGAACAGTATACAGTTGTATTAAAAAGTGTTTAATATAATTATGTTATAGAACTTAGGAATATTTTTCATTTGTAAAAGAGTTATTACACAGTCTAGGTTTCTACCATGTGGTGTCTTCAGGCAATTTGCAATAACGTATTGCTAATCATCTGAAGACGTCACTTAGTAAAAACCTAGGTCACATAACTCATTTACAAATGAAAAAAAATATATGTACATATAATTAACAATGAGAAGTTTGTCACTTAAGCTTAAGCCATGAAGAGTGAAGACATCACAATAATGTCATGAAACTTTCAAGGGAACATAACTCTGCTCAGTTAAATTACAAACTTCTCCACATTAATTCTATTAATACTCAATCTCTATCTTGATATCAAGCATTTTATGACAAAAGCCTGCTTATCAAAAATGTCGTCCTACCAGTAAAGCACACAAAAAACCCCAACAATCTTGGTACTGAGCATCATCACAAGTTAGTACTATATATATATCCTGGGGCACTCTCTCTCTCATATGCATCAAAGCATTTTGAACTCTTGAACTCTTTCACTTTTCCTTCTGTGTGTATATATATCACACACACACACACATATATATATATATAGTGTCATATAAAATTTAATTTTGCATATATTAACCCTGTGCATTTTATTTTAATCCTAATAAAGCTAATATTTATAACCATAATAGATATATGGTGGGAACAGACTTTGCTATAAGATAACCTTTACATATCCATTATATGACTTGCTGGTAAAATGATCTGAAAATTTAATGATTTTGATAAAAAGGCTGACTAAATGTATGAATGATTGATATAGGAACATGCATAAAACAATACCTAATACATTTAATTTTCTTTACACTTTACTTCAACATCTGGAATAGCTTTGTCTCTGGAGATATTTTTTTCATTAACATACCACTCAATAAATCACTGGCCTATCTAATAAAACAACAATTTTTAGGCAAAATTCAGTTTTATTCAACAACATAGTCCCCTCCTGGGGTGATACACTGATTCCAAAACTTCTCTAACAATTTGTTCTCTTTTTTTGTAGAATTATTTGTCTTTGGCCTCAAAATATGCCTCAGTTTTCAATATCACTTTTTTATTAGAGCCAAATCACTTTCCCTGGAGCATTCTTTGATGTCTGCAAATAGCCAGTAGTGATTAGGGGCCAGATCTGGAGAATAGGATGAATGCAGAAGCAATTCAAAGAGCAATTCATATAGTTTTGCCATCGTTGTGATCAACTTGTGACACAATGCATTGTCTTGGTGAAAGATCACTTTTTCTTCTTCACTTGTAGCTGTTTTTTGGTGATTTCTTCCTTAAAATGCACCGATAATGCTAAATAATATTTGCTATTGATGGTTCTTCCTTTCTCAAGGTAATCAACAAACAAAATACCTTGCACATCCCAAAATACACATCTTTGGTCGTTTGAACAGCTTTCATTTGCTGCTTTACATTCAGCTGACTGACTGCATTAAAACAGTTGCAAACAACACTCTGAATCATTAATGTGTTGTTGTTTTTGATTGACTGTGAGTAAACATGGCACCCACTTTGAACACAGCTTTCTCACTGACAAATGTTCACGCAAAATAGAGAATACACTGCCTTCTTCATGATCAACTTTTCTGCTATCACCTGCATTTTCTATTTATGATTGGCCAAAACAAGTTTCTGGATATTTTTGTGTTTTCCGGGACAACTGCTGATTTTGGGTGACCTGAGCATTTATCATGATTTGTGCCTGTATGACCATGTTTAAAGTTAGCATACCACCTTTTAACCATTGTTTCTGATGGTGCAAAGTCCGAATAACACTTATCAAGCCATTATTTGCTTGAACAGCATTTTTTCTTATCAGAAAGCAATGTTTTATCAACACATGAAATTCAGATTTTTCTAGTGTTTTGAAAATTTGCAAGAGTAGTCATAACTGTAATTTGTAAACTAATAATCCGATTAAGCCCAAATTTTGTCATGTGCCATTTGAAAGTTAGTACTGCATAAAAATCATATGGATATTTTATTAGTGGTGCCAACTATAAGTCAAGCTCAGAAATTATTGAATGATGCTTTAAGTGTTATAAGCATTTGCTAACTGCTATAATACACTATCTAAAGATGAAAATATCAAATTAAAATATAAGCCTGATAAAAAAGCTCCAGTAATTCACTGAATGTAATGATGAAACAAATTTAATAAGATAAACTTAATACCAAATTGGACAAATAGAAATACACATGAAAGCCTTTTTATTTTCACTTTGTAATTAATAGCCATTAAAATGAATCTTTACTATATTAATCATAGTGTGGTCATAACAAATACTTTAAAAAAGAAAGGGATATCAATAGCTGTCAAATGTAGTAATATTTTGAAAAATCCACAAACCTTTCACTGTGATCACTTAGGAATCTTTCGAGTTTCATTTAAGTTAGTTAAGGCAACAAACAACTGAAATTAGATCAGTTGAGTCAACAAGTGAGTAGGATCAAATCAGTTGAGTAAAAACAAATGTTGAGCCAACAATTAAGATCAAATGAGTTGAGCTGACAAATAACTAATATTAAATTGGTTGAGCCAACAAATGACTAAAATCAAATTAGTTGAGTCAAATATATATATGAGTTATTTAAAAATATTACCCAAAT